>VDFB02058242.1:741751598-741784263 GCA_007258455.2 Sequoia sempervirens | reverse complement strand
AGGAGTAGGAGCAATAAAGAAGGCATGCGGGAAGAGAGGTAAGCGAAAACTTGAAAGCTCGAAAATCTAGGACTTAGCCAATTTTAGGACCCTTCAAGGAGAATTCATGCAAGATGGCACATGTAGGATCTCTTAGATTGGTTATCAATGATGGGTCATCAAAGGGTGGCATGAAATGACAACAGTTATCATTTGGTTAAGAAACTTCCACACGAGATACTTTGGAGCCACTTTGGGCTCCAAAAAACATTGGAAGCCAATCCCCTACTACTCTCTAAAACTTACATCCTAGGTTTATCACAACTCACAATAATTGAGTGTGGCATAAAAATTGAGGCATCAAACTTGGCTCAAAAAAAATTCAATATGATCTTAAAATGTTATTCGGGTTAGTATAGGTCAAACATGACACATCCCACACTTGAATCGAGTATGAATATATTTTACAATAGAAAGGCTCAATGTGACATCTACAAAATAACCACCATTGGGGAATAAATCAGACCTATGTAACCAAGTGGAGAAATAACCATGTACTTGTATCCACTCAACACACATGACAAGCATACCTTAACAATATATTGTAGGTGAAGCATAGCATAATCAACCAACATGGTAAAACATCATATAAATTATAAATTACTACATCCACATGTCATATAATCATGAAACATTTATTCGCAATAGGAATAATACACATATCCATGAACTAAAGAATTACGATACACCAAGCATATAAATGTCACACATACATCTCTAGAATACCATAGCAACATAAACCATCAAGTTTTCACAAGGAACTTGGAACATTATCATACATGCATCTCAATGCATGTTGAACACCAACAACCAACATTTTGAGGAACCACATCTCAAAACATGCGGTTGGTCCAAACACACCATGCAAAGAAAGAACAAAGGCACAACCAAAACTCAAAATGAAAATGGTCAAGATGAAGCACCAAAAAACCCAAAGAAACAAGCACAAGCACAACCTATGCATCTTGTCATACATAGTTAGAAAATGATGATGAAATTTAGACATCTCAAGTGTTAGTTTTGGATCAAAATGTAATAAGCAGAAATGCAACACATAAGACAACACAACATTTTACTCGAAAACCATCCTTCTCAAGGGAGAAAAAACCAGCAAAATATCTCTTATATATAGAACAAATAAGAGCAGAAATCTACTTTACAAATCAAACCCTTCTCAAGGGTGAACTTGACACAATAAATGATGAGAATCTCTTCTTGATACAACTGAATATGAATCTCCTTGAAGTCGATCTGCTGCTACAAAATTATGATCTGCTACAAGGGTGCAAACTTCTTGTAGAATTAATTTATGATTTGATTGAATGGACTCCACCTTGTATATACATAAAGCAAGGTGACTTTTCATCTAGGTCGGCTCCCTTAGAGATGAAAAATATAAAATATTAATTGCAATATGTAGGCCGACCTACCTTTAATTAAGGAGAAAATATCTCCTAAAGCTACCAAACACTAACACTCCCTCTTAGCTAGGGAGATATTTTCTAGATATCTGCATCATGGAGTCTCTCAACATGACACCCACAATGGCTACACCCATTTGTGGAAAGCACAAAGGTTCATCATGGAGTCTCTCAACATGACGTCCACCATGGTTACTCCCATGTGGAAAGAAGCACGCACAAGCTCATCACAAAGTTTGTCAACATGATGTCATCAAGGAATCTCAACATGACGCCCACCATGGCTACTCCCATGTGTGGAAAAACACAAGTACAAAGGGTTCATCACAAAGTCTCTCAACATGACATCTCATCTCAATCTCAGAGATGAACAAGGGATTGCACCTCATATTTCTCTGTCTTAGAGAAATATACACTACAAGGGCTTTCACCTCATATTTCTCTGTCTCAAAGAAATATAAACTACAAGGGATTTCACCTCATATATCTCTGTCTCAAAGAAATATACACTACAAGGGCTTTCACCTCATATTTCTCTGTCTCAGAGAAATATACACTACAAGGGCTTTCACCTCATATTTCTCTGTCTTAGAGAAATATACATTACCAGGGTTTTCACCTCATATTTCTCTTTCTCAAAGAAATATACACTACAACAAATCTTCATGATGATGTGACTCCCTCTGAAGCTCCAAGTTCTTGCATCAACCTCTTGACCTCCTTGTCCAAGGTTGCCTCTGTTGGTTTGTCAGACTCCCTCTGAATGTTATTTCCTCCTCTTCAAAGAAATTGATCGCAATGACAATCTGTATAGGCTCTTCCTCTTTGAGAAATGTCTCCAGTTATGTGCCACCAACTTAGTCCCATGAAAACAACCAATGTTCCATGATATCATGGTAGTTCATTTCTTCAACCTATGTGACTTCCTCACAGATGCCTCAAGCTCTTCCTCCCTTGAATTTCAATCTCTCATCATCTTTTTTTCTCCTCGATATGTCTTGAAGTAATTTAGAGAGTTTACTAATAGTTCATAGAATCAAACTACCCTAAAGAGAAATATCCAAATCAATGCTAGAAGCATGCATGATTCACTATTCCCAATGTTAGTGCATGAATTAACTACATCATTATTCAAAGGCACAAACATAAAATACTTATCTCTTTATTGTGATGCTCTTTTCACTTCATCTTCATCTGTTGTAGAACCAAAACTCAATAGCCTCGGCCTCCGTTTGCCCCTTGATGCATCCCGTGAGTTCCTACTACCAAGATATGCAGTCGAGCAATACTTTATCACTTTAAAATGACTTCAGCTTCAGCAGACCACGTCCCATATCATAATTTCAGATCCAAAGTCACTCACAGAAAATCTCACACACATTAGCCCAATAATCAATAAGCCCTCTCTATCAGAAGCAAAATATCCCAAAACTCAAAAAAAGAATGAAGCAATCGCCCAAGCTCTCTCATACAATGATAAGGAAGATAGCTATAGCCATAGAGGAGTTGGCATTAATTAAAGGAATTGTCAAAAATTAGACAAGGCATCACAACCTTCCAAAATAAGGTCACCTTCATTTAAATTCTGAGGCCGTCCAAAAACTGTAGCTGCATGATCTTAAAGGAGCCGCCTCATAGAAAGTATTCAGACATTCAGGAAGTCGTCATAAATAGAGATATTATGAAGTCGTTGTGGTGAAAATAAAAAAACTCGTCAGAAATATTGCCTAGTCCACAGAAGAATATACGCCATATGAAATTTAATAACACTGCCTGTTACCGACTACATGTAATGTCTCCACACCTTCTCATAATATCCCTGGTTCCCACAACTTAGTTAATGAATGTGTATCAAGCCGCCTCTATAAAAATAAATCGTGCCAAAAAAAATGAAACCGTTGTAACTTGATAAAACCAATGCTAGAGAGAGGAGGACGCAAGTAGAATTCTGAAGTCATAAAGTCGATACAAATGAATAGAGCCGGCACTGCCACACTTCATCGGCACAATATACTCACACAATAACTTATCTTTTCATGCCATCGAATATGCATAAACAGTCCCTGTAGAGTCCAAACTATCTTAGCCTTCAATTAAAAAACAAAATTCTCCACCAAATTCTGCAATAAGAATTTGTCCTTCCAGACAGAGTTCGATTCTCCACAACCTGTAATTTTGCTTAGACAAGTCTGATCAGATTTCCTTGAACCTTCTTTGATACCATGTTAGTTTTAGGAGCAAAAATGTAATAAGAAAAAATGCAACACAAGACAATTTAACACAACATTTTTACCCTGGGAAAAACCTCCTCGAGGGAGAAAAACCCAGCAAAATATATCTCTTATATATAGAACAAATAAGAGCAGAAATCTACTTTACAAGTCAAACCCTTCTCAAGGGTGAACTTGACACAATAAATGATGAGAATCTCTTCTTGATACAACCAAATATGAATCTCCTTGAAGTCGACTGATACAAAATTATGATTGCTACAAGGGTGCGAACTTTGTAGAATTAGTTTAATGGATTGATTGAATGGACTCCACCTTGTATATATATAAAACAAGGTGACTCTTCACTTAGGTCGGCCTCCTTTAAGAAATAAGAATATAAAATAATAATTGCAATATGTAGGCTGACCTGCCTTTAATTAAGGAGAAAATATCTCCTGAATCTACCAAACACTAACATCAAGGTTGTAAACGAGAAGGGAATTACATCCTCCCCCACTAGGAATCAACTTACTTTTGGAAGCCTACACAATCCAAGAATAGGGTACACTTGATACTCAATCCTTCAAACACAATAGATCTCACAAGATACACCTTCTATAATCTCACAAAGTCTAGGCCTCAACACACAACCCACACACATATCTAAAGGTATACAAGCTAGAAGAACACCAACCACTATGTGTGCAACTACTTTAGAGATCACCACACTCCATCCTCGAGTTTCTACAACAATTGAGAGCAATATATAATCACATGGTCAAACCAACCATGAGAAAGGAAGAATACTACCACTTCTAGGAACTTCATCTAGCTGCTCACTTATCCAAGGAAAGGCACACAAACTTGGAAATGTTACCTCATTGCAAGGATAATGAACCCAAGGCTACACTTCCTAAGGTCTCTTATAAGACCAAAGCCTTAATCTCAAATCTACAACCCAAAAATCAGAGAAAACCATCCTAGAAGGCTAGAGCCAATAATTCCTAACCTCCATGCTCACCAAGAGCATGCCTCACTTCCAACCATGGTATGGCTCTATGAGGTTCTCTCTTAGGTGCCATTCTATAAAAGTGAGGATTTCCTCAACACACACACTAGCTTATCAATACAAAACTAGGGACAACCTAGGGGGTCTTAGAGGGAATAATATAGGAAACAACCTCTTAAAATCATAATCGCCCTTAACCATTGAAGCTTAACAACCCAAAAACTCACATAGAAACATCCAAGGAGGAAACTAAAATTAAACATAGGATAAAAACTAGAATTTGAACCACAACAATGCTCAACTATCACCAAAGTAAGCTTCAAACAACCAACAAGATCATGAAACCATGATTTACAAGGCAAAAAATAACTTCTACAAGGCTTGAACACCAAGTATTGTCCAAAGAGAATACATAGGATAGCCAATTATTCACACAAGAACTACATCCTTTCTAGCACTAAGCTAGGAACACCTTAAAATTACCGAGAAAGTCTTGCCACAACTAGGCCAATCTCAATTGGGAATCCAACAAGAAATAGATATATAAATCTAATATAATACATATAAATAATAGGTGCCAAAGCACTTACTAACACATCATCATACCCTACACTATGTAAAACATGAGTGTAGCTATGGAAACCACATCTAGATGAAATAATGTGTGCCTTCATGCTATTAAATAGCATGGCTTGTGTCTAAAAAACCTCAGAAACACTTAGTTAATGCCAAAGCATTAGGAAACATGTTCACGGGACCACTAAAAATAAGCACAAGACAAGAAAGAACAATCATAGTTGGTGGACTAAATCAACAACCAATCATGTACTAGCAAACAAGTCCAAGCATGATACAAGAAAGAAATTCATACAACTCACACTCATGCTCAGGAAAGAACAATACTAAAAAACTTTAGGCAAAGATAAAAATACACTTCATTCAATACAAATCACAAAATAAATTCACACCAATATACAAGCTAAAAGATCCATATGTATACAATGAATTTACTTACAATCACAAACAAGGAAATTCAACTTAACATAGTTCTAAAAATTAAGAACTAGTATGCTCTTGGCCATCTAATCCCTTATACATTCTATCAAGGGTTAATCATGAGTATTGATAGAGAAACAAACTTACACAAACAAGACCAAAAATTCAAAACACTTTAGTATAGACACCACAAAAATAAAAAATGCTAAGAGGGGGAATTATAAATTCCAACATTAATCATAAAATATGCATAATCTCAAATAAATTGAACATGACCAAGGTCACAAAATAAATAGATGAAAAAAATTGGTGACTAGAATACTCAAAAAGACTTAAGCAACTCAATGACAGTCCTTACAACAATCAGAAAACTCATCAATAACCAAAATAAAGCATCGAACTAGGAGGAAAAGTTACATGAAATGCGTGAATAACACTAGTCAAAATTGAGGGAGTAAAAAGCTAAACAACACCCAGAAATACAAAATCCAAGGTGTGTTAGAGAACATATTCAAGCACACCAAGCAAGTGAGTCTTCTAAGACTCCATACATTCACATGATATAGATAACTATTTCTCACTTAACCATTCAAAACATTAACCAAGCCTTCAAGAAATTACTTCATTACCACACATTCACAACATTATGCATGAAGATAATTACAAGGAAAGAAGTCACCAATCATATGTAACATGCATTTATCACAACGTCCACATTTAGTTTAAGCTATGAAAAACAACATCAACATGATTCACTAAGAAGAATGATACATTTGTAGACTTTAATCCTCACCAACACAGCGCTCCTAGAATGCATGATTTATTTCTTTATAAAACAATATGCACACTATGTAAGAGAGGGAACAACACAATTTCATGGTCAACAAATGTAGGATATACTAATGTAGTCTTTATTTTTTCCAACATTTATCACAATCATCATGCACATGACCCATTAAACCCCTTGAATGATACAATGAAAATAACATCTAGGTTCCCACCAAAATCCTAGGAAATAAATACAATTTGGGGACATAATTCATTGACCCAAATGTTCTATAACAATAATTCAACATTTCTTTCATGCATTGACCTAGTCGTTTCACACATATGACATGCACTCACACAAAGATTGATGCATAATACACTTTAGGCAAACATTACCACGTCAACATCTTTTCCACATATCAAGCATATGAAAATACATCACCTTTTTCACATTCAAATACATCACTCACATGAGACAACTCACAATGCTTGATCAAATCCAATAAAATTTACCATTCCTTTTCTCAAGAGATTTCAAGTTACACCATCCAAAGATGACACACAAGCATAAAAAGACCGCACAAGGGTCACTACACATTCACATAAAGAAAGAATCAAAACATAAAAAAGGTAATGTCACATGAAATAAACTTCCCATTCAAATCAATAGTCTAATTAACCCTCACAAACAATCATTCCTCAATCATATCATGCTAGGGGAAAACCAAGAAAAAAGCCTACTACCAAAAAAAAACACAACACATGAAGGCCCCACACATGCTCACATACAACAAGCAACACACAAGAGAGTGATCATTCTCTCCCTTAGTAGTCTCTCAACCAAGGTATCCTTCCTTTCATGCCATGTGTGATAAGGCTTAGGAGGCACCCTTCCTCCACAAATAAATTGCATGTACACCAAACCCTCTAAAACGCCATATTTAGGCACCCAAGCAAGAAATCAAACAATTGCCTCACAACAAGAAGCACTTGAACAATAAAAAAAAAACATAAAATAACCACATGGGAAATTACATAAACTAGAGATACCAACACTAAAACATGGGCATTGATACTATATGTAATGCCCCTAGCTACACACCTAGGACAAAACCAACTATCTTTTTTAAGCAATAACACCTTTGATGAATAAGTGACAACATATTGCACTTGTACAATAATGTGCACACAAGTGTCATGTGAAACACAATGACACATTGAAAATAACAACATGAATTACCTTACCATTGCTACAAGAAATATGGCACCAATGAAATAATTACAATCATGGGATGAAACCACTACAATGAATCTATGGGAGGGGAAAATGTCCCCCCAAACAATGATTGGGTACTAACCCAAGATCACATTCTTTAATGGACACAGCACAAGGGTAGGATGATAGTATAATCTCAAATCCAAGCTAAGGAACACCTACAAACCCTTACAACACCCACAAGAACCCTTGGATATGGTGGAGTGACTAGGAGTAACCACACCCTGACTAGATGATACAACCACCGGTTTTGGTAAGAGGAGCAGGATGAGCATAAAAACCACGTACAATCCAATCAACAACCAAATTAACCATACCTAAACACAAGGAATACCCTTCACTAGAGGTTTCCTTACCATGAGGTACAAACCCTCCACCGACTAGAACGAAGATGGTCACTTCCAAGAAATGATGCACTTATTGAAATCAACGAGTGCCAAAACTCCCTAATTTGATAATTTTCAACATGTGATAACAAGGGAAGACTCACTATACTAAGGGGAACAACTTTGGTATACTAAGTTTCCCTAAGAAATAATCGAAATACTAAACAAATAGTAAGTTATTGAAGCCTATCCTCCTTGTTAAATGGCTAATTATTTGCATATTCAACTCCATCTTTGTAGACCTCCACTATTTTGTTTTTCCATAGCTTTATGAACTTTCTTTTGGATATCTCCATTGTCACTATGACCTGCATTAAATATTAGAAAATATGAGTCTTCTAACCGACTCGGTAGGTGCCCTCCTTTTGCCTTGGAACCATTCATCATTTCTAGCTTTCCAAATAAACCACAATATTTTAGTAGATAAAAATAACCAAAAAATATTAATGTTTTATCTAATCTTTCAATAAACCCCGGTAGAATTGCCTGCTACTTTATCTTATTTAAGTCCCCCCATCCTCTTAGTTTTGCATAGAACATAAACCAAATTTCTTTAGCAGAGAAACATTCAAAGTATATATGCTTGACTATTTGAGGTTTTCTACAAAATTCACATATTTTCATACATTGGGAAGAAAAAACACTTGGAAGTTTATGCAATAGAAGTTGTCATTTGAAACAAACTTTCTTTGGTTCAATAATTTCAGTCCACATCCATTTTTTTCCTTTAATTCTAAGTTCCAACACTTATTTAAGTGTTTAAAATTTACTTGTGTGTTTACTTGTGACTTGTATAAAAACTTAGGTTTAATTTTTTCTAGATCAAAGCCATCAGTCCATTTTATCTTGTCCATGATTCCATTGTTAGGTACAAAAATTATTGGGCAGTGAGCAATTTTAAATGCTTCTCTAAGGACAAAATAAGTCCTCCAATGGGAAGAAGGCAAATCAAATTTTGAGCTAAGGGAAGCCCACTTTTTAAGGTAAGAATTACATATTATATCCTTAAAAAAATTGATACCTTTCTTATTTCAATTTTTTTCTAAGCAACCTTATATTAATGCAAGAGGCTTCCCATTGTGATATAGGTTCCACTAGATTGAGCTAAAGGGACAGATTGTATTGCTATTGGTATCAATCATTTCTCTATTTTTTAACAAATTCTTAACTTGTTCCTAGGCCTTCCATAGGCTTTTGAACACATAAGATCCAACAAGGGTCACTGGGAAATTCCCAAATAATAAATCACAAAAGGGGAGGTGTTTTCATGCTTTTGTATATTTCGGGGTAGCAAATTGAATATTGCTCCTTGTTAGGACCTTCCACGGTTTGTTACCATTTATTGCTTTAAATATCTACTTAACGGAAAGGAAAATTCCCTATTTTTTAGGTCTTTCAACCCTAGTCCACCTACCCCCTTATCAAGACAACAACATTCCCATCTTATTGATTTCCTTTTCTTTTTCCCCTCCCATCAAACCATAAAAAATTACCTATTTTTTTGGATTGTAGTGTCATAAATTTTCATCCTTGAAAATTTCACACTATGATTTCTCCCCCCTAAATTATTGAGCCTAATTAAGTTCCTAATTTCTTAAATTATGCATCCTAGCCTAATTTTTCTGTTTTATGAGAAACTGCAAGCATTGAAAAATGCATTAATTTAAAGTTTTTCTCTTGACACCCTAAGTCCTAGAAAATGGGGCCAAGGGCATCCCAGTCCCCCTATTTTGTTGTGATCCAAATTTGAATATGTCGATACATCGACATTTTAAAATTCGAAATTCAAATTGCAAATGTCGGTTATTGGATTTAATTTGCGAGAAATTGAATAAATGCCTATAAATACCTAGTTATTGCATCATTTGGAATCTAACAAGCATTAAGGAGAATTTATGAGAAATTATTATTGTCAAGAGTAGGATTTCAAAGCTTTATTGCAGTAATTCAAGATCCAAGCATCATGTCAAATCCTATGTGAATTTGTGCATGTTTATGTTATCATTGTTTGTGAAGGATAACCCTTGTTATAGGTCTCCAAGCAATCAAGCAACCGAGCAACCAAGATCCAAGACCTTGAAGTGATGTGTATGACTTCAGTCCTTCAAGGAAGCCATTGAAGGGTGGTGAGTTGCAAAAATTTATGATTCCATCATTCTTTCCTATCATTTATCCATTCATCATTGACATTTCCATTATGGAAGTGGAAACACTAACAGAAGTTTCGACTAAGGAAATTGTTTTTGTTGGTGTGGATGTGCAACCAATGATTTTCAAACCTTTTAGAGTTATTACAGCACATTGGCGACTCCATTGAGCTGAAAGAGCAGTAAAATCAGTTTTGTTACAACACATGAGAAAAGTACAAACCATGAGTTCCAAAGAATTCGAAGTATTTGCAGTTGTCACCACCCAGAAGAAGAGGTAGGACAACAAAAAGAACTCCTCCATCAAAAAGAGTTTAGTTAACACCACCTGGTGTTAGGTAGGAATTTTTCTTCTCACCACCAAGGAGAAGAGGTAGACCATCAAAAAAATAGAGTGTTACTCATTCTGCTTCACCAAGTTTCAAAACAATTGCATCTCTTTCAAGCCCAAAAATAGTTATGTTTGCTGCTTTTTCAAGTACATCTCCTGTATTTTCAAGTTTTATAACTTCATCCTTTGTTGTTCATACTCAAGTTCAGCCACCTCTAATGGCAGCTAGAAACCAACCTTTTGTACCATTTAATGGAGCCAGTCCATTAAATCTTGTACAACACAATGACATACCAGTTGCAGCTTTAAAGAGCTTGCCAAACTTCACTGGTGAAGATCAAACAACTCCAATTGAGCACATAAGGGATGTTGCTTCCTTATGTGGTGTACACCATATTACTCAAGAGGATGTAACTATAAGGCTACTTGCAACATCATTCAAAGGAAGAGCTTTGCAGTGGTTTAGAAGCTTAGGAGTTGGTACCATTGCAACATGGGATGAGTTAGGTGATAAATTACACAAACAGTTTCAAGAAAGATCTGATAACTTATCCTTACTGGAGTAGCTGACTACAATAAAGAGAGCTCCTCAAGAGAAAATGAATGATTTCAATTTCAGATTCCAAAGGACTTTGGATAGAATCCCTGCAATAGTGAGGACAACTCCCGAATATGCATTTCTATACTTTTTGAAAGCTCTTAACAACGATATAGCTGTTATGACACAGTCTATGGGAGGAGTGTCCTTACCAGATGCTTACAAAACAACAATTAGAGTAGAAAATTGTTTGATTCAAGCAAGGAAGATTGATCCCAGGCCACCAATTCCTTTTTTTCCAAAAATACAGCCAAATATTCCACTTCAAATACCACCTTTTGCACCATTGCTTGTTGTACCAACATTACCTACTGCTGGTAAACAAGAATTTGGAGTCCCAGTTCAATCTCAGGAGTTGCAGGAAATAAAGGAGAGTCGACAAAAGATTGAGAACATTTTGCAGAATTTTGGGAACAAACTAGTGAATCTAGAGAAACAACAATCATATAACAAACCTGCAAATCAGCCTTTTCAAGGGCAACAACAACAGTTTCAAGACAATAGGCAGCAATACCAAGGTAATTACCAAGGTCAAAGACAAAATATTGCTACAAGGCCTTTTCAGGCACATAATCTAGCACCTATTAGTGCAGCTAGGGATCTTGTCCCTGTTCAAAATAACCTTGTTGCGTATTACGAATGGCGTTATCCATGCAATCAACCACATAATCAGGCCACATGCTCTAATGGAGTAATAAACCAGGAATTAATGGTGCAAAGTGTTGCAAGCTCACAACAAAATTTACCTAATGATGCAGCTCCACAATAGTAGGAGCAGCTTACAAATGACACTACTCTACTGAACTGGCAAGGAGAAGAATTTTGTGGAGTCAATGCAGATGATTCTCCAGTTACAGCAAATACCAGAGCAAAGAAAAGAGTTTTTGAACTTCAACAAATAATTGATAAAGGAAAAACAACAGTTGTAGAACCATCCACATTGCAAGTATCTCGCATTTTGTAGAGAAATTCACAAGGAGTTGCCAGGGAGAAGCCACAAATGCAAGATGATCATATTGTTGTAAAGGTACATCATAAGGTAAATCCGACTGTGCCTTATAATATTATTGAAAATGTAAAAAAGATGAATGTAATGATGTCTATATGGGATTCATTAGCTATCCCAGGTCAGAAAGACATATTACAGTCAGCTTTGTCAAATTTGAAGGTGTCTGAAGAACCATCAGTAGGTCAAGATAGGGTTGTATTTACTAATACCCCTTAGGACAGCCAACAACCAAGCAAAGAAACAGGTAAGGACATTAAACCACCTCTGTTTTATGTGTCTGTAATTATTGGTGACAAATTAGTGCACAATTGTATGGTGGATAGTGGGGCTAGCAGTTTCGTAATACCTAAGCAAGTAGCAGATAAACTTGGATTGAAGTATCAACCTTTAGAGAAAGGAGTGATTCAGTTAGATGGAACCCCAATCAACACTTTAGGTGTTATAAAGGGATTGAGCCTTACACTTCATGCTTGTCCAAAATTTTCAGTTCCCCAAGACATATTTGTCATAGATCTCCCACCTTTCTTTACTTTGCGCCTCTCAAGAGACTTTACAACCAAGATAGGAGGATATGTTTCAGTTGATTGGTCACATATGTTGTTTAGAACAAGATATGGAACCAAGGTTACCATTAAGTCTAAAAATTTGGCCAAGGATCACATTGATCCATATAACCCAAGTGTAATTAACGTTGTTCCTACTGCTGTAGATACAAATTGTGTTGTTTTATTGATAGTGAGCTTCCTGCTACTCAAGAGCTCCAAGCATAAAGTGTTCCTGATGTATTGTTACATGAATGGGCAGCAAAAAATGTGTTGGATAGTCCTGGGGATCTTATTCAAGATGCTGGTATGGGAAATTATGTGCTTCATGAACTTGATGCAGAGGTTCCAAACCTTGAAAAAAGTTTAGATTAGTTGTTAGAACAACAAAATGATCTTTGGGAGATATTTTTTGATGGCTCCAAAAGTAAAAATGGAGCCAGTGGAGGTGCAATGCTTGTTTCTCCACAAGGTGATAGGTACTTTTGAGCTTTTCGTTTTGCTTTTGCATGCTCAAATAACATTGTTGAGTATGAGGGACGTATTCAAGGTCTTGAATGGGCAAAAAAAAGAGGAGTTAATTGCATGAAGGTTTTTGGAGATAGTGAACTGATCATTAATCAAGTTAGAGGCCTGAATGTTGCTAAGAACGATTCATTGAAGTCCTATAGAAGCAGAGTGTGGAAAATAATTGAGGAATTTGATGCCTTCAACCTGATTTCTATTCCAAGAAGCCAAAATAAACATGCTGACAGACTTGCAGCAATTGGAGCATAGTTTGATATCCCAAATGATATCAAAAAAGAGAAAATACAACAGTATGTTAAAGTTGTAGTTAGGCTATCAATTCCTGATAACAACATCAACTGGCAGGTATTCGATAGTGATGAGAAGATTTTATCTTTTTTGCTCCAAGAGGATCAGTTTTTTGTAGTGAATCAAGAGAAGATTAAACAACAGTATGATGATCAAATCATATAGCTGAGGACAAACAAGCTACCCAAGGGTTTGGTTACCTTGGAGTCTATTTTCAATACTGATGACCAACTTAAGAAAAGCAAAGTCAGCATTCAAGTGAAAGAAGACCATTATGAAGAAGTTGAAATCTTTAAAGGCAAGCTTCTTAAGTTAGGAAAAATTTGTTCAACTGAAGATAAAAAAAACTTGTATTGCTTTATGCCAAGAGTTTCATGATTTTTTTTCTTAGCAATATTCTGACTTAAAAGGATTTGACCCTCATATTGCACAACACACAATTGAGTTAGAACTCGATGCCAAGCCTGTTAGGCAAAAGTAGAGACCTTTGAACCCCAAGCTTGAACCTTTGATGGTTAAGGAGCTAACTAAGTTAGTCGAGGGTGGTACTGTATTTCCCATAAAACACACATCCTGGGTTTTTAACCTTGTTCTGGTTAGAAAGAAGAATGGGGAAATAAGATTATGTGTAGATTTTAGAGATCTTAACAAAGCATCTTTGAAAGATCATTACCCCTTACCCTCCATGGAACAGATTATTCAAGTTGTTGTTGGTTCAGAGAGATTTTCTCTTCTAGATGGGTATTCTATTTATAACCAAATTTTAGTCAAGGAAGAGGACCAATATAAAACAACGTTTACAACAAAGTGGGGCACTATGTCCTACAAGATAATTCCTTTTGGATTATCTAACGTTGGTGCCACATTTCAACGGGCCATGGATATGGCGTTTCAAAGTTTAATTCAAAAATTTATGCTTGTTTATCTTGATGATGTAACCGTATATTCCAAAAATGCAGATGAACACTTGTCACATCTCAAGCAGGTATTTGAAAAATGCAGAGAGTATGGGATATCTCTCCGAAAAAGAGTATCTTTGCAGTTCATGAAGGTAAATTGTTAGGACACATAGTATCAAAGGAAGGAATTACTATTGACCTTGAGAGAGTCAAAGCCATACTTGAGCTGCCATTACCCAATCACAAGAAAGGATTGCAGAGCTTTCTAGGTAGAATCAACTTTTTGAGGAGATTCATACTTGATGTTGCAAATTTATTACAGCCTTTGACTACCATGCTTAAAAAGAATGCAATTTTTAGTTGGAATAAAGAAGCCAAACGTAGCTTTGAAGAAATCAAAGAAGCTTTGGCATCAACCCCAACACTAGTAAATCCAGATTTCTCTAAAGACTTCATTTTATATGCTTTTGGCAGCATTAGTTCTATTTCTACTATGCTAGTTCAGAAAAACAATGATAATTTGGAACAGCTAATAGCCTTTTTCAGTCAAGGTCTTGCTGATTATGAGCAGAAATATACCTTTGTTGAGAAACACGTTCTTGTTGTAATTAGGAGTTTAAAGAAATTTAATCCTCTAATCTCCAACAACAAAATTCATCTTTTGGTTGCACACCCTAGTGTGAAAGAATTTCTATTCAGCAAAGATTTGAGTGAAAAAAGAGCAGGGTGGATCACAAGAGTTATGGAGTTCGATGTTGATATCAAAATCACAAAACTTGTCAGAGGTAGAGGACTTTGTGAGAAGCTTGTCTCAACCCCTGAAGATACACAAAAATTAAAAATAGAAACCATTTTTCTCAATGATAATGAGATTCAGAATGCAACACCTAAGTTAGCAACAAGTTGGGTTCAAGATATGACCCATTTTCTACAATTGGTGAGTGTCCACCAGGTCTAGATAGAGCAAAAAGAAATATTTTAGGTTACAATCCATTCCATATGTTTTGATTGATAATATCCTTTTCAGAAAAGACCTGAATGGAATTTTATTAAGTGTATTGATACCGATCAAACTAAAAAAGTGCTTCATGAATTCCATGATGGAGCTTTAGGAGGTCACTTTGCTCCAAGATCAACAACCTAGAAAATTATGAGAGTTGGCTATTACTGGCCTAATTTGTTTAAGGATGCATATGCTTGGTCAAAGAAATGTGTTAAATGTGCTTTATTTGTAGGAAAAGAAAAGCTTCCAGCCATGCCTTTGCAGCCAATTCAGGTTGAACAACCCTTCATGAGATGGGGCATTGACTTTATCATGCCAATTAATCCACTCTCCAGTGTTGGTCACAAGTGGGTGCTTACAGCCACTGACTATTTTACACAATGGACAGAAGCAGTAGCTTTGAAAGAAGCTAATGAATCTTCAGTTTTAAGCTTCTATAAACACATAGTCACCAGATTTGGAGTTCCTGACTCTATTATTTCAGATAATGCTCTTGCATTTATGGGATTAAGGGTTACAAATTGGGTTGTTAAACATGGAATTTATTTGAACACCTCAAATTATTACCCACAAGGTAATGGTTTAGTTGAAAGTACAAATCAAAACCTAATCAAAATCATTAAAAGAACCATGGAGGAGAATCAAAGAGTTTGGCACTCTAAATTGAAATTTTCACTTTGGGCAGATAGAATAACCCCTAAGAGATTAGTTGGTAATTCACCATATGTTATAGTTTATGGAAAAGAGGCCAGATTACCTCTATCTATAGAGCTTCCAGCTCTTGACATTATTCACTAGTTGGAAATGTTTGAAGAACAGGACCCAATGTCCGTAAGATATGTTGAGCTCATGGAGCTTGAAGAAACAAGAGACAAAGCAATGGAGACTTTGGAGTATCATCAACTCCAAACAAAGAGAACCTTTGATAAGAAAGATACACCCAAAGTTTTCAAAGGTGATGTATTTCTCAAGTGGGATGTACTGAAAAGCAAGCCAGGTAAACATTCAAAGTTTGACAATTTCTAGACTGGTTTGTTTATCATCGCTGAATGCAAGGAGCATAACGTATTCCAATTATCAAAGATGGATGGAGAAATACTGCCAATCCCAATTATTGGGATTCACCTCAAACGTTGTTTTGAGGTATGACTTATCATTGTAAATATTAGGTTAGGTTTATGCTTTCAATAAAGTGTTGTTACACTATAGTTTAGTTGCAAATTTCATTCCCTAAGGGTTGTTCCAACACGATAGCTAGTTTTAGTTTTTTTGTTTTTCCATGTTTTCAATAAGTGTCCTACTATTCTAACTAATCTCAAATGAGTTATAGTTATGAGCAAGTTATTTTAGGTCTGCCTCTGAGTTTACTAAGTGACTCCATACCCAATGGACAAGTCTAGGCTACTGGTTTACATGTTTAGCAGGCAAACATCCAACTGATGTTGCCAAAAAATTTACCATATTTTCACCCATGGCTCAATCAGGTAGAGCCCATCGATAGAAAGAAGAAAGAAAATGGTACATTTTCTATTCCCCTTACATTGCATTCATATATACAAATGAAATAACTTGAGAGATTATAGAAACACAAATCATCACATTTATACAAATGCATGAAACATAAGAATATTTTGCAAATTTTTTGAATAGTTATTTTATTGAGTAGAAATATTCATTTAACTCACACAAGTCGTGAGTTTAACTGTTGCTTGCTTATTCAATGCAAATAAAAATTAACATGTACATGAATAAGTAAATGAATATAAAAGAATGTGCATGTAGGGAGGGTAACCAATCATTGCCTGAGAATGACTAGTTTCTGTGAGTCTTTTGTCTGGTTGTTGCCTGAGTTGTCCTGGTCTATTCCAAGCTCCCTAATACTCATGTTTCCTACAATAAATCAAAGCAATATGTTAGAGAAATGCTCTAAGCAATGAAAAGTTACACACCATACATGTTCATTTACCTATACATGTATAAATTGGTCCTGATCTGCATTAAATAAACATGTACATTACAAGTGTCCCAGAAAACCATTGAAATTGTCAAAAACACTTGAAATGCACATATGCTTTTCTAACTTGTTTGTTTCATGTGCAGCTACAGGTGCAGATATGATTTAATTTTAAAAAATGAGTGGTGAAAATGTGGCTCCCACGAGGGTTGATCCCAACTCATTATTTATGCACAACTTTTTAAGTACACTTTTGTGCATTCAATGCAGATTACCATGTTTAAAATCTACAATAGTAACTTTTGAAATGTAGATTGCAATTATAATATGTCACTGACATATACTTGCTCATTGAAATAGTGGAAGAGCATAAAATACAAGATCATTCAACAAGTACCATAACAACATGAATCATTGGAGAACTCTATTTTGCAAGTAAAGCAGTATGTTCTGTAAGCATAATATCATGAAGCCCTATGTATGATATAGGGATATAAATCAAGAAAGTAAAATAATTACGAGTCAAGATATACATTGTTGAATACCAAAAGGAAGAGTACAAGAATTATTTAATAGGTACAGTGATAATCATGATATTTTGTGTCATAAAACAAACATAATGATCCTTGAAAAGCAAGCTTACAACCATATGTTAAGGAAAATCACAAAGATTAGCGCCTTGAGCATATTTCAATATCCCATTAAGATAATGGAATCATGTCTAATATCATCATGATACAAAAAGAAGCATTTCATGTATTTGGCATGAAAGCCATGAGTAATCAGGGAATTGCTTAGAACTACACTAGCATTTAAAAGTTTTTTTTGTTTGCTAGCAAGTATATGCAGAAATATATGGCATCTTATAGAAGACTAAAAATACAAAAAAAGATGACTTTTATATCCAAGTGCAGATTTTGAAGCAGTTGCAATCCAGAATCAATCATAGTATAGTAAAGGATCTATTATGAATGTAAGATACAAGTTTTAAGTAACCCAGGTGGAGTTTTTCCGATACCTAAGAACTCAAGCAAGCTATCAAATAAGGGTTGATCCAATGCATTGCAAATATACAACCATGTAAATGAGAATAAAGTTACTTTGTAACAAAATACAACCCAACAGCTGACTATCATTTCATGAAATCAACAAAAACATTAGAGCCGAACATGGACATGGTGTTTTTCCCTTTTTTTTCTACAAGAAAGCCATAGCAATATTACCAAGGCCGAGCCATGGCTACATTGTTTGAAAATGTACAGATGAAATGTATAGAGGCGCAGGTTTTAAGACAACCGAGTAAGAAGAAATTTCAATATCTACAAAAAATGGTAAAAGTTGTACCACGGAGCTGCAATGAAACACATATATTTTGCATTTATCCAAATCTTGGATCTTTCAGAAATGAAATGCAAAAGAAAAGGGATTCAGAATGAAAAACGTGCCAGAAGAAAAACTTCACGGGTTTTGTGCTAGAAGTCTAAAATACACAGAAACCCTCGCGGGTTTTTGGTTAAGACACAAGAATTTTTGCAATGTTTGAAAGATTGTAGTGAGAGGTTGAGTAGCCATAAAAGATCTCCAGAAGTCACAAAGAGCATAATGAGTAAGGAGAGATTAAATACAACATGGAAAATCCTCAAGGCCACGAACATGAAAAAAATAGGGGCCGAACCAAAATAAATAGAAACCTCAAATCATTTTTGCATGAACTTAAAAGGGGAATCAAAAGGAGTGCTTACCCAGTATAATGGAGGTTGAAATCAATCTCGAGATGCTCTAAAATTTGCTAAAAAGTCACTATAACTACAGAATCCGCCATGGAAAGCTTCTATAGTGCTCAAACCCTACCTCATAGTAGCAGACTTAGCTTCTTCAAGAAGCTTCAGATAAAATAAGATGCAATAAACTTTCATCCTTTTTCCTTTTGCCTTAGGGTTAAAACCCTAGTGTATATGGTCGATAGAATAGGCATTTTTTGCCTTTTTTTATCAAAAATACAATGCAAACTAATACCCCGAGGACCTATGACTTAGGCATTTTTAAGTCACTTTTGACTTATTAATATTTTGTGTCTATGGCCGATACATGTAAGTGTGACTTTTAATTTTGCATTTCTTCATATTGTAAAATGATTGAATTTAAATGATGACTTATGAATCATTTAATTCAAGCATTACTTCTAAATGAAAATAAAGTCATATGTCAATATGTTTAAGTCATGAAGTTTTCAACATATGGAGGGAGGGATGTATTTGTATTTATGACTGAGAAAATCTTGGGAAGTTGAGTTTTGTTTTCCAACATTGAGAGAGCATATAGGAGAGTTGGATTTAGTTATCAAACACTTGGAGTAGAAATAGGAGCATTTATTTGCTTTGGAGACAAAATTGGAGCTTTTGGAGGGTATTTTGAAGAGTCATCATGATGGACTTAGTCAAAATTAACCATTTCAACTCTTTAAAGCTCATTTGAAGAAAATCCAGTTGCTATATTTTTGGCTTTTTGAAGCCATCTGAGTTCTTGAAGCTTCTAGAGCATTTTTTGGAGGAGTTACTTGGACTTAAAGATATATTCTCATTTGTAACCCATGAGGAGTTAGTTCTTGCTGTGCAAATTCTGAAATTAGTGATTTTCATAATTCTTTCTCTATTTTGAGCATGTTTTGTAACTCATTTGGAGTATGATATATAGAGTTTTCCTTGGTTACCATTGATGATTCTATCTTATTGCCTTCTTGTTCTTGCAAACATTGTGCATTTGCAGGTGATTGATCAAGTTGTTTTGTGAAATATTTATTTTTCCCTATAACTTTGTCTCATATATTATGCCTTTTCTGCAAAAGTATGGTTATGCAGGTTATGAATAGTGTTTTAAAATTGCATATGAATCTTTTAGTTTGTGAAAGTTACCTTTCCTTTCTAAAAGTATATACAATTCAAACCTTTTTATGAAATATTTATGCATAAACTTACAGTAATATGTTGTGTAGTGCAATAGCTATCATCAATTTTCAAGTGTTTATTAGTCTGAATGTTTCATAGCTCCTGTTAGTTTGGTGTATCACCCCTTTATTTTCATGTTTTATATTTTCTTTTCAAGTTATCCTTCTTCTCTTTTCCCAAAAAATTGGTAGTGTTTAGGTGATAACCAGCTAGGAAGTCGGCCTATCCAGAGGTTCATTATCATTTTTGGGTGACCCACAACCTGAGAATGCTCCCATGTTTCTCTAGCTTACTGAGTTTCACAACTCAGTCAGGGTGCACTGTTTTAGAGTTAACAACGCCAATAATAAGATTTCCATAGCTCAATATTCATGCATTTCATCCTACAAGTGTATAAGTTACATAATCAAGATGTCTTATGGTCTTGCCACATACCTAAGACTAACACCCTTAATGTCAATCAATTGGACTAAATTAACAATAAAAATATAAAACCATATCTCAGTTAGACACCACATAGGAGATACACATTAATTTTGATACACCAATGCCAATACTAAAGTCTTGAGATGGGTAGATCCTAACACTCATCACCTACTATTAGTGAAATCCTGTCTAAACCCTATGAAAGTGGGTATCCCCTGGCATCGATAACTTGTATGCTATTAGTGAAATCTTTTCAAAACCCTATAAAAGTGGGATTCCCTTGGCATCTATCACTTCCATGCTACTGGTGAAAATTGGCTAACCCTTGATACAATCAAATACTTCTTTTGGAAAATCATTTTCCCTAGTTCCCATCATGTTGGAGGAATGTTAACCTTCTCTATAAGTAGGTCATACGTTTTACAGTTTCATTGATCAACTCAAGATGAGTGACAAGCTATGTAAGAGAATAATTTCTCTACCTGTGCCCTTGTAGAGTCTCATGCTCAACCCTGGTTGTGATGCCAAGAAGTTAGCTCTTGTATTGATCTCATTTTAAAATTAATATTAGAGGGTACAAAACATTTATCTAAAATGTATTATCTGAAGGGTTTACACCCTAGTCTAGTTAATCTAGTTATATTACCTTAAACGAATCCATTATACTATGCAATTGTATTATAGGTCTTAGGGTCAATAAACCAACACGTAAGTGACACATTGATGCCACATGAGAAAGCCTATATGCAACACATGTATGCATAAATCAATACGAACTTATTAAGAATCAAAGTCAATTCATTTCATTCAATTATTATTCAGAAACACATTATATAATCAACAAAATTAATTCCATAGATGTAATATCAGACAATATTATATTGAGTATGTACATTTTATATTGCAATCATAAGGCTTAGCACACAATTATCCATAAAATAGACATACAGACAAAATTTTATGCCACATTGGTAATACTTACCAATACTTACCATTAATTTCCCATAGTCAACAAAGGTCATTCTATGGAATATGTCCTAAACTCAACACAAATCTAGGTATATAATTAAAGCAATCAGACCACCCATACATACAAGAGTTGTTCTCAACATCAAATTATTATAGCTTAAATGAACATCATAATTAAATACAAGTTAGTAGGTTTCCATAACTCCTTCATAGCCAAATCATGGCCAAGCTTATCCTACCCTTATTTCTTAGAAGGATAGACCTCACTAGGTCTAGAGGCTAACTTGTACCTTATACTCCTCATTGATCTAAGACACAAGACCATAGGGCTTAATGCCCAAATGCTAATTGCTTTAGTTTAGATAAGATTAGAAGCATTCTCACACATTCACATCAAGGGTGATCCCACAATAGTGGTTTACAATTTTTGACCAAACTGGACACTGAAATAATTTTTTTTAACTAAATATTCACTTTCGAGCACCTATAGCAGCTAAACTATGAGGAATTTGAAGATGATGCAAACTAGAGCTTCGTGAAATTTTGTCTATAGATTCTAAATATATTTTTTTCAAAAATTTTGGAATCAGGTTGCACCTCTTTTTCCATCTCCCTCGAAAACTAGTTTTTCTCACAAAGCAATATTTTTAAGGAGTGACGCTCACCGTATAATGCATAACTTTTTTTCCATGAAGGATAAAATTCTAATTCTTTCAAATTTAGATTTATAACTCTGATATCTAGTGCTTCCACTTGGTTACATAGTGTTCTATTGAATATTTTTTCCTTAATCAAGTTTTGAAGTCAAACCAATTACAATTCAGACATAGGCGGACCGTATAACGCGTAACTTTTTTTGTATGTATCAAAATTCAAAAAAAAAATTGTTGGATCAAGGACTTCAATATCTGGTGAATTCATATTTTTCAAAAAAAAAATTGATAATATTCTATTTTTCCACATGTGCAGAACAGAGAGCTTCATTTTTGGTGAAAAACCTATGTTTAATAAAACTAAAAAAATAAATCGACAATAAAACCAAAACATATTAAAATTATAGTCGTTGGATAGCTCATTCTGAGGACTACCTGATTCCAATTGGGTTCGTGAAGTCTCCTCCATTTTCATCCTCAACCTAAGCTTCGAAGGGAAAAAATTTTGATTTTTTTTGTGCCAGAGAGTAGGGAGGTGGGAAAAGGGGGGTTCGCTCGAACCAGGGGGGGTTCGAGTGAACCAGGGTTCATTCAAACCCCCTTTCAAAAATGGGTTTTCATTTTTATTTTTTATGGGATGGGGTCCACCTTGAATTTAACTAGTTGACATGAATCAAGGTTCATTCAAACCCTTTTTTGGTTCGCTCAAACCAAAGGGTTCATTCGAACCCCAAAAACCAATTTTTTTTGTATGGGGTCATTTTTTGCCACTTTTCCTTCCACACTCAAATTGTAAACCACCTTTGTGGGTTTACCCTGAAGACAAATCACAATGAGAGTGACACTAAATTTCATCCAAGGTGGAAGTAGATTTTGGAAAGCCAAACACCCTAAACCTCGGAGTAGATAAGCTTGATGATGATGGATTACCTTCTATTAGTTTTAACCTATGTAGTGGTGACATATTTATTGGAAGGTGAGATCATTTCCATCCAATACAAACTTAGCGTCAAGTTGAAACATAATAAAAAGGGAGAAATAATCAAGTTTAGGTACAACCCAAAACCTCAGAGTTATTATCTAAACCCTCACTACAGAGTTGGGCCATAGGTACATCCTTCACCCTAGGACTACCTACATACCAACTTCCAAATGAGATTGAAGTACCATGTAGTTCTCCTCACAATAATCTCTCAAGGAACATATGCATAGGTTTCCATACCCAAGATTTCATAACTATTTAAGTAATATTACTCATGGGAGTGAAATAAAAAGAAAAATATAGCTAGAAAACCATAGAAGGGTTTAAGACCAATCAATGTAACAAACCACCATTACCAATACTCATTTTGGGGCCATAGTTCATAGATATTTATCAATTACTATTGTATATCCCAACATATTTCTCTTAAACGAATCCTAGTGGTTAATAATGCTTAACAGTAAGGAGGGAAAATCAACCAAGTTCCAAATTTAGCGAGCTTGAACTATAACACTTCCCTCTAAAGACATTGACACCTCAAATTAGACCTCACCAAGTCGTGCAAATAACCTACCACTAAGAAATTCTCTTTATATTGTTGAAGTAATCTCCAATTCCATTCCTCATATACACTTGTTAGGATAAATAAGGAGTGAAACTAGTTCTTTATAACACCTTTAAGATTTTCACTAGATATGAAAGGCTACAATATATCAAGTATAATAATCATATTAAATTATCACATCTTTATTAATGGAAAATAACACTCATCAAGGCCACATAACAATTTTTTGGAATATGAAGTTAATTTTATTGTTAATCTAGCAATGGCAAATAGTCAACATCGAGTACCATAGTAGTCTACTCGGGTATGCACATGGCATGGTTAAAGGTTTTCAATTCAATTGAAGATTGAAGTGATGGGGAGTTGCGGGGGGTTGTCATAGCCCCCTTGCCACGTCGAAAGCATTTTTTGGAAAAGTCAACATTTTTTTTTTGGGTCCATTTACTATTTATGGTAATTTTGGTAAATGTTTGACGTGTAGTTGCATGATTCACACTTTCCATTTTTGAAAAAAATTCTTCGAAAAGGATTTTGCAACTCAGATGTCTTATGCTTTGCCAAGTCATGTTTTCTAAACATTCTAAAGATTGTTGTATCAACAAATATTTTGCGAGAAATAAAATACGAAATATTTTTGCCTATGGTTTTTTCTTGGTATAATTTTACCAAGTTTTCCACCTAAATTTTTGTGTTTTATGCTTATTGTATTTCTCCATTTTTTTGCAACATAAATTTTCATCACATAATTATCTAATCTTTGAAGGACATACAATATTAATTACAAACTTACTTTAAGCATAATCGATGCTCAAATCCTACTCAAGAAAGTTGACAACACTATATCCACTAGACTATCATATGAAGATATAAACCTAATAATACTAATACTAATAATATTCATCTTCTAATTTCATTTACCTTATGGTGCAACCCCATATTTGGAGGTATATTTGTAGACTTCATTTGATAACCAATATTCTCACACTTCCATTTTACTAGGAATTGACACTGTTTTAATACATATCGTACTCAATACTTCAATAGAGATTAAAACTTGCAACTCAAAACCATTTGAGAGCTTCAATCCCAACAAAAACCTTTAATGATGAATGAACTAAAATATCAACCAGTGATTATTCTAAAAATAGTTAATATTGAATTACTATCTATACAATCAAATACAATGGTCTTAAGTATTCATAACAATTAATATACAACAATTTAGATCTTATATAGAGTAGTTGACATCCAAATAACTTAACAATATTTCTCACTATAGTTTGCTAGAATGGTTAAAAGCAATCAAAAAATAACCATCTTCTATTAGTGTGTGCTCCCTTGAAGGTAATGAATTAATAGTTTTCAAACATTCAAAATGGCAATATGTCATTCATTAACGAAAATTTGTCACACCCCATCTTGTTGTTATTAAATTACTTTTACCTTCATGGATAAATAGGATGATAAATGCAATCATGATTTTGATATGTTTGATAAAGGAATGGAATACTAAAATAGGTATTAAATTATTATTGTTTTGAAGGAGTAATTATATTTATATTGACGAAGAACAATGACAAAATATGTATTACAATATGAATATTATAAATGTTTTATGATGAAAATGGATTTCATGTGAACATCTAACTACCGTTGCAAATGTGCCAAGTTGGATGCAGGTACATGTTCATGCCTTTGGAAGGGAGGGGAAGTATCACTCAAGAGAAGTATTTGGTCGAGTAACCTTGAATGAATCCTAACTGAGCTTTCACACACACTCACTTCTAAGTATAGTTGAGTCAATTCATAGTCTTGGGATATTGGTAAGTCATCCTTTAAACATGGTGTGTTTGCATTAGACAAGATCATGATTTTTGTTAGAAGCATTCATGGTTTGTGATAAGTGCTTGATATGTGTGAGTTCTTCTTTGTATGTTTTAATCAATGATTAGATATATATAAATATATACATGTGTGTAAGTATAAACGATAACCCATGCACGAGTACATCATTTGCATAAGGAAATCAAGTGGAAATACACCACATACATATGTATATATATATATATATATATATATATATATTTGATATATAAATTGGTTGATGAAAACGTAGTTATTACGTGTTTTGTATATACTTATATGTACATGTATAGATATATGTTAGAGTTTGGATAATAAGGAAATGGTATATATATATATACCTTTGTAATAGAGAAGTTGTATATATAATTTGTATATATTAAATTATATAAGCATATCGGTTTAAATATACTTATCTATTGTGAACCGATTATTATAAAGTGAATCGATTAATGGAAATCAATTAGTAAAAACCAATGGAGATAAACCGATCGATATATATATATATATTCTATGTTTGCAAATCAATGCATTAACTATGGCACATAAATATATGTAATAGACCCTCCATAGACCTAGTGTACAACACATAGTTTATACTATGTTTATATTAATACCAAATGCTCTTTTGTGTAATACATATTGTTGTCTTAATGGAACAATATCAAGGCTTTATAGCCAATGCATAAAGCCAACAAACTATGCATTGACCAACGCCTAAAACAACACGTGGAGGTGATAACGAGTCAAGTTTAGAACAATAGATTCAATGCATTTGAAATGGGTTCAAATAAATACATCATTTCATACAATAGCGTAAAAATAAATAGATTGCTTTGAAAACATTTTGAATGAGATTATTTGGCCGATTCATAAAGTATATGCCATGGTCGATCAAATGAGAATGTAGTGCAATATGTAATAGCGCATTAGTAAGTATTAAGTTGCATTTATCATTATGGATAAAGAGCGAAGGGATTACATAAGAATAAAGACTATTGTGAAAAGTTAGTAAACACTAGAATTAAATGCAACACATTTTATAGTATGCAATGTACTAAGTCAACATTTAAAAAACACTATAAATGAAGGAAGGTCGAACCTCTGTAATGTGTCGATTTTCATGCCTTGACCAAGTCGACTAAGTAAATATGCAGCCAAATAATGGTGGACTATTTCCTCTATATAAACAATGGTCTTGAGAATAAGAAATGTGCTATATACTTGGCGCCATATTATGAATTTTGTAGTTCGTTTAGAATTATTTCAAGCTTGGAAGTTGATTCTCTCAATGAAGCGTGTGCCTTATGAAATAGTCAAATTGTTGTTGGCAGGCATTGGGTCGATCTGTTGTATGAATTTGATGAGTAACATGATAGGAACCTGCCACCTTTTCTTTGATAAGATGAGTTGACAATATATTTCTGAGAAGTGTCACTGCATTCAAGCCTTGTTTGTAGGATGTAGAAGCTAGTTTTTGGGAATAAATATGAAGCATTATCACCTCATTTGGATACACTTCTTCCATTGCATCGTTACAATGCTCCATTCTGTTGTATTTTCATAGAGAGATTCTTATTTTGTTGTGAGTTATTGAGAGGAAGCTTTAGTGAAAGATATTGAGAGGGATTGTTGCTAGGTCAATTTTAAGAGGGAGTCAAGCTTGAGATCTGGTGATTCGGTTGGAATAAGTGATTAACATGCATGAGAATCTATCCTCTAGATGTATATTCGTGCTTGTGAAAGTTTTAATATCTAAATTGTTTGGTTGAGAATTGCATTAGATTTTCTTGATTAGTGAAATGATATGTTTTCTTATTAGAAAGGAAAATAATCTAGTTGTAATGATTTCCTTATGAATGTTGTACATACTCCATATTAAGGAGTGATTATCGTCATTAGTACTATATACTATAATTGATGAAAATAGCTTAAGAAGTTGTAAGAGAGGGGGACCACCGCATGCAAGACCCTAGGTCACGAAGGGCCAAGACGCAAGAGGTTGCCCTAACTTACCTCAGCTAAGCATATTTTTAGGGTGTGAGGATGAGAATGATGAGGATTAGGATACCCTACAATCACTCTACAACCCCGAGTTTTGAGGTGGGGCCAAGCGAGTTAGTTTTTAGGTCCAACTCTACACCTCAGGGAGCTCTCTGCCCGAGGACGTCAGCGCAGACTTTGGACGACAGCGTGGCACGCTGGCGTCTCAGAAACACGTTGTAGTTTGTACGGTCATATTACAATAGAGACAAGGTCAGACTCGCCAAAATGACTAACAACCTAGCTTAACGACTTCTACGAGGACAAAATAATACTATGAAATAAGAGAAGTACAAGTGAAGGTGATAAAGTAGATATACCAAGGCTCAGGTGACAAAGACAATCTTGTAGAAGATCTTGTTTGCTAGCTATCTCCTCAAAATGTGTCCGCCTACACACAGCAAGAAAGAGAATGTTGGGGGGTGGCTATATAGGGGTCTGCCTCAGTTAGACCCTCGTTTAGGTGTTCCCGCCTCCATAGACAGCCAAAGGGGAAGAGATAAAGAAGTGACAAAAACACAAGCACTACAAAAACAATACTATGCTACTCAACCAAATGATACAGGAGAGGAGAGGGAAGCTTACCACCTCACCAAGGGCACTCAAGGCTGCTTGGGGAGAAATGAGAGGAACTCAAGCCTCTGCTGCAATGGTGTGGTCCCAAACTTTCTCTACCGACGTGATGGAGTGTGATATTGTTGCAATGGAATGCTTGGAATGTTTGGAGTGAGTGGAAATGAGCTTGTGAGAGTGAGAATATGAGAGCCAAGTTTGTCCAAGATTTCTTCCAACCTCCTAATGCAAGTTCAAAGACTGAATATGAAGGAATGAAAAAGAAAACGGCCATATTCGGGTCGGTTGGCCGAAGGAGGTGTTACAACTTCACTGCCAATGGGAAGAGTAACGCCTTTGTTGGCTCAACCGCAGGGATCTGCCAGGGGCGTAAGTGCTCCGCATAGACGTCTACGCACCGAATGGGCATCCTCGACAGAAATTCCTCCACCAACACACAAAACAGGTGCCAAGTGGACTGCCATCAGTGGGATTAAGTGAAATTAAGCCTCTGACTTAGGTTTTCTAAAGTGCATAAAGGCAAAAAGGGGAATTGCGCCTAGGGTGGAAATTCGCTCTTATACAGAAGTTATCTGCATGATCTTGTATGATATTTGCTTGAGAAACTTATCTATTAGGTTACTATTTTAATATACCCTATATGGGTATTCAAATGATGACGTTTCTATACATAGATAGTCTATGTCACTACATCTGTAATGTGAGATGTATCAATGTTATGAAGTAACTTGACATTGTTATATTACAATGCTAGGAAACCTTGGGAAAGATAAGATTTATAAATACAACCATAGTGAAGGTATGAAATATATGATAGGATGTGACGTCATGCAGACCACACCAATAATCTATACTTGATTAATCACTTAATCATTACTTTACTTTCAAATGAAACCCTAGGTTTAGAATAACCTATTTGGGTTGAGAAGTTTATATGAATAATGATTAAAAATCTAGGTTGAGAATAGCCTATACGGGTTGGGATATCTACTTGATTACGGATTGAAACCCTAGGTTGAGATTAACCTACTTGGGTGGATTATATATTTGACCTTTGTTTAAAGCATATAGGTTTAGATTAACCTAAATAATCAAACTGATTATTGATTATAAATTATATCCGGGGTTAGGGTATACCAAGGTTGGGACTCACCTATGTGGTTAAGTAGATCACTTGAGTTTATGAATTACTACTCAATTGGAGCCATAGGTGGGATTACCTATTGAGTTTGAGTTGTTACCAATTTGGTCACTTTATACTCTTGATGTGAATCCATATTGTTGACAAGATGCTACTCTTTGAATAATCCTTTTTACTAAGGAGATTACACTCTCGAATGGAATCATTTATTGATATGATTATTCTTTGAATGAGTTCGTTCATTGATGAATCAATACTCTTGATGTGAATCAACTATTGGTGTGATATATTCATTTATTGATGATTATTTATTCTATGATAGTTTGATGCTTATGTAGCTATACTTTAGAATATAAAGTTATTTATGAAGCTCTTGTAAAGTTAGAGTCATGAAGGGATCATAAGTTCTTCCTAGGATTAGATTTTCCAATGAAGGGAATAACTTATGCATGTGAATACTTGATAGGAATATTATTGTGAATTAGAAATGGGAATAGGTTGTTTTGAGGTTAACAGATTACCTATGGAAGAAAGCTACCTATGCATAGTATATGAACGGTCATAAACCAAACTAAGCTAGGGTAGTGTATGTGAATAAGATGACTGACACTCGAAGTACTGGGTGAGAATACTTTGGCCAAAGTAGTGTAATTTTCCAGTGATTGCATTGTCAAATCACTGTGTTCCTTTTATGCATGCTAGTTCAAGATTGTAGTGGATGCAAGTTCTAGTTATGTAGGGAACAACACTAACCTTAGATAGGCTATTTTTATGAGGTTACCATACCAAAACACTTCGTCAAAGGGTAGGGCCATCTCGCCATATGTGGCAAATGTGCGGGGGACTGCATTTGAGTCTGTGATTGGTGGAAAAGCGCTTGAGTGATGCTTCTCCTCATCAGTTGGTGGAAGAGGATTGCAGATGCTTACACCAATGTTAGGGACAACTAGAGTGTATGCGCCAGGGAATGGAGACATCTAGAATGTATGCACTAATGTGGTGACATTAGGACCAGTTTGTATATCTACTTGCCAAATGAAGCTCAGAAGAGCTATGTATGTATCTTGTACCCATTTATATGGAAGGATGTATTCTTGAATGATAAACTTGAGTTTATTCCCTATGAAAACTATGTTATGGAAATATTTGTGGAATTACATTGAAATACAATAGAAGTTTGGGAAAGTGTTTATTTCAAATATGCATGTAATTTACATTATGGAAAAGATTTTTTTTTATTGCTATGATGTGGCATCATGGATCATTCACTTGAGGTGAAAACCTTGAAATTTTACTGAGTAGTACATCAGGGTTGTTACAAAATTTCTTTTAACATTTGTTTACTAAAGCAACCCATTAGAAGAAATTTTCACAATCAAATTCAAATATTATCAACAAAATTAAAATAATCTATCTTTCTACTAATTCAATAGTGCCAAGGGTACACTTAATTGTACCAAGTTTGAGGAATAACTTCAACCTCACAAAGGTGAAAAGCTCAATGATTCTAGGTGTGTTCCTAGCTAGAAGGATTGCCCTGTAAACTTTACATAAACTCTATTTATGGGAGATTTGATTAAATATCATCAATATAATTTATTTATTTATTACAAAGATATGTTTGAAAAAATACATAAATAGCAAGATTACCAACTCGCCTCAAGAGTTTGACTTGGCAAGAGAAACAAATGCATAAATTACTCCATTGTCAACTAGAATAAACCTTTGCATAACACCACTATACATTTTAGTTCCAAAAGCCAAGGATCCCAGATCTTGCTATCAAGTAAGCAAAGAGAACCACTATTATTTTCTAGTGCAGTTTCAAACAATGTATGTATGTGATCACAAGGGCTCATCTCCTCAACCTCATATTAAGTATAGTAATAAATTATGTAATGGGATTCAAGATAAACCAAGGGAACACCTACTTGTACCAAGTTTGAGGAATAACATCAACCTCGTGAAGGTAAAAATCCCAATTATTCTAGGTCCATGACTAGCTAGAAGGATTGCTCTACAAACTACATAACCTATATTTAGGGGAGGTTTTATTAAATATAATCTAAATAATCTATTATTTGTTACAAAGATGTTTATGAAAAAATACATAAATTGCAAGACTATCAACTCACCTCAAGAGTCTGACTTGGCAAGAGAAACAAAGGCATCAATTACTTGATTGTCTACCAAAAGAAACCTTCACATAAAACCACTCAACATTGCAATGCCAAAATCCAAGGATCCTAGATCTTGCCATCAAGTACAAGCAAAGAGAACCATTGTTGTTTTCTAATGTAGTTTAAACAGTGTATTCATGTGATCATAAGGGCTCATCAATAATAAATGATGTAATGGTATTCAAGATAAACCCCAACTCACTCCCATAACACATTCCTCATAGTTTTCCCATTCACATTTATATTGTCTCTTCAAAATGCATCTTCAAGGAGAAGGTGCGACTAATAAATTGTTAAAGAATGCACACCCACTTCTTCATATACAATGTTATCATATACTATTGCTATTTTTCCTTGAAAGCAACATTCCTAGTGGTTTAAAACATGTATTGCTACATTAAAATGATAAAACTTGTGGATTATGGCTCATTCAAGTACAATTCTAATTATTAATCCATTACAAATATTGCAATTCTTATTATCATTCAAGAAAGCTTACGATACTTCTTAAGTATCTACTAACTTAAACAAATAACTCAATATAGCAAATTTGTATGAAAGATACATAACTCTTAAACACTAATATATTTCATACATTCAAAATGGTGGCATGTCATGCCATTGCTTTATGATTCATGAACCATAAAAGAAAAGCATTGGCAAAAATCCCTTTCAACATTTTCTTACTAGATCAACCCATTAGAAGGATTTTTCACAATCAAAGTCAAATATTATTAGCAAACTCAAAATCATTTATCTTTATACTAATTCAATAGTGCTAAGGTTACACCTATTTGTACCAAGTTTGAAGAATAACTTCAACCTCGTGAAGGTGAAAATTCCAATGATTCTATTTGTGTGCCTAGCTAGAAGGATTGCTCTATGAACTCTATATAATCTCTATTTAGGGGAGGTTTG
>VDFB02058242.1:741392300-741751498 GCA_007258455.2 Sequoia sempervirens | reverse complement strand
AATTATGTTGGAATAAGAAAAACTCTAACAACTATACAAACAGACTACTAAAAAGATTGAAGTTCTCTCACATAGATATCCAGTAAAAATAGCAATCATCAGTTGTTTAGATCAACTAATAAGTACCTGCAGCACAATAGTTATTTGCTGCAGATTTGGGTGGCATTTTTCTTTATTTTAATCATAGTTTTATTGCTTCTATCTTTTTTAAACTTTATGTTCTTTCAAAGAGTAGGGTGGAGATTCTCTTCCTTGGGAAGATAGATGTGGCTGCTACCTAATACATTGACATATCCTTGTTTGGGATGGTTTGGGTTCATGTGTTCAAGCATCAACCTCATATGGATTGAGTTATTTGAATGTGCTTGGATAATGTAGGAGGGCACCCCATGCTCCACTCCCTGACGTTGTCTAACCACATATGATTAATTAGTTTCACTATTCTCATTGAAAACTCTACGACTGCACTTTGAAAACAAAATTCATCTTGTGTTTAATGTGTCCTTCAAATTAAAACAAGATTAACCCAATGCCCATTAACTTCAAATAAATAAATATTTTATTGCTGGTGGAACCCTGTGCTCTGTTTGAATTCTTTCCATATTACATTGAATATTACTTATTTGTGAATTTTATGGATTTTCCCATACTTGGCAGAGCAATAAACATCAATATGATGTTTTAACATAGTGATATTGAATTTAATCTAGTGCACAGTTGTATTCCTCAAGCAACTAAAAAAATTATTAGAGTTTGTAGATCTGATTGATAAAGAAATACTTAACTATTTGCAAATACAAGTTGATTATTCAAGGATTCATTATAAGGTTATATAGGTTGCCACCATTACTCATAATTGGACTGAACCTAATCCTGGCTTCATTTATGTTTTTTGAAAAATCATTGAATTGAATTTAATTAAATCAGGAGAAGATTAATTATTCCAAAGGGGATATTACATTGTGTCCTTCATTTTCACTTTTTATTTTTGATGCAGCAAATTTGAATTTAATTTCTTAGAACGTCTTGATAGTCTTTTTGTGAAGCAAAAAATCAAGTTCATGCCCATACATCTACAATAGGATGCACTTTTCTACACCTCTCTAGATGGAACACTTATTTTGCATTGTTCTTTCCTAGATAAGATTTGAAATGTGGTGGAGGAATTGCAAACAAAATCTGCTCAGGCCTATTAGCATGGATGTGAATACTAACGCAACATATAAGTAGCATGCATATGTTGAAGTGTTATTTCTTGAATGTATTTTTAATTCATCTTCAAAACAAGTGAAATGTGAGAATACATGAGTTGGTTGAAGTAGACTTAATAAAGGAATTACTTTGTTTTGATATTAAAGGTTGTCTGCTTGATATTATTAAACCTTGTACAGTTAAATGTTGACTGTTGGCATATGTTATGTTTTTGAATTGTAAATACTGCCATATGCTTTTGTTGCATGTAGAAATTCTTTTCCAATATACAGTTTATTGAAATTGCAAATATTGGCATATACTTTTGTTGCATATAGACATGTTTTTCTGCTATCTATTTTATTGGCTTCATAGTGCAGTCTCCAAATGAAATTATCTTAATAGTAGTTTATGATTTGTTTTTTTTAATTTTTTGGTCAGGTGCATGCAAATTACAGAGTAATTGCGTTTGCAAATGGAGGTCCAAAATAAATTGCACGAGTAGCTTGAGGTATTTATTGAAGGCTATAATATTTTTATTTTTGTAATGCATATACCTCATAATTTTTTTTTCTAATTCCCTGTTATGACAAAGTGATTGTTGGAGTAAAACTGTGTTTGGCAATATTTATAGTGCTCCTTATTGTATGGTCTTAAAACTCTTGAAGGTCATTTATGTGAGTGTCATGAATGCCTCTAAAGCAATGATGAAGGTTAGTGTGTTCCAAATGGTTTGAGGGTCAAATTTGGCAAGTTTGAACTGTTTCAAGAAGCCTAATTAGGCCTAAAATATAGAATTACCAATCCATTGTTGGGGTGTTGTTACAAAACAACTTGTGAAGGAAAGTTGGATTGTTGAAGTGTCTAAGTGGTTGATAGGGTATTGAAGGATTGCATCGGTCATTGTTACCTTGTGCAAGGTCAGCCAAGTGTCAGATAGGGTGTTATGTTGTTGATTCCTTATGTTGAGTTGTTGCCAAGTAAACCCCAAGTGGTGCAAGAGCACGAGTTAAGCAAGCTTGGTTTTATATGGTGTAATGTTTAGCTTTGAGTCTATTGTCATGTTTTGAGTCATTTTTCATCAAATAAGGCCATTTCAAGATGTAATAATTCCATTTATAGGTCTTTAGGTGGTTGGATAAGTTTGAGTTGCAAAATATTGCAAAAATGCAAAAGTTGTCAATGTAAAATTCCAAGATTGCAAAAGTGGAAAAAATACACTTGTTAGGAGACCATTTGCTTGTAACTGAAAAGTTGTGGGGTCATTAGTGTTGAAATTGCAAAACATGCAAAATCTTGATTTAGTGACAAGCAAGTTTGCATCTTCTCCATGATGTTTAACTTCATCTTATTCTTTGGAATCAACTTTCACTAATTTATCATACTTGTCTCCTCAGTTTTCTAGTGGAGGTTGCCTCATGTAGCCCTTTTCTCTACTCTTGTTCTAAAAATCTAACAGAGCATTTCCACATTTTGCATGCATGTCTAACAAAGCATTTCCAACCATAATATCTAGCAAAAATCCCCCATCCATTATGCTCTGATGGATGTTCATACCCTGCTCCAAAGCTCCCATTTTGGCACAGGTAGGGAGGATGTTGGCATAGGTTGTGGAATTTGGCTTCACACCTACTAATTGCATTTTCTTGAAATTTTCTAAAGCCTTTTCAACAAATCCATTTTGTGCATATCCCACAATCAGCGTATTCCATGAGATGGTATCTCTTTCAGGAATTTTGTCAAATAGTTCACATGCCTTGTCTATGCTTCCACATTTTGCATACATGTCTCCTAGGGCAGCGTTGCAACTACAATATTCAACAACAAAATTACTTTCCATTCTTCGCGATAGCAATTCCCCATAGCATCCATTTCTTCTTCTATTTCCATCCTTATTGCACCATCAAACTTCATTGTAGCTGCACCATTTATAAGAGCTTATGAAGTTCTTTTAACTTTCCTTCTCCAAGTAAGAGATGGTTTATTTCTCTCTTTTCATAAAATATGGGATTTTCAAGACATCCTCCCAGCTGCACCTTCTTTGTTGTGTTCTCTAAAGTTAATATGACTTCACCTTCTCCCTCATCAAACATGGGGCCTCCATAGATCTCCACATGTGTTATTACTTATTACTTCATCTCTAATGTGGATTGTTTCTACAACTACTATTTCTTGGGAAACCTCTAATGATAGGTTGCATTTTTCTTCATTGCAGTCTTCTAAATTTTCTCATCTTCCATCACGGTTATCAATACTTTCCACTTCTTCAAGGTAAGAGTGCTCAACATCTTCATCCCATTCATCTTCTTCAAGTTCTATTTTGGATAATGTCGATTTACCATTCTTCATAACTTCATTTGGAACAAAGCCCCAAGTATTAATTATTTCCTCTCTCTTAAACGTTCTGCAGAGCATATTTAATGGCCTATCCACGAGTAATTTTACCAGCTTCTCAAGGGATTTAATATTTCCCTGCTTTAGTAGTTCTATCCCTTAACCAATCTTAAACTATATGCCTTTCCTCTCTAAAAGAAGCTCTTGCTCACAAGGTGAGTATTTATTCTCACCAATCTTTTCCATTTTCTCACAACCCTTGAATTCCTTTGCTTCAACTTCATTTTCTTTGCTTTCCCACTATTGGGTTTATTTCCTTGATTTCTTATTACTTGCCTCAAACTGCTCCAACATCCACCACAATTCCTCCATCTCAAACTCCATTTTTTGTAATCTCCTTCGCTTTTCTTTTGTTTGCTTTGACCTCTTCTTTTGTCTTAGTTCTTTGTTGCATTATGAAACAACCTCTACATCCATAGCCATAGCCATAGCCATAGCTCTCTTCTAACCTATCTACTAATCTCCTCAATAACAACAGCTAAGGCTGTCACATGATTCTCTACTCCCAGCATCTTTGGATGTTCTCATGCCAGTTGATGCAACACATTTACTGTTGATGAAGAACCCTACACCCAAAATTAATTATGTTTTGCAAGGAAAAAAAGAATACAGTTACAAGAAGTCAGCTGGGAGAGAAAAATGATCAACAGCAAATAAGAAGCAAGCTATAGAACCCAAGAGAAAGCTTCTTCTATATCTTCCAATTTCTCAGTAAATGTGTACATAAAAGACAAGCTATTGTTAACTCCTAATCTGCTCCTAACACTATGCAACATTTTGTTTACAATATTCTATACTATAATAGTTGTGTTCATCTCTTCCCTTGAAAAAGGGCAGCTAACAACTTCTTCTATATTTAGAAGCACAACCCCTCAAAATAACTCAACCATTCATTGATTGGTCTACATCAGACTACCAATGACTGCTATATTTCAAATTACGTGGGAGCTAATGAAAAGAAACATTCTAGCTTAAATGTGCTCTAAAGACTCTGATGTTTAAGGTATCTATGTATTGCAAGTTCTTACATAATAAGTTAAATGCATCTAAGAAAATTTGACCTAACCATTATAAAGATAGTTTTTGATTAGGTAAGCAGGGTCTAATTTGACCTAGCCATTATAAAGATAGTTGGAAGGGTCTGATCCTATAAATACCATTCCACTCCCTACATGGCAGCATAAGTTTACTTAATGTGTATATCACACAACATAATAGAAAATCAGTGAAAATTTTCTTTAATCAAAAAGCTAAAAGTAAAACAAATCTATCAAACATAGGAGTCAGGACAAGGAATAATATCGATAGAAGTCTTATTATAGGTAAAGAAGCATTGATAAATATCTTTCCTATGAGGTGCACATTTCAATGTTCTCTAATGTCTTGGATTGTATACTGGAAGATTCAACAACTCTATTAATTTAGTGAAGAACACTTCACTTCAGTAATGCACTAATGTGACACCTGAAAGTTCAATAGATAAAATAGAAAACATCATCCAATTGAATGATAGGTTATATCAAGGATTCCTACCATGCATAGAATCTAGAGAATCTTATAGCAACCAAACTCCTCCCATAGATACAAGTTACAACTATTGCTTTCAAGTTACATCTAGGTGGATATAGACAACCAAATATTACACATGATGGTACACAACACACCTGATAAAATCTATAAAGATTGCCATTTCAACATACTACTCCTTCGAAACACTCTTTTGAAAAATAGAACTGCTGTGGAGGAAAAAATTAGTGATTGCTATCCCAAGTGGAATGTTATATTGCAACCAATGGGTATAAGAGGAAAAGATAATTAGAGGTTACTGAATTTTTGTTGGAGATAAATATATCCAATAAGTCATAATAAAGACAGGAAATTTCCAAAACTATCATTTTGTTTTGCAGAAAATACCCCATGTTTAATCCAATAAAATATTGGCACTTGACAGTAAAACTAAGAACCACGTGCCTAATAAAATATATATAGATGAGTATTTCAACAACATACCACACCAACGGTAGGAGGTGCTTTCAACTCCTCAAGAATTAGCTGATGTGTGTCCTTTGTGTACTTTTGAACTTTTCCAAGAAAGTTAAGGAAACAGTTTGGCTTTTTAGAAGAGGGAAGCAATACCACCTACGAGCTAAAAATATTAGCTTTAGTAAATCTCTTCACAAGATCCTCAAGACATAAATCACAAAATATTCAAAGCATATACAGATATTGTAGTTTTCTTATGCTTATGGGATTGTGTACCATTTCCATAACAAATATTCTAAATATGCTCTGATTCCAATGGGTACCTTCTTGTCCTGAACTAATCCAGGATACATTGTACGTGTGTTTTTGGGTAAATGACTTTCTACTCTATTTTGGACAAATTCCAGCTTTTATTCAACCTTATCCAATCAACAATACAGCCTTAAATCAAAGCATAAAATAATTGATGCAACAAAGGTGGCACACCAAGTTGGAAAATATTTGGCTCTATTAGTATTTGAAATGGAATGTCTCATTGTGAAAGGCCCTACAGAAAGGCTAGCAAACACATATAACAGCTATAGACCCTACAAGGAGACAAATTGATCAATCAAATCATAAAACACCACCCAACTCTAACATAAGCCTAAATCACCATTGGGCCAACATAGATCTCTTTTAGCCCATTTTTGGCCTCCTTTTTCACCAATAAGTTAATAATATGATATCAATACTTCATGGAAACTCTCCTTTCACATACTCTGCTTGATTCTTCTTCTAGAAGAACCATTGGGATTAAAATAAGATCTGTTTCTGACTTACAGAAACAAAAATTGGTCATATAATAGCTCACTTTGGGAACCATTTTTCTTCAAGTGTTCTCATTTCCCCATATTAATATACTATGCTCAAATCCTCTTCTACTTCAACCATTCGGATAAAATATTAAGATCTATTTTTGACTTACGCCTAAAAAGATTGATCTTCTGATAGCTTGCTTTGGGAAGTATTTTTATTATTTCTTCTTAACCCAAAAGACTAGCTTCTTGCTCCTAAAGGTGTAATTGTATTGTTTATTGTATTTTTCATCCTTTCTTTTGATTCTTTAATATATTGTTGCATCTATGAGAAATTGGGTTGGTACATGTACATGTAAGGTCTATTAGGACAGTTCCTATAAAGGTTGATCCAATGCACAATCTGAAAGTATACCCTGTTTTGATAAAATATGTTATCATCAACCTAAGGAATGATATATTATGTTTTGTTTCATTGAACAATGATGTTATATGACATAAAAATTCCATTCCCTATCTTTCCCAAATAATGCACATATGTTGTACCGTTCTAAGAGTGATTCTATTATAGTTGTGTGATGGAGAATGACTGATGAGGATGATGAAAACGAGGCCTAGAGCCTTTCCTAAGGAATAGCTATCAGTGTGCTATTACTGTGATCAATAATAGCAAAATAGCATAGTAAATAGAATAAATAATAGATTATGCTACAAAGACTCCACTACTAATATTGGACATATCTAGGGTAGTTGACTACTTTATTTATATTGAGGGTTTTGGTATTTGATAGTTTCTAATATCTATGACGTCTCTATGGACCTATAAAAAGAACCACAAGAAACTGAAAAAAAAAAAAAAAGTGTTTCAGCCAAGCAGATGAAGCACACAAATTACTCGGAATGTTCATCTCTGCTGATCTAAAATTTTATCTATCTGGTATCAATTCTCCTTCAGCTACATGGAAGAACTGTTCTTATATATTTGGGAAATTATATTATCAACCATGCATACTAAATCAAAAATCAACTAATTGCTCTTAATCTTGGCAATTATCCTACTTTCTTACGTTAAGTATTTATTTTCTAATTTCACATAGTTTCATTTTCAACTAAGTGATCATGGAGTCACTAAAATGGATGAGCAAATGATTGACACAATGTTTTTTAAATGGATCATCCTTTGTGTATTTTTCGATGTTCTATTCAAATTGTGATGCTTTTTAAAGTGTTTATGTTACAACTATAGCTGATACATTTTATGAACTATTATGAACAATACAAGTTGCACATCAGTGCACTTGATACTTCAGATTCCAAGAACAAATTACTCATTTTGAAACAAAGGGCCCCAATTCATGATAAACCAATTCAAATTAGAAGACATAAAAAATCCAAGCAAAAGAATTCCCCATGAACTTGAACCTGTTGTAACAAAGATGGTTAGACGACCCATTGTGAAAAGGAAAACATCAAGCTTGAATCCCATCCTCCAACTTCTCCTATTTGTAGAAGAGAGTAGCTTTGCATTTTCTATGGAAAGGTTGTAATTACTATCTCTTCCCTTCAAATAACTTTTCCTTCAAATTAATAGCTACTAAACTCAATGATTTCTTTGGAACATTGTATATTTTTCTTGGTTATCCTACCTTCTATTCATACTTTATGGTGCTTTTGTATAACTATTACCTTGAGAGAACACCACTAGCATTGATGTTTTACTTCAATTTTTGTCTCTTATATCATCCTCTTTATAATGAATGATTAATGCCAAGCACTTTTTCAACAACCAATGTTCCATAGAGACTCAAAACAAGGGCAGGTGGGTTCAAGACAACAAAGGGACAGGTTTTGGGGACAAGGCAACCGATGACCTTGATTTGGGGATGGTGAGGGAATAGCGGTTGGCCAAGGTCTAGGGGCTATGCCCCTTGCAAGGGTTTGGGGGTAGCCCCCACCAAAGTTGAGGGGTAGTTCCCACCATCTAGCCCAAATTAATGCCTTTGACACCACACAAACCTTCATGGTACATTCCATTTTTATAATTTGATCACTATGTTTTAACACCAATGTCAATATTTCTAGCCAAATCTTCACTCCAAAGAACTAACAATAAAGTAAAGAATTCAACCAATCTAAGTGATGAGAGCCATGCAATTTTTATAGTTTTTGACTATTTAAAGTGTGTGTGGGGCCCATTGGACTATAAGGATTAGGGTTAGTGGTCCTTATTTCACAAATCCCTTTTTCTAAAGTATTTTTTAAGCCAAATGTGGGGGACAGTTGTAAGCTTATGAGATTTTCAAGAGACATGGTTGAGTTTCTTGAGCGTCTTGGGGATGTCCTAGCATCCCCTCAACATCCCCATTAGGGGGGATGCCCCAAAAATGTTCCCTCTCTAAAGGGGAAATCCTACCTAGTAGCAGCAATGGTAGCATAGCAGAGGGACATTTCCTTACCATCTCGACATCTCAAAAGCATCCCCATCTCTAGAGACTGCAATTTTTTGGAGGGGATGCATCCCAATGGAACACTATCGAAAACTAGTATAGCTCAAAGTGTTTCCAAATTCTCAAACATTTTTTCAACACCTATTGAATCCAAAGAATTGGGGGGAAGACTTCAATATATCATCCCCATGACTGATGTGTAATTTTCTAGTCACATTGTGTGTGCTCTTTGAGGGTGTTGATCAGCTCTTAATAGGAATCCAAGGGAAAGTTAAAATTTTATGTATTAATGCTTCCAAGAGGAGGAGATGCAAGGTTCCATGCAAAGATTGAGAAAGCAATTGTTGAAGCTCAAGCAAGACAACATTATCAACACATACATTTCCCTTATTCAGGTTGGTGAACCCTGAGTAAGTGAAAATTTGATTCCTCTAGTTAAAATAGACAGAGAGGAGTTGTTATAAATCTCAAATTACGGCTATGCTCCACAAACACCACAAGGTTCCTCTAAATATTTTTGTGGATATTATCATTGCTTCCTTTTCCCTTAAAGAAGGGTACCACAAAGGAGTTATGTTGCCCACTAAAACTGAATGGATGTTGCCCTCATATCCATGAAAGATTGTGGTTTGCGATCTACAATCTACCTCTATTGTGCAACAAGTAACAAAAACACTAAGAGTGAGGATTGTGAATAGCACTAATCTAGGTTGTATGTTTCAAACGGATTACTAGCTCTTGAAGCAAGTCTCCCTTTCTAAAATCTTAGGCTTGAAGTTTTCTTTCATTTTCATCTCTCTAGTATACACATCTTTGATTTGAGTATTAATTCCTTATCGAATATTCCTCCTTATATAATAAATTACAATGGCGGTTGAGTGGTTATTGTATCCCTTTGAAGATCATGTACCAATAAATCTTTATTGTTAAGAGCCCAAATTCTTCAAAGATGAAAACCAACCAAGGTGGATTATCTAAACACAAGTCCAAATATCCAAAGCCCTATCCTACCAAGCCCATTCTCAAGACAAGTACTAAATTAGTAATGCTAACTCATGTTTTATAACTTTTATGTTTCGTAGTCAAAAAATACTTCAGAATGCTCTCCTAAGGTTCAATATATTTAATATCTCCAAGATCATCAATGCATCTCCACAAAATGCCCCACACTTTTCTAGTGGTGCAAGATAATTCAAGAAGATCGCATGTGGCACCATCCAAGTGTGAATCAAACCTTATGCACTCTTCATAATCAGCTTTATCAATGTTCAAAACACCTACCTACTACACCAATAAGGCCCACTCACAACATGTGGTATCACCAAGAGCCGACAATGTTACTACCTTTATCCTTGAAAAGGAAAGATGACACAAGAGCATCCTTGGTTGACTGTAATCCACATCATCCAAAAAAAATAGTTAAATAATTGCTAATAATACTAAACTTTGTCTTCAATTCTTCCTCGTTCAGTTATAGTGATTCCCATGATTCCAATGGGCATTTGTAGTCATGTTTGGGATCCTATGAGCCCCATTTAATCCCCTCAATTGTAGCTCAATTACCCTGCATTTTTTATGGGAGGCAACATCTGAAATTTGAAGCAAAATAGAATTTTTATTTTGAGATGGACTCGGTGTTAGAAAGAGTTTTCCTCATTTCAAACTAGTGGGGACTGATTTTCACAACAGGGACTGCTGAAGCATTATGGGAAAAAGATATTTTTTAATTGAACCTATGTAGCACAAAAGACAATTTCAAAGAACAATTATATTATTATTACTTTTTTAATTTCAAAGAACAATGACTCTTTTAAGGTACTGTTAAAATCTTTCAGTTTACAAAGATAAATAGAAATGAGGTTTTACTATCTATTGTTACCAGTTGTATACATCCATTGAGCAGTAGTCAGATGATAGTCTGCAGCATAATAGTTCTTGTCTGAATGTTTGTTAGAAACTTGGAATGGAATTTCTCATCTGAATTAATTTATGGAATTATTTCTCTCCAAATTTCCATGTGAATTATTATGTGATATGGGTTGCTTTTCAATTGGGTCGAAGCTTGCTGAGAGATAATTTTGTTTTGTATTGAGAGAGGGTCTCTTAGGCATGCAAGGATTAGGCATCGCTTAATTGGAACCCCTTCCTTGACTGCATTACAGGGCCCTCTATAGTAATCAAGGTGTTCACATTGTGGGCATGAGGGACAACACCCTTGTGGTATGCAAGGAAATGCAACACAAGGAAAATTCAACCATTACATCTGACATCATTTAACTCAAACGTCAGAAAATGAAGAGTCACATGGGAGATTATTTGTTTCAACTTCCATAATAGTTCTTCAGCCTTCAAATTTTTTAAATTATGTATATATCTTGTCATCAAATTTCATAAGCAATAAGCATAGCAAATATGAAGCTAAAGGACGATAAGCAACCATACATCTCCTCTGAGAGTGTTCCATGTACAAAATGCATAGATTTGTAAACTTCTCTAGTCAGTTCTAATGTCTATCCAATGTCTTTCTTTGATTAATGTTTATCATTGATTTGTTATCAATGTTGTATCCAGTCATATAACACACCTATATTTTTATAGTTCAGATATTTTCCCCTGGATATCTTCAAGGATCTGTAGCAGAAAGAAAAGTGAATGCTGAGCATTTTAGTGGACCGCTTTGGCCATAGAAAAAATCAACTTTCTTACCATGTGTAGCTGCATGCACAATTTCATGATGGTACCTGTCATTACCTGCTTTTTTATCTCTCCTACACTATTATTAGAAGCACTACCTTTGTTTATCTGCTAGATCTCTCTAGTTACAGATTGAGTCAATAATATTGAACTCCCCGAGAGAAGTATGAGAGGACAATATTTTTTTTTAATTAAATTTGGTTATATTTGCAAGGTACAAATTTCTTTATGATTTTATCCCTTTGTTATAAGTGGAAGAAGGCGATACCTTTACTTTTTGTATACCCTTGAGAGTGCATTGTGCCCAAATATAACAACATTTTTGTCATTGTATATTTATTTCGATTTTAGACATTTGATCTTAAATTTGTAGAGGTAGCTTGTTTATATAAATGATATTCCTTTGTTTTGGGCATTGATATGGGATTTCTTCAATTTGTTTTTCCTCATCTTCAAAGTGAAAGAATTTTCAGTCAATTTTGTAATCTTGGGTCTTTTGGGAGGAGAAATATTATTCTAGAAACAATAGAAAAAAATTCAAGATAATTCACATTTCCTTCTCACTATTAAAAGAGTTCTAATTGTTCCAATCCTTTCTCCCAATTGTTTGCAACTTTTTTCAAAAAAAATTTATGTTTTTTTATAGTTTTCTTCTTCAAAACCACTCAAGTATTATGAGTTTCACTTTTTGGTATCATGAAAGTTAATATATATCATTCTATGTGTTTTGTGATGGTTATAACCTACTTGTAAAAAGCAGTTTGTTGTGCTTTGTAGTGAATAAATTGAGGCACATCTTGGCATCCCCTACTGCTATGGGAATGGTTAGATAGATTCATAAAAAAAACTTCAGGAAATGTCATTACTACATTTTCTTTATTGTATTATTCTACCCTAACTAGCAAGGAATCCCCTTACCTCCAAGGCATGCTTTTTTATGCAAAATTGTAAAAGCTAGTTTGCAAAGAGGCTCAAGATTATTTCTACATAAATTATACATGGAACTGGTATCAATTTGATAGGATGGACTATCAATTTTCATTCCAATTTATAATTTCATTTTCCTTGAAAAAAATTTATATATTTTTTATTATTTATACAAATATTACTAAAGTATCCACAATTGCAACATTTCCCAATGTTTCCTTTCATATATATATGACCATTATCAATCTAATATAAAATACAATTAACATTTGTTGATTATCAAAAGACAATTCTCAAACATAAATAGACAATCAAAAAGCATATCCAAATTCAAATTCCCAATCATTGAATATTGTATAGCAGAAGCCAAAGTATGGACAGTAAGGAACATATCAAAGTATACTGGTAACTTTCTAGGCAGTAGAGCATAGTCTACTAGTTAATATATGGTTTTCACCTTACATGTCACAGACTGTAGTAAAGGTCTTTTAGAGCCTAGAAGGTGGTTTGGATGAGCCTTCCATGGCTTTTCTATCACTATGGCTCGCCTGTTTGGAATAGTGGTTTGGCCACTAATCTTCATCATTTAGATTTGTTGAGTGAGAGAATCATCCACATGACATATCTGTAACAGAACACATCCTACATAATACATGAGCTTTTATTGTAGTTTTTGAAATTAGAATACTTGTAAATGTAAAATTAAATTTCTAATGATTGTGATTCATGAATGCATCCAACCGAGTCTAATTTCTAGTTTCAAAATGGTAACAATTGGTTTCTAATAGTTAGATCTGACTAAATACTATGTATTGAATCATTAAATGAACCTTGTCATTCTCTTTGATGCTTTCTACTTTTTTCAATATTATACTACCACCATGTACATAATTTGGATCTATTTTTTGGATCTATTTTAGTTGAGTTGGCACACCAAAGTCAAATTGGACCCCTTTAGGATTAACCTTTGGTATTCAAATCTATATGAAAATTGTATTTGAGGTAGGATCCAATATCAAGACAAGTACCTTTGTGTTGAGAGAAAAAATCGCTGATACCATGTTTGCTAGCTTCTATTAGGTTCTCTTCCAACTTTCCTTATAAATTTTATTACTTTTGTTTTCTTGCTTGATATTAGATTAAAAAAAACCACATTTTTTATTTTTATCTTCTACAATTCTAGCCACCTTTATCCACAAGTTGATAGCCAATGTGCATCTACTTTCGGTAGTTTGTTTTCTTATAAGATATCCTAAATAGCTTTCCAAAAAACTAATTTCATAGTCCTTTCAAAATACATACATGTATTTCTAAATTTACAGTACAGTAAATGTTACAAACATCAAGGTTTTGGCACAAAAGACTGTGTGCATTATTATCATATCTATTAATATTTGATTTTTTTGTTTGTCATTTTTTTTTAGATTGTTGGCGATGGGCCTAATGATCTACAATAATGATTGGAAGGCAATTAAAGAAAGTTTTCTTCCAAGTAAATCTACAAATTCAGTTAGTATGTAAAATTGGATCCCTTTTTTCTATTGTTGTTGGTTATGCTAAATCTTGATCAATGGCTATGCTTTTGATTACATGAAAGGATTGAAATATAATTCAATGATAGCCTAAAATTTTAGGGGTCTTAAGAGTGTGATAATTGACAATATTATTACTGAAATGATTAATAAATTTAGCATTTATTAACATTTTTTGAACTAAAATTTGTTACTTTTCTTGATTTGTAGTTCATTGAACTTTAGTTAAGAAGAACTACTGGTTGTCTGATCTCTTGCCCATAATATTATGAATGATAGGATTTCATTGGTAGTTTTCTGGAATACATAATAGAAGCATACTGGTTTTCAATCATATCTTTGAATATCCAGAGCTATGTAAAAATCTATCTTGTAAATGATTAGAATAATGCCAACTTGAAGAAATAGAAGTTATGTATCCTTTCTTTCATAATAAAGACAATGTTTTACATGAAACCCTACCTTCACTTCCCTTTTGCTTTGATTCTTCAAGCATATCTTTGTTTTGAATGTTCTTTTCATTGATACCTTCTCCATGCTCTTATATGATGGAAATCACTTCTTTGTTCTATTTCTAAGACAACATTGTAAAACCTTTTGTTACTATTGCTGCATACTCTCTATTATTTCAATTGCTCATAGCACTATCATGTCTTCTTGTCAATGGTCTTTTATTATGACAACTTCTAAATATTTTTATTGTTACAAACTTGTATCCCTCTTAATAGATTTGCAACCTTTGGTGATTTGGGATGGAAAACAATGCTAGAAGATAGGATGGTTGTTTCTTGTTGTCTTTGCAACAATGAAAGACTCTTTCTCTATTATTTATGTGACCTCTACATCCAACCTTATTTGTTACTTACTTGTCAAGTAAGTGAGCTAGAGATAGACCATTGTTTCCTCTAACACGCCTTCAACAAGATGTCTTAATACTTGTTCTTTCGTCATCATTGACAGTGGTTATGTTGACTACAAGGGCGTTTCGTAGCTTTGAAACCCTCATCCCGCAACCTAGAGGATTTATGCAACGGAAGCACAAATTATTTTTTTTAAAAGTTGGGGAAACAAGACGAGTAAAGTAACCTACTTTAGCCACATACATCCTCTAGGCTACGCAACGCGTCTACATGTGAACACCATTACTTATAAAATTTAACCAACCATAGTATATGAATATTAAACTCAAGATACAACTTTCAACAAAGCATTAAACCAATTCAAGATAAATCTAACACATAGAAATGTATTAAACATATTTCCACATATACAACACCATTAAATCCAATAATGAATAGATCATAAATACTATTACAATTACATCACAAAGGTTCACCTCAATACAAATGAGGTATTACAATTATACACATAGATCCACAGTTACAATGAAGAAGGAGAAGAACAACTCTAGAGAACCACACGAGCTCCTCGAATAAGAAGATCCTGCCATCACAAACAGGAAGTGAAACTCAACAGTGTAAGATGCACGCCACCCAACCATCTGGTACCCGTAGGCCCAGCCCCCGTGCTAGGAGATAGTAACAGGTAACCAAAACAAACCTATTACCTCTAGACACAAATAATATACAAGACCACACTGTACCAGTAAATGCAAAACAACACTGTACCAGTAAACACAAAACAACACTGTACCAAAAAGACACAAAACATAAGGTTACATTGCTTCCAGAACCACTGAATCAAATACATCCATTGTATAATAAAAATCGACCATTGTCATAGGAGGAGTGTCATTACAAAGGTTGCATTGGTTATCCAAAGGAAATCTTCCCAGGTCCCGGCCCCCCTCTAGGGTTATCCTGGTAACCTCTCACGATTCCGGCCCCACATGCACACCAGTGCGGAATCGGTTATCTTTCAAGAATACAAGATAACGATCTTGCCATTCTAGGCCTTCCCGACTCATCTCAAGTCTAATACTAGCCCTTGAGCCAATGAGCGAGGCTAAATTATCTGATTAAATATTAAGCTACTCCATCCCTAATAAAGGTTATTTAACTTCCACTGATTAAACTAACTTTCACACGAGTTATCTTGGGACCCCTTTGTGTCTTGGCCCCCGTTGAAAGCCACTCCTCTATCGACAACACAATAACATATTCCACAACCTAAGGGTAGACAGTGCACAAAATACGATAACAAATATCAACTATTTTGCAAAGAACAACACATCCCGTTCGTAGTAATCGGATGCTCAAATCAAATCACACAACCCGTTCATAGTAATTAGGCGTTCAAACTAATTCACACGTCCCTATGGATATTAAATACTGAAACCCAAAAAACATGCACTACCCAAGGAAAATCTCAAAAAGGGCAAACAAAAGATACAATAACCCTCTCACAATTTTACAATCTCTGGAAGACTTATAATTTTCTCAACAACAAATATCCCCAATGCCCAAAACACAATTGTAGAAGAATACACAACAATAAGAAGCCACTCAAGTAATTAAATAAATGACCATTAGGATTTCCTAAATCTAATAAATCCACAACGAATTAAACCAACTGCTTAACTTTGAGTTTGACAATTACTCATAATATTCAATTCAAATTGCCCGCAAATGTGAACAGAAAATAATACAACTTAAAATAAATTAGGCACTTAAATAATCTAATATTCGGATTTCTCAAATCCAAATTGAATCAATATCTATTTAAATACAAATCAACTTTCACTCCTAAGTATTTTTATTTTAAGATTTTATTAACCCATGCATTTACATACTTTTATTAATATATAAATACTTATGTTTACAAATCATAAGTAAATTAAAACTAATTGTTAACTCAAATTTCACAAACAAATATAAATAGAAATCTTAATCCTTCTAATAAAATCATCTTATTATAAAACACCTACTTGTGCATTGTATGCATTAATTAACGATATAATATTTCTTTTAAATAAATATATATATTCTAATTACATAATCTAATTATTATTTTCCAACGATTATTGAAAAATATCAAATTGTGCATGTGCATGCACCTATTTAAAAATGCATTTAAATATATTTTAAATACTCTAAAATTATATGCAATATTTCTAATATATATTTTTAAACAAATAAATAAATATATAAATATAAATTAACAATTTTCAGACAACCTTAATCATAAATCCTGTATGTTGCGACTTTAATAACTTTTGTTTTCGGATCTGGATTTCTCTGAAATTTTAATTGAAGGTGCGCAATTAAGTCGTCTAAAACATTTAAAAAATTCAGCCCTACCCAGTTCATAAATTTCGAGTTATGATTAATTTAGTGACGCACTATTTATGCTGTTTTGATTTTCGAATTACTAGAGGTTTCCAATTATTTCAGTTTTCTCAGAAGATTTCATTTTCAATCCTACAGAGGTTTTCTAATTCTTCAAATACTTTTATTTGTATTTTCTATTGTTTAAAATCATTCCCTACAAGGATCTAAATCTTCACGGTAATTTACCATTTTCTACAGGAAGAGGTTTCTAGTTTTGATTTAAATTCAATAGAGGTTCAATAATTCCACTATAATTTCCTCCTGTATAAATCTATTTTAGATAAACAAATTACACAGAGGATTTAATTGTTTTCTACAGAGGTTTCATTTTCACGGAAATCTTTTAAAAGAAAGAAACAAGAACTTCTACAGTATTGAAAAATTATTTCCTAAAACATTTCCAATTTGCATTACATTAATAAAATAACTTTTCAATTTTAAATTTCACAAAAACAGTAAAAAACCTGTTACAGAAGAATGTTGCCTCAAGAAAATGTTGCCGAGCTTCTCTATAATTTCAATTCTCAATGTAGCCAAAACTTTCTTCAATGCAATTGCCTCCTTCCCGAAGACAACAAAAAACGCAGCCAAGAATTCTATAGCAAAATAATTCTAAACAATTTCCTTGCAGATATCCACAATTTCCTCACCAATTTTCCACACACATCCAAACTTTTCTCGTGAAACCACTTTCTTTTCTTTCTTTTTTTCCCAAAAAAATCCCTCTCATGAATGAATTTTCAACAACTGGATAACAAATTTCTAACTCTCAGTTATCTTAAACAAAATATCTAAAATATCTTTTCCCTCAACAATTTAGATATTTTCCATTCACATGCATTTAAATATAATAATACATCTACTAATTGCAACCAATTTAAATATTTTTACTTATTTAATTACCATTTATTTTTAATAATAAAATTTACTCAATCAACATAACCAAAATTTATTTATTTATTTATTTATTTATTTATTCTAAAGCCCTCACAACAATAATTTATTTAATTAAATATTTAAAATTAAATACACATTTAATCTACCAAATTAAATTTGCACAAGCATAAAATACTCAAAACAACAATGATAAATCTAAGACCAAATTCAAGCTGACGACACACCTTTGCTGCAGTTGAGGTATGACTATAGGTAACCGTTGCTATCTCCCAATATTCTTTGTTGAGAGCGTATTGCTTTCGGACACGGTGACCGGTGAAGTTAATGTCTCATGGCACCAATCACAGCAAAACGACAAATGCACGCCGCCGCATACATATAGTAAATCGAAGAGAATTAAGGAAATCACGGGGCTACTTGGCGAGTGATGGATTCTCTTCACCAATATAGTCACATCAAGACTAACAAAATTAAAACATCAATAATCAATAAATGAGCATACATCAATATTAATTCAAATAACATCTATGCTAATTTGAAAGCATGTTATAAAAAAATAATCAGTCACAACATAACAAAAACACATAACAAAAAGCATTGTCAATCAAATATATCAAATGGAGGGTGTTACAAAGAGAGTCAAAAAATAAATACAAAATGCAATAGCTATAAGCATTCTTCTTCTACCTATATACCATCAGTAGTAACATTTTCCCTTTACATATACAACCCTACATCTAATTGTTTGATACAAAAAACTTAGTGCTTATCACCCCATACATTTTCATATTCAACATATTAACCCTACATATCAACCCTATACACATTCCTTGTTACCCTATCCTCCATTAACAGAAGGCAGACTATTACCCCTCTCTACAAGGATAGCACACAAAGTTTTCGTCTTGTTTTTCTTGCGAAATAGCTTGCACTTGATTCCTTGCCACTGCTTGTGAATGGACCATAATGTTGATATCGAGAACTTGAGGAAGAGGTCTGTTGTTCCTACAAAATCATGGTATGGCTGAAACTTGCAAACCTTGGATGCATGAATGAGTTCTAAGGGAAGAAATTGCATGGAATTTCTTCTTGAACTGATCTATTTCCTCTTTACTGAATTCAAAGTGATATTTGTTGATCACTTGATACAGGAACAGGGAAGAATCATGCAAAATAGCCAATATCATTCCATGGAAAACTTTTACATACCTTTTCCTGTGAGGGATGAACATTTGCCTGGGGAAGAGACCTCCAACAAAACCCTTGCCCTTAGTGAAATCATATTGTTGAATGCCTCATAACAATGCATTGTCTTCTAGTATATTGATATATAATTTTTCTCAATATTGAAATGTCATTATATATTTATTATCTAATTGTAGTTTTTATTCCTTATTGTTTGGTTTTTAACACAAATCAATAGATTATGTTTATGAATTTCCTATGTGTCATTTTATTTATTTTTCTTTCTTCAATTTTGATGTTTAATCTCTTTTTTTCATGTTTTTCTGCCCTTTGTTTTTTGTCCCTATGAAAATTATAGCAAGGGTTTCATCTTCTTGAAGCTTGCTTAATTCTTTCGTAGAGAAAAATTATATCTCTTCTTTGTTCAATTTTTATCTTGTGGAGACTATGCCTGCAAAATGTTTATAACTCATTTCCTTTTAGCGAGAAATTGATTTTTTAAGTACAATATGCTTTTCTAGTGGGTTTTGTTCATTTAAACTAAACAAAAACTTGGGCATCTTATGGATGATTGCACTATCCCACATATGACAGTTCATCTCTAAAATCAAGTTGTTTTGTCTACAATTCAATTGTTTTTGTAAATTGCTCATCCATGGCTCAAGTCAACAGTAATCTAGAAGAAATAGATTAACAATAATGGGTAATTGAAATGACAACTTGCACTTCTAGAATTTAATGTACTTTTGAACTTCCTATTTCTAGTAGCATGAGTAGTAGAAATTGTATCAAAATTTAAGCCCTCATGAATCTGTTCAGCTACTCTTTTTGAATTCGATGGTGTCTTTGATTGGAACATAAATCTTAAAACAAGCAGTAGAAATATACATCTATAGTCATGGGATTGGATAGGGCTATTGTGGTAACCGTAACAGTTGATATAAAAATTGCTGCTAGGATACACTTGAATCATCAAGAGCCTTCCAAAAATTTAAGATACTGTGGTTTCTTGTCACAAATTTCTTTCCTATGTAACTCAACCTTTCAAGAAGATAAGCTTTCTTTGCAATTGAAAAAGGTTGACTCTTCTAGGAGAGACTTGGTAGATGACAAGTATGGCTAAATTGAGGTTATTAAAGTTGTTAACTCAGTAGCAAGTAGGTGGAAAATGGAGATGTTGGTTCTCTTCTTAGAAGTGACGTTATTGGTTCATAAATAATGTAGTTATATTACAGATGTGTTTTCCCAAAAGAAAAGAATACCACTTCATTTATTTCTCCCAAATTTTCTTAGCTAAGATTAGAATACTATCCACATGCTCTACCAAAAGCTAATAGATAGAGCACAACAATGCAGTTTTAAAAGCTTAAGATATCATAATTTATGATCAGTACTCAATATTCGTAGAAAAGGAAAGTGTGATTCAATTAAGAAATAGAATAGTAATACAATCTGAAAGTATAGTGAATTTAAAAAAAAATTCAATCATGACTAAACACATAAATGAAAAGTACAACCCTTATTCAAATAATTATGAGAACTAGTTCTGTGAGTATATCTTATTCAAATAATTTTTTGATACATCTAAAGAAGTGCATAAACCTCTTGCATATTCAAATCATTGTAGCAAGATTCATAGTTTATAGGTGTGGTTATAGTAATCCCATTTTAAAAGTAAAATGTATTTGCACATGTGCACATATAAAAGAGAAGATATTGTTCTTTAAAAGAGCCCAATCATTTCTCATTCACCCATTTGGAGTGATATTTGGCATGCATATATCTACAACAAGTTGTCTCATTTCAGTGAATAATAATATATGTATTATTTAGCTTTTTGTGAAGAAGAATATAAATCATTTATCTTCTTCTTACAATTTTGTTGCCATATTCAATTGTCCGAGGAAAAACATTGCATAGATAAACCGTTTATCTACAGATCTAAACAAGAAAGAATTTTAAACCCAATATATATTATGTACAACACCAATAGAAACATGTAGGACACAACAATTTTACATCCTATATATCCTCATTTAAAGAAAATAACAACAATCTCATGTCCAACAATTTTATTAATGAATTTTTGTTTGTGATAGATGCATGCTTGATATGATTAGTCTTGTTGAAATATGATCCATGCAACTTGAGATTTGATTTGATACATATAATTCTTAAAGATGGTACACATAAGCCGTATTAATTTCCCAGATCTAGTTTATAGATGTCCTTATATATTCCATCTATTAGGCATGGAAATACCCGACTTTTTAGTAAAACTTAAAAAATGGCATTTGACTAACCTATTTTCTATAATATATAGAATACATGTTGGTAAAAATTGTTACTTGATACATATTGTTACCAAATACAACTCGCAAAATTCCAAAAATAATTTAATACATTATTCCAAAGTGAATACTTGTGAATGCAGTTTGTTATATAAACATAGCCCATCAAGAAAGGAATAGAAATAATAGGAAATACTTTTTTTTACCAAATGCTATTTAGTTACATCCATCAGTAGATTAAGATGACCATACATAGATGAAATTCATAAGCATTAAGTGTTAGTAAAATGGTTGAGTTGCAGGAGTGTTTATTCCTATTTTGTTTCTGCTTTTATGTATTTGCATACCTCTAGAAAAATTGTAACTAATCAATTAAGGGAGTCTGTAACTAAGTACACAATGTGGGTTTTTCAAGTTGGAAGTTGAAAAAATATAGATGATAAAATAGAACTAACCTACAAGTGTTTTTGGTATGAGTGTTCATTCCGGAGTTTGAATTTGATAATACCAATAAGCGTGCTTCCCTTTCCTTTCGATGAGCTACATATGGGATTTGTTGCACACGTGCATATCATTCAAATGTGAATGATGGTTTGATGCGCATGCTTGCAAGTTCATGCACTCTAGAAATAGTTGTGAATGTTAGGCCTTGTCCGTCCACATTTCTGATGTCATTTGTTGCCTTTTCAAGTGTTAGGCCTTGTGATTTGTGTATTGTTAAGGTCCATGCCATTTCAAGTGGGATTTGACAACATTGACCATGACTTAATGGGGTGATAGGGACATTTTTTGGATTATTGTGGTCCCAAGTAGAGCCTATGTAATTGTTGAATTGAATAACAGGGTATGTGTAGGATCATGATGGGCCAAAAAGTGGCAATATGATGGGTATGTGGCTGGTGAATTTTTTTTACCCAAAATTGATGAAATGAAAAGGGTTTTTAAAGGAGATTCTCAACTTTCCACTAATATAAATTATGCTTTACTTTAAACTTAATAAATAATTATTATTCATTTTCTATTTGAATTACCACTAAAGTCCTGATTGATAGGATGATTGAAAATCATATATAGCTTTAAAATGGTATCACATTTTTTGAATTTGAAATATGGGTCACATTCTATGCTTTGCATACTATAAGATTAAAAAAAATAATTTCATGAAGTTTTGACCAAGTTAAGGTGGTTAGACATACGAGTTTTTATATTTTTTAAAAGTTGTAATAAAAAATTCATAATTAATTATTTACTTGGAAAAAAATTACAAAAAAATATGCATCACAACGGGACATGAGTCCTCTACTTATATCTAAAATCATATAAAAAAATATTATCATTTTATTGTGGTTAGGGGGGTCAGATAGATACCTACTTCTTATTTTTTCCCTAAAATTTAAATTACCCTAAAATTTGAAATTTCAAAATTTCAACAAATAGATTTAAAAAAAAAACCTAGTAGTTTAGAAACTACATTCAATTTTCTACAGATTCTATTCTTACATATTTTTGAAATAATATAGATAACTCATTCAAATGTTTACGTCAAGTTGCCTAACTCTAATTTTTCTAAATTTTTTCGCCACTTAAGGGCCCATTTTTTCCATGATGATCCTCACATACCCAACAATAAACAATGGAAGTGAAGGAAGATTCTCAACATTCTTGTAGACTATTACTTTTATTTTCCCAAGTGCACCATTGATAAGGCTTGTTTCCACCCATAAATTTGAACATAACATTACCTTTTTCTAAACACATAATAGAATCTTAGATTGAAGTTGTTCTTTGTCTAGATTTGAACTTGGTGGCCCCCTAAGTTTCTCTGTAATTGATAGTGCAACAGGTATTTCCAAAGACAATAACATTTGTTGGCTATGTAGTGTGACCATTTCATTTGTTACAAAGATATGTATTAAGGATAAGAAATCATATTGCTCTGTAGAGGTCAATGCTGAGCTAGAGCGTGACATTTTCCCTTAGTCAAAATTACGTGACCCAAATATTGCACCTTCTTTTGAAAGAAAGTACATTTAGATAGTTTTCCATACTGTTTATTTTCTCTTAACCATTGGAGAACTATCTCTAAATGTTTGCAATGTTCCTCTTCATCCTTGGAATAAATTAGGATATCATCCAAGAATACTAAAACAAACCTATCCAAAAAATCCCTAAAAACATTGATCATTAGGTTCATAAATGACGCAGGTGCATTAGTAAGTCCAAAAGGTAAGAATGTAAACTCATAATGCATGTATCTTGTTCTAAAGACAATTTTGAATGTGTCTTCATCTTTGATTCTCAGTTGATGGTAACCCGATCGCAAATCAATCTTTGAAAAACATGGTTGCTTCTCACATTTGATAAAAAAGATCATCAATCCTTGGCAATGGATATTTATTCTTTATCATAACTTTTTTAAGCATCCGGTAATCAATACACAAGCGTAGTGTTCCATCTTTCTTCTTCACAAAGATTACTAGCACTCCCCAAGGTGAGACACTAGGTCTTATCAATCCCTTAGATAATGATTCCTCCAACTATGCCTTGAGTTCCAATAATTTGGTAGTAGTCATTATATAAGGCATCTTGGAAATAGGTTCAGATCCTAGTACAATGTCAATAGAGAAATCGAATACCCTCTTGGGAGGTAATCTACATAGCTCATGTAGAAATACATCCACAAATTTTTGTAAAATGGGATATTTCTTTATATCTATTTTCCTAGATTGTATCATTTCTCATTCTTCAATTTCTTGAGAATCTTATGGTTCAGAATCCATGACATTATCTTGAGGAGTGACTTACTTAAGTTCTTCTATTTTAACTGCATATAGTTGGCAACCTTTCTTTTTTTCCCCTAAGCATTTGCATAGCAAAAATATGTTGCAACTTAATCTCTCTTGGTGTTCCTTGCATTGTGACCCAATTTCCTAAATCATCAAGACACTCTACTACCTTGGAATGAAAATTCACTTTGGCTTTATGTTCCCATAACCAATTCATTCCTAGAATGACATTCTAAGATCCTAGGGATGCTACATACAAGTTCACTTCAGTTGAGAAACTAGGAAGTTCTACCCTAGCTTCAAACAATCATTGCTTCACCATTGCTCTTGTCTGGTTTGCATATTCCACAACCCGACTTTTCCATAAACCCAAATTTTCTAGATATTTGATTAACTACTTAACGTGAAACAAAATTTTAGTTTCTTCAGTATCAATATGTATAGATATAGGCATACCAAACAAAATACCTGGATTTTCCATTAGCGTAACCTGATACTTGGCTTGTCAATTATCCATAGTTACATGGATCTTCTATTGGAATGCAGTTCATTGCAGAGGAAGAGATTTTCCATTTTCCTATGATCTTGAAGACTTGTTAGGACATTGAGTAGCATAATGATCCCCTCCACAAGTATAACATCCTTCTATAGATCCCTTCCTTTTTGCAAAATTATCAAATTGCCTGACATTCCTTTCAGTATTGTTGAAATTGTTGTTGTTTCCACGATGATATATTCTTGGTTCATTCCATTTGTTATGAGATCCCTTATTTACTTTCCTTGGAGTTTCTTGTGCTCCAACAAAATTCTTTGGAACCTGATTTACTTGAGACCCATCAGACTTCTTTCAGTTTCTATTTTCCCGGTAGGTTGAAATGGCTTTGAGCTTTTGCTCTTGCTTGACTACCTTTTCATATGCTAGATCCATATTTTTTGGACCATGACATCCACTTCACCACCAATTGAGCTATTTAGCCCCATGATGAACTTTCTAATATGAAAATGTTCATCCTTCTGGTACATTGGCATGTACTTTAGAAGGTGAGTGAACTTCTAGTAATTGTTCACTGACAATTCACCTTGCTTCAAATTTTGAAAATCAGTTAACTTTTGGTCATAAAAGAGTTGGGGTAGCCATCTTTTCTAGAATATTTTAGAAAACTCATTCCAAGTTAAGGTTAGAGAACTAAGACCAAGTTCCATCTTTTTGTTCATCCACCAGTTGAAAGCTTCTCTCGCTAGCTGAAACACACCACAAATAGATTTGGTAACCTCATAATAGTCTCTAATCTCAAAATATTATTCCATTTGGATTGACCAAGCCTCAACCTCATCTCCATTAGTTCTTCCCTCAAATTTTGGTGTGATAACTTTTCTCATATCCCTTGAAAACTTAGTTGCCATACGTTTTCTTTTTCTTTTTTTAGATTTGGATAGAGATTCTTCTTCCCTACATTGATTTTATTGATTATGGTCATGGAAGTTTTCTCTCTCATCCTCATTAGAAATTTATTCTTCTTCACCAAATAGAACTTCCTGACCTTCTTTTTCTTTCATTTTTACTTCTTGTTCAAAATTTCCTAACCTTGCCTTAATTTTATCCATGATGGCCAAGATATTATCCAACTTGGTTTCAGAATTATCTGGACCTTGTCCAACTTCCTGACTTCCTCCAAGATTTTTCCTTGTTCTCACGATCTTTTTGGAAATATTTATACCTGAACGTTCATCTATATTAGATCCTATCATGGTTTACTTAATCTATTAACAACTTTCAAAAGAGCAAACATTCACATACAAGAAATTCCATTTTGATCACAAGTTTTGATAAGAAATAAATTTTCATTTATTCATAAGAATTTCAATTTCCTTTTTATTTACATTGAGTGACTATTTAGGTAGTCAAGAGGATATTATGCTTTGGATTCACTCTCAGATACATAGCTTAATGGGGTATACCCTTTAGACTTTTGTTCATCTCTAATTTGTTCTTATCTATCCCAAAAAGGATAGTATCCCTCAAATTTATCTTTTGATACATAATTATGAGGTACATAACCTTCTTACTCACCACTTGAGGCAATTACAATTATCTCATCCATGGGTAAAACATGAGGATCTCTAAACAACATAGCTATAATGACACTACATTCTGAGGGAATATCCATAGAAAGTGATAGTGAGTCTGACTTTTCCAGAGAGACAGGAGGTAGATAGTTGAAATTTTCTTCATTTCTCATCCTTCTCTTCTCTTAGCTTATTTGCGATAAAGTGTGACTGATTGTCTTAGTATCACTTAGCTAGATGATGTTGTCATAGTTATTTCCTTCTATAGTACAAACAAGGGCTTCCTTTTCCTTCTTGGCCCTTAGGTAATGCTCATTTCCAATTACTGAATTTCTTGCAGTTTACCTGAGTTGCACCATCTTGGCACAATAATTTACCAAACATCAGTATTCACATAAATATTGGAAGGGAAAACATAGCAAGCACAAAGGTTCCAGAGTTGAACCTGGTCGCTCTGGTACCATGTGTAACATGCCCCTTGTTCTATACAATAATTTTCCTATGTTTTACCACAAGTGAAATTAATCTAAAGGCTAAACACATTGAAATACAATTTTTCTTTCAATACAAGATAAAATGCACACATGATAGTAACAAAATATCCCTCACATTCATTCAATGAATTGAGTAAAATATTTCCAAAGAAATGATTTCATAATCTAGATACAAATACATTTTTTGTCTTTCAAAGAAATAAATACAATTTACATACATATCTCAACTGAGCTCCATTGGCAATAGAAATACAATTGATCCAGGAAATCCCCTTTCAAATCTTTGGATTGCCGACTGGGAGGAGAAGCAACACTCAAGCAATTTTTTTCATCTATGGAATAACTGAGGTCCCCTGCACATCTACCACATATGGTAAGATGGCCCCACCCTTTGACAAAGAGCTTTGGTCTAGAAACCACATAATACTAGCCTAATCTGAGTTGGTGTTGTGGCCTACATTGTTGGAATATGGCTTGGGGAGATTTTTTTATTGCTTATAGTATTATCATTGATGGCAATTGAAGTCATTATCTCGGTCCGCAGATCGGGATCTACTTATATCGGTAGAAAATGTAGAAGATAGTGTGTTACCAACAAAAAGCATGAAGAACAGGGTATTTGGTTAGATAGTCGATCTGTATGCTTCACTGGATCATCATTTTGTGTTGTGGATCTCTAGGAAAGATTGTTAAGCATGTATGTTACCTTCTTGGTAATTTTTGTGGTGTTGCAACAATCGGTGTACAAGTTAGGAGATTTGGTAGAATGATTTTCTTGTTATGGCCGACTCAATGAAAATAGCATGTTGTGGATGTATAAGGAGTAGTTGTTTAATTGTTTCAAAGTTTGAGAATATTGTTTTGGGTCCCAACTATGTATTAGCTGACCTTTATGGGTGCACATTAAATATAACTTGTGATTTGAGTCGACTGTTGGAGAATATTTCATGTTTTATTGAAGCCGACTTAAGTGACTAAAATCTTTGCTAGCGGATATATATATATATATATATATATATATATATATATATATATATATATATATATATATATATATGAGATCAGTAATTCATTTTTGATGTATGAATGGAGTAGTAAGAAGGTGTGTGTGTGAAAAGGTTCAGAGAAGTTGTATGAGCATACATCAGAAGATATGTTGAGTGAATTTTTGCTTGTACAACAGAGGGGTTTTTCTATAGGAGAATAGAGCAGAGTAGAGCAAAAGTGTGAGGTGGATAGAAGGTTCAAAATCTATTTTATGTGCTTCACCAGAACTGAATCCAGGCATTTGTAGATGCTATCTTCTCGGTTCAATTTTTATTGTAATCACAAACATTTTTTAAGGTAGTGAGCCTTCCTTATTTTGAGCAGTGAGCTCTAGGTAGTGTACCTGAATGCAAGTGCATTCCCTTTTGTTCATACTTTTAATAGAGTATAAATTGTGGATTAATCTCCACCGTGGTTGTTTCCCTAATAGGGTTTCCATGTAAAAATATTGGTTTTATGGTGTCTTGATCATCTTGTTTATATGCTTACATCTTTATTTTTGTTTATGTGCTGAAAATGATTTAAGATCTGAATTGAAAGTCAAATTTGTTGAACACTGATTCACCCCCCTCTCAGTGTTCCCTGAGTTCAATAATTGGTATCAGAGCACAGTTCCTCTATAGAAGTTTAACAGCTTGAGGTAGATCTTGGAATACAATGGACTTTGGTCTTCAACAGTAGCTTATGGTGGCACTTGATGATCTTGATCAGTCTAAAGAATAATTCATGGAATTAAGAGAAAATCTTGTGGATGTTGAGAAATTCATTCAATCATTGAAGGATAAAATAAATGAGTCAAGAGAAAAGAGGAAGGAACTTTGTGATCAGTTGAAGCAAAAAGAGAATAAAAACTTGGAAGATGTTCACCTGAATTAGACTATAAAAGAGATAACTGAAGAATGTGAAAAACTTGCTAGAAATAATGCTACTCTAAAGCTTGAAATGGAATCTGTGGAAATGAAGCTAACTAAGGAGATTGAAGAAAAGAAAAATGAGGAGAATCTGGCTCAATCCTTAAAATAAAAATCCGAAGAATGCAACAAAGTAAACAATGGATTCATTCAGCTAGAGATTGAACTACAACAGTCCAGAAACAATGAACAAGAACTTGAAAGACAGATAGTTATTCTCAGTAATGAACTCACTACTGCAAATGAGTACAAGGAGAAGTTTAGGATCAGTTCTAGTAAGCTTGATGAGCTGAATAAATGATAGAAGGATGCAAAGGATTCTAGACAAAGAAATCAGATGAACAAAGGAAGAAGGTATCTAGTAATACAACCCAATGCTTAGAATTTTAATGGTTACTACTTTTATTTTAATAAATTTGGTCATATGGCTTCTCAGTGTAGAAGTAAAATAAATTCAAGCAGTCTATCATTTCCCGGTTAGTGTTTTAATTGCAAGAAGCTAGGTCACAAGTTTATTGAATGCAGAAGTATGTCTGTCAATTTAAGAAATGTTAAATGTTATACTTGTGGAAGATTTGGGCATGTTTCTAATCAATGCAAATCAGAAGGAAATCAGTGGAATGAGTGGTCTAGATAGAGAAATATGGTGTGTTATAGTTGCAACAGATTTGGTCACATTGCAAGATTCTACAGGAATTGGAACATGGATAGAAGAGGTCTGATATATCAAGAAAGAAATTCACAAAAAAATGATAAAGGAAAGGGAAAAGTGACTATGGAAGAAATAAGAGATCAGATGAAGAAAACGTGGGTAAGGAAGAGTGGATCTAATGAAGGAAATAAGCTCGTACTGAAAACTGCCTCTGGAAATCCCTTTGGTAATTTCTCCAGAAATTGAGCTCAGGCCATTGGTCTAAGGGGAGTGTTTCAAGGAAGATCCTTTGGCCCCCTGTCAGTAGCTGGCACCGAAATGCAAAAAATTTCCAGTAGCTGTGATAAAAGTTTGAAAATGTATCAATGATCATTTATGCAGGAACATGTGAAGCAAAAGGTCCGCAGACAAATTTTTCTTTTGCTGTCTGAGAAAATAGAGTTACCAGAACTCCTAGGGAAAAGTATTTAATGCAACTAAAAGGGTTAGCTGCGTGAAGTCATAAAAGGGTATTTGGAACCCTCATTTGTCACCTTGCATTGTAGGAGAACAAAAGGCGAGCCTCTGCAACAAAATCACTAAGGAGTACAACAAATTCGGCGGTGAATTCTTCAGGTACTTTAGTTGCTCATAGAATTTCAAAATTTTGTGCTTGGTAGAAAACCTTGTTCAGTATAGAAAGTAAAATGAAGCAAATAAAAGGAACAGTGACTTCAAATGAATATAGTAGTAGGAAGATTAGGGATATAAGAAATTTGTTTCCAGCTAGTGAATTGAAGTGGCTTGAAGGTGCAAAACATAAGAATTTGGACATCTGGAATGAGTTTCCCTATTTCGTCAATGCAGAAGTGGTCAAGTTTGTCTTGAACAAATTGGATGATGATATCCTTACTCTAGACAAAGCCTATCAAATTTCAAGAGAGGTGATCATAAATTTAACAGGATTATGCAATATTGGAGATGTTCTAAAAAAGAAGTCGATTCAGAATAAGGAAGTCGAAACCCTAACTGGAGTGACAAGAGATCAAAGAGCTATGTTAATTTCAACAATCAAAGATCCAATAAAAAGGTACATTACAAATGGAATTTCATATAAATTTTTCTTTAGAAACAGGGAAGGATCAACCTCGGCAGGCGCAGTTTACATTTCACACAAAATAATAATAGAAGATGAAGACTTTGATCTATGTGGATTGATGAAGGATCAATTGATGGAAAATGTACAATTGACGAAAGATGCAGATTATGCCCTCAGGTTTGGTACCCTAGTTATATGCATTATGATGTATTTTCTAAATTTCTTGCCTCAGAATGACAATGTGGTATGGAAAGAAAATGAACCTATTTGTAAGAATTTTTTTAAGCATTTCAATACTTTGGAAAACTGTGAGCAAGTTTATGAAAATTTCTTTAGAGAATTGTTGGGAAAATTTGGAATAGTTGGCATCTCTCTTCCGGTAAGGTGGAGAAGAAGTAGAAAAGGGATCTAGAGTTTGTCGATGACATTCCTCCAACGCACAAATCTCCAAGAACTGAAGAAAAAGGCAAAGAGCAAGTAATTGTGGATATACTAGATGAAGATTTTGATGATTACACTCCAAGAGATGAACTAAAATCAGTTGAACTGGATGTGATGATAGCAGAAGAAAGTGATGAAGAAGGTGGTTTATTCAAAACAAAGATACTGTAGATTGTTCAGGAGGAAGATGGAATGCAAAAGATTGCTGACATATGGTTAAATGGACCATCATATGAACAGGACTTCATTGAGGACACTCTAGGTAGATACTTTGTGCACACAAATATTGAATTGGAAAGTTTGCAAAATTTACTTCCAGAAGAATTGATTGAATGTATCAGGGAGGCTATGGACTCTATGCCTCTAGACAAGAAAGAGGAAGAAGTAATTTAACATCTGAAGGAGCAGTTTAGGCTATCTCTTGCCAAACTGAAAATGAAAATGAATGTGTTAAGGAAATGCATTGACTCAACAAATAAGGTCTACAATTATTGTCTTCAGTGGCCACATGTGGTTGGTAAATACAAGGACAAGCTAGAGAAAATTGAGAGTGAGTTGACCAAAATCGGTCAGGATTACAATATGTTCCAGGACCAGGATGGAGCTGTCAAGAAAAAGATTCATGAGTTGCAAACTAAGCATGCAAAGGTTCACTCTACCAAAAACACTCTTATGGACACTTTCTGGAGAGTGAAAGATCTAACTGAATGTAGAATGGAGTCGAAAATTGAGATTCTGAAGAAAGGAGAGAAGTTGGAAGAAGCGATTACAATTCTTGAGTCCCTCATTCAGATCATCAACCGGACATCAGAAAACAACAGTTTGATAATAATTATTGGGATTGTAGTAGATGCTTGGAAGAAATTTCTTCTGATAAAGGATAAGTACAAAATCATTTTCTGATTTGTGTAGTAGTTATAATTTCTCAAATTTCTATTTAGCAAAGGAGAAAGAGAGCAGTAAAATTTTGTTTTTGCAAAAATAAAAAAGGGGAGAGTAAGTCGTAAAGTTTTGTCATTGATGTCAAAGGGGGAGGAGAGCAGTGAAAAATGTCTTAACATTCTAAGGGGGAGTAGTGTTTTGTTGTGTTTTTGAATTTTGAGTTTTGGTTCCGACACTTAGTCATTTTTCACTAAGTGTTGCCATCAATGCCAAAGGGGGAGATTGTTGGAATATGGATTGGGGAGATTTTTCATGGCTTCTAGTGATGTCATTGATGGCAATTGAAGTCATTATCTTAGTCTGTAGATCAAGATCTACTTATACCAACATAAAATGTAGAAGATAGTGTGTTACTGACAGAAAGCATGAAGAACAGGGTATCCAATTAGATAGTCGATCTGTATGCTTCATCAGATCATCATTTTGTTGGTGTAATTAATTAATTAATTATTACACTAGCATAAGTTAACTTAGGTCATAAATCATTTAGTCCTAGGTTGCATCATTTAATAAATGGGATAATATTCCCTTCCTAGTTTGTGGGATAAGATTCCTTCTAGAACTTATCTCATCATTTAATGATCATCTCCATAGGGTTCACATGTTGTCACATGTTGTTAGATTATAACACTTGGCAACATCTCATGCATATTAGGGTTTACTTCTTGCCTATATAATCAAGCATCTTGTTCATTTGTAATATATCATATCAATATCATATCAATCATATTATCAATAGAATCTTTAATCAACATTCCATTGTTGCAACACTTCTCTTTGTGGTTGATTATCTTTCATGGCTAAAGTCCTGCATTGAAGATTCCAGAGCTTCAGGGGCTGTGCAATCCATCATCTCAACATGGTATCAGAGTTGGTCCATTGAAACATCAACCCTAGATCTAGGAAGTTTGGAGTGCAAGATTCAAGCAGGCTTGGAGTTTTATGTTGCAGGCTAGTTGGCTCTACCCGGGAGCCAAGCTGATTTCTAGTGCAGATCAGGCTCTCTCCGACCTCTCCATTGCGTCTAGAAGGCCTCAAAACCCATAGATCCCCTGTTCATTTGTCAAAATCAGAGTAGATTCAACCGGGAGCCTTTGAGGTATAATCTAGGGTTTGCAATTTTTTGTACAAATCCGTACATGTTTGCAGGAAAAAATCTTCCCTTTCAGTCCTCCATCAAGGCAAATTTTTTTTTAGAAAAATAAAAAAAATATTTGGTTATTTTTTGGGCAATTTTTATATAGTATTGGGAAAAATTTAATTTCCTGTAGCGGGCGACCTACATTTTAATCACAGTCGGCAAAAATATTCAATTTTGCTGATATAGTTGGGGTTCTTTTTTTCCACCAATCGACATTCATTTTTTTCGGTGTTTTTGTTTTTAATTTTTGAATATTGCAAAGTATTGCAATTCAAAAATTATTCCATCGGCATACACCGAGCTCTGTAGAGTTGTTGGCCCGACCCCCTGCGTCATCGCTGCCGTCATCTGGCCTCGCCACCGATCACCGATCTCTGTTGAAGTTTCCAGCGTTTGCTCCAGCCACCAGTGATCACTGTCAAAGGTTTCTGACCACTGCCACCGATCGAAGTCTCCAGCCCCGGTCCCATCGGTAACTGGGGGCTCTTCTTTGCCCGGGCAGTGCATCCTTCGCCGACCGCGCCACCTGATCCCGCCGCTGACATGCCGCTCCGCTGCCGCCTATCCGGTAGTGCCTTTTTTTTCCCCAGCCAGCCCCGCGGTCACATCAACGACTAGGGGCTTATTATTTTTAGCCTCGGGTGCTTCATTTTTGCGCCTAGTTAGCCAGCACACATCCAATCAGGCAAAAATCTTCCGGAGGCCGTATCTTCCACATACGATATCAAAAATTCGCAAACGATATACCGTTGGAAAGATCTTGAAGTCTACTTTTCAGTGGAGCACTCTATTTTTCAAGATTCAGCTATCATAAAAAATTCAAGTCAACTAAAGTCAACCCTCCATTCTAGACTCAAAAGCACACATCTTCGCATCAGATTGTCAGATTTTGGTCATTCCAGTGGCATTCAGGAGATATTTCAGTGTTTTTTTTATCAGTCTAGTCACCTTCTTTGGTTTTAGCTCCAGGTATCCTTTTTTTTGGTTTTTTGATTCTTGAGACATCTTGAAGCTTGAAGAAGAATTTGTCGATCTCGGAGGCATATTCTCAGTTGCATATCTATTTGGAAGTCTTCTATTTTCTGTTGAAGGTCCGTGTCTTTGTTTTCTTGGAGAAATTTTTGTTATGGGGCTTGCATATTATTCTCCTTTGGTTATGTTGCACAAGGGTAACTATCAGCAATGGCAAGATGGGATTTGCCACCATATTCAGTCACTTGATCTATTTCCTAATCTGTATGGTATAGTTCCCCGCCCAAGTGAAGGTGTTCAGAAATTTTCTTGGAGTTGCAACAGGTACACTGTTTTGGAAATCATTGCGATGCAAGTTGATTGCAATGTTGTGAGATCTATTGATCATTGTGATTGTCCTCACATCCTTTGGATTAAGCTTTGGGAGATCTATGGAGATTCAGATACTCCACCATTCGTCGATGATCATGATTCAGAATGTCATTCTTTAGATCAAGTACCCCATGATGATATTGTTGTGCAGGAAGTTGATTACCTTGATCTTTCCGAAGAGGTTGACAAGGTACCTTTTAGTGCTTCTGCTTCATCAGAGACAGTTGATATCCCTTCACATTCAGTGATTCCTTGTCCAAAATCATTGATTCAGGCTTCCACTATCATCATCCATCAGGACACATTCAATTTTTTCAGACTTGACATCACATGATGGCTTCATTTCAGGTATCACTGACTTGGCTACTTCTATAGGTTTGGAGGAAATTCTTGAGGGGATATCACTCCTCTATTCAGATCACACCTTGGAGAGTTTTCTTGAGTATCCACATTCCTTTGTCTCAACCTTGATTGGGAATTCAGAGACCATCTTGGAGGCACTTGGTTTCTCTTCAGCAATTTCATATCCAAGACTTCTTCCCTATCATTCCATTCAGGACTTGAGGTTTCTTCAGAATCCACCATTGGATTTGCTTCAAATCTCTTTCAGTGGTTTTGAGGACACTTCATTCAGGGGGGGCAATCAAGTCTCCATCATAATCATTCCATCTTAGTCTTTGGATATTGTTCAACATCAGTTTCTGCATTATCTTGGTTTGTCACCCTCTTCATTGATTGTGACATCTTCATCAAGTAAGGAGACACTTGAGTAGAGTTCAGAGACACCATCGTCATCCACATTCATCCTTTCTTCCTTCAATTCCTATTCGGAATGGGAAGCATCTCTCCACTTGCAATTGGTTTTGTTTCTTCCGAAAGGGAGACAAGTTGTTTGTCGACATTGGATCATGTTTTGTCTTCAGACACTTCCCATTTTTGTAGGTGATCTCATCTTCTAGGGGGGCTATTTAGTCTCTCTCTATTGTATCCATGTGACAGATGGTGTACTTGGGGGGTATTTGGGAGTCCTCCATCCTTCCCATCCTATCTCACATTTTTTCTTTTTCATCTCTTTTTTTGGAGAGGGGTTTTGTTCCCACTGGGTTTTCCCCTTTTCTCCGGTTGTGGGAGATTTTCTACATCTATCATGTACATGGGTACCTAACATGGCCTCATAGCCAGGACCCATCATCATCATCATCTTGCATAATCATTGCATTTTTCCTCCCTAAGTTACACTTATGGGGGGGTGTTGGTGTAATTAATTAATTAATTATTACACTAGCATAAGTTAACTTAGGTCATAAATCATTTAGTCCTAGGTTGCATCATTTAATAAATGGGATAATATTCCCTTCCTAGTTTGTGGGATAAGATTCCTTCTAGAACTTATCTCATCATTTAATGATCATCTCCATAGGGTTCACAAGTTGTCACATGTTGTTAGATTATAACACTTGGCAACATCTCATGCATATTAGGGTTTACTTCTTGCCTATATAATCAAGCATCTTGTTCATTTGTAATATATCATATCAATATCATATCAATCATATTATCAATAGAATCTTTAATCAACATTCCATTGTTGCAACACCTCTCTTTGTGGTTGATTATCTTTCATGGCTAAAGTCCTGCATTGAAGATTCCGAAGCTTTAGGGGCTGTGCAATCCATCATCTCAACACATTTTGTGTTGTGGATCTCCAAAAAAGATTTTTAATCATGTATGTTACCTTATTGGTAAGTTTTATGGTGTTGTAGCAATCAGTGTACAAGTTAGGAGATTCGGTAGAATGATTTTCTTGTTATGGCCGACTCAATGAATATAGTGTGTTGCAGATGTATAAGGAGTAGTTGTTTAATTGTTTCCAAGTTTGAGAATATTGTTTTGGGTCCCAACTATGTATTAGCCAGCCTTTATGGGTGTGCATTAAATATAACTTGTGATTTGAGCCGGCTGTTGGAGAATATTTCATGTTTTGTTGAAGCTGACTTAAGTGACTAAAATCTTTGCTAGCAGATATATCTATGAGATCGGTAATTCATTTTTGATATATGAATGGAGTAGTAAAAAGGTGTGTGTGTGAAAAGGTTCAGAGCAGTTGTATGAGTGTATATCAGAAGATCTGTTGAGTGAATTTTTGCTTGTGAAGCAGAGGGGTTTTTGTGTAGGAGATCAGAGCAGAGCAGAGCAAAAGTGTGAGTTGGACAGAAGGTTCAAAATTTGTTTTATGTGCTTCACCGGAACTCAATCTAGGAATTTGTAGATGCTATCTTCTCAGTTCAATTTTTTTTGTAATCACAAACATTTTGTAAGGCAGTGAGCCTTCCTTATTTTGAATAGTGAGCTCTAGGTAGTGTGCTTGAATGCAAGTGCATTCCCTTTTGTTCATACTTTTAACAAAATAAAAATTGTGGATTAATCTTCGCCATGGTTTTTCCCATAACAAGGTTTCCACGTAAAAATATTGGTGTTATGGTGTCTTGATCATCTTGTTTATGTGCTTGCATCTTTATTTTTGTTTATGTGCTAAAAATGATTTAAGATCTGAATTAAAAGTCAAATTTGCTGAACACTGATTCACCCCCCCCTCTCAGTGCTCCTTGAGTCCAACATACATACTAGAACTTTATCACATGAAACATCTATGTTCTACGTGTATGAAAATATTAGACTAGCATGATTGATTAAGGTACACAATGAACTGATAGTGTAACCAGTGGCGAATTACACCACTTTGGGCGAAGTATTCTTCACCCCTATTTCGGAATGGTCACACGCTCATCCACCATTCTAACATGATTTGTTAAGACCAATTATATTCTATGCATAGGAAATTCCCTCCATATGATAGTCTACAATCCTAGGAACAACCTATATATTCTTAGAAATCTATGAATCCTCTACTAGGTTTAACTTGTGATCCATAACCTATCCAATTAAGTCTAGCTATAAGCTATAAAAACCCCGTGCTCTATTGAGTACTTTCTACTATATGTATATATCTATGTAAAAAATCACTCCTTACTATGGATTATGTACAATAACTTCAAACAATATAGATTTCCAATTTTATAACAACAGATAATCACTCAAATGTTGAAAAAAATCTTCCCCTAAGCTTAATACTTCTCAAATATCAATTAAGAAAAATATAATCACATCAAAATGAATAAACATAAAAGAGTAAGATTCCTCATGCCTATAAGAATAAACCTCCAATTGTTCTTGAGCTGGTTCCTAATCCTAGCCTTCACAAAATAGCTTGCAACTTAGCAAAAAATTCCCTCTATACTTTCCCAAACACCCTCACAAGTTCTCATAATAAAAATCTTGCAAATAACTCTCTCACAAACTCAGGAAAAACAAAGCAACACTCATAAAACATTTACAACAAAATGCAAGTAAGCATCCCAATGAAGTATAGAATGCCTCTATTTATACATAATATTCAGCTTCTAAAGGATGGTATCATGGAGAATGGATCAACACTTCTCAATTGTATGGTTTGAATCAGCTTGGAAAAAAAAAGGTGCCAAACTTAAAACACATTACTCAACAAATAAACACAAAAAATCAATTCTCTAAGATACATCAAGAATGCATCAGAGATATGGAAGGTAACTGTCTAAACAAGTCGACTTATTCCATGCCAACATTCTCAAGACTTATTATTCCCATTTAATCATGGTTTTATCACTGTACAGAGCTTCTAAAATAGACTTCTATTGCAAGGAAGAAATTCATAGTTTGGCACCACATTATCCTCTATTCATGCTTTTGGTGTTTTGTTGCTCTTTGATAGAGTCAAATCTTTTAAATCATTTGCACACAACATTATATTATATGTTGACTAAGTCTTATATATGCCACACCCTTCCATTATATATGGCATTCAATATGCAAGCAGATTAAATCTTTTCATATGTTATTAGCACTGCATTTTGCATGCTATATGGTTGTGCCATTCACTAATGAAATGTACAGTATACTATGTTTGCATAGTATGTGCAAGGTCATCAATATTATCAATGCTTATGAATCATTTAAAATATATTAACAATAACAATAGTATATATTCTATTTCACACATATATATATATATATAACTTAACACATTATTATATATATGTATATATATGTATACATACATACATACATACATACATACATATATATAACTTAACACGTTATTATATATATGTATATATACGTATACATACATACATACATACATACATATATACATATATATATATACATATATATATATATATCAACTCATATGAGTATCAATATACTTCATTCAAATGTATTAACTTATATCCATTTAATATTCAAACTATTATTGCATAGGTATATATATCTATATATATACATATATACGTATATATATATATATATATTAATGTACTGGTATGGACATTAGCCTTTATGTCAACACATACATGTATATCAATATATATACACATATACATATGTATATATCTATCATATATATATTTATATATATAACTTTACCTTCAAACACAAAGCAATAATATTGATTGACATATATACATCAAATATATAAATCATATATATATACATGTCATTTTATCCATTTGATGTTCCTGTGCATATGGGTAACTCGCCCATAGGAATGTGTAGATATGTCTATCTACGTATGCTTATGTACACAATTACTCATGTGCATGAGTTCATCGTGGACATGTGTATATGTATGTATGTATACATCATATGTACATATCTCATCGATTATACTTCTAAAGAAGTACTCAAAAACAAAAAGAGACTCAAATGCTTATTACAAGCATGACTTCACAATAAACAAAACCCTTTCCTAAACAACCAATTCAAGGTATCATACCTTCACCCAAAACTAAATTGAATTGTTTATTCTATTGGTGAGTGTGTGAAAGCTTAGTTTAGACTCTGTTAAGGGTTTCTAGACCAAAATCCTTCTCTTGAGTGATACTTCCCCTCCCTTTCAGAGGTGTGAACCTATACCTACAACCAACTTTGTCACATTTGCAAAGGTAGTCAATTGATCACAAAATAATCACTTGAAATATATATTCAATAGTCAGAATAAGACACATATATAACATCAATTTGAATAAACCATTTATTCATTCTATTTCCAATGATTCATATAAATAAAGTACATTCAAATTTATTTCCATCAAAGATACAAAAACACACACATATGGAAGTATTTCATCTAGCTCGATAAAATTAACTAGGTAAATATACTATGGGGTGTAACATATCCCCCCCTTATGAATCATCGTCCATGATGATCTTATGTAGAAACATAAATAAAACACAACACAATATTGTTTTCAAGAACTTTTAAAGGCATGTAAAACATGTGGAAACTTTTGCTCAATTTTAGCATAGTCTTCCCAAGTAGCAGAATCTTCTGAGTATTGGTCCTACTAGACTTTGCACTGTAGAACCTCTCTATTACATAAGCATAGATTACATGTTCTAAGCACCTTAATAGGTTTGATTTTTACTACTCTGAGGTATTGCACCTATAAAGCATTCCAATAAATGACGCGATTATCACTTGGTATATACTTATTTAGGTATGAGACATGAAAAACATTATGCATTCAGACAAGAGCTGGTGGCAACATTATTTGGTAAGCAACATGGTTTACTTCTTCTAGGACCTCAAATGGACCTATGTATCGCAGAGCTAATTTGGAAAACTTTCTAAACTTTATGGAACTATTTTGAGGTTTTACTCTCAACAACACCTTTTCCCCTACTTCAAATGTTCTAGGTACTCTTTTAGAATTTTCATAGCTTTTTTCTCTATCATTGGCTTCAGCTAGCCTTTTCTTAATAATTTTGACTTGCTCTTCCATCTCTAACAAGATTTGTGGTCCAAGAATTATCCTACCCTCAAGCTTATCCTAGCTTATAGGATTTCTATATTTTCAACCATATAATGCTTCAAAAGGAGCCATCTTAATCACAGAATGATAGGAATTTTTATATGCAAAATCCAATAAAGGTAAGTAATCTTCCCACTTGTATTGTTGATTCATGAAATACATTCTTAGAAGATCTACTAATACTTGATTCACCCTTTCAATTTTCCCATCCCTCTCTGGATGATAGGAAAAAATTATATTCAACTGAGTCCCAAGTGAGGAAAACAAGGTTTTCCAAAACCTAGATGTCACACGAGCATGTCTAACTGAAATAATATTTTCAAGTATCCCATGTAATCTAAACACCTCTTGAACTAATTTTTGAGCTATGACCGAAGCTCCATCCATCAAATTTCTAGGAATAAAATGCACTACTTTGGTAAGTTTTTCCACTACCACCAAAATTGCATTGTGCTTATTCCTTGACATACGAAGACCTTGCACAAAGTCTATACTAATGACTTGTTATTTCCTCTCAAGAATATCATGTAGATACAAAAGACCTGCTGGGTGATGATGTTCAACATTCACCCTTTGGCACTCTAAAAATCTATCTAGCAGCATCCCCTTTCATTCCTTTCCAAAAATATTAAGGCTTTACATCAGCTAACATCTTAGTCACACCTATATGTTTCGAATATGGTGCTTTATATACCTCTTTCCATACCAAATTTATCAACTCTTTAGAATTAGGTACATATATTCTTCCTTTATACCTTAACAATCCACTAGGTTCAAAATGAAATCCTTCGTACCTTGCATCTTGTGTATTATCCACGAGTTCTTGCTTGACTTGCTCATAGTACTTGTCACCCTTGGATTTCTACAATACTTGACCCTTGAAGTCATTTTGAATGGATACCATTGAGGTGATATGTCTTCTACAACTTAAAGAATCTGCAACCTAGTTTTCTTTTCCCTTGATGTAGTTGAAATTGAAGTCATAATCTAATATCAACTCCAACCATCTACATTTTTGTGCATTCAAGTTAGGTTGAGTAAACAAATACTTAAGACCATCGTGATCTATCTTTAGTTCAAATGGATTTCCAAGAAAATTATGTCTCCACAATTGTAATGCATGAACTATTGCTACTAACTCTAAATCATGTGATGCATAATTTTTCTCATATGGTTTCAACTTTCTTGATTCATGTGCAATGACCTACCCTTCTTGCATCAACACTTCACCTATTCCTTCTCCTAATGCATCCATGATGATAGTGAAGTCACCCTCTGGATCTAGTACCTTCAATATTGGAGTCATAGTCAACTTCTCCTTGAGTAGATCGAATACTGCTTGACATTTTTCTGTCCACTCAAACTTCTTTCCTTTCCTTTGCAATGAATTAATAAGAAATGCTATCTTGGAAAAGTTTTCAACAAACTTCTGATAGTAACCAACCAGACCCATGAAACTTCTAACTTCTAGTACATTTTAAGGTAATGACCATTCTAATACTGCTTTTATGTTCATGAGATCCATTGAAATTCCCTTAGCCAAAATTATGTGACCCAAATACTGCACCTTCTTTTGAAAGAAAGAACATTTAGAGAGTTTTCCATATAGTTTATTTTCTCTTAACCGCTAGAGAACTATCTCTAAATGTTTGCAATGTTCCTCTTCATCCTTGGAATAAACTAGGATATCATGCAAGAATAATAAAACAAACCTATCCATACAATCCCTAAAAACATTGTTCATTAGTTTCACAAATGTCGTAGGTGCATTAGAAAGTCAAAAAGGTAAGAGTGTAAAATCATAATGCCTATATCTTGTTCTAAAGGCAGTTTTGAATATGTCTTCATCTTTGACTCTCACTTGATGGTAACTTAATCGTAGATCAATCTTTGAAATCATGGATGCTTCTTGTGTTTGATCAAAAAGATCATCAATCCTTGGTAATGGATATTTATTCTTTATTGTAGCTTTCTTAAGCATCTGATAATTTGATGAGGGCCACACTGCCCAAAATCCACATAAATCACAACAACAGATACCAACACAGGAGATGCGGGACATAAAAATGACTCACTTTCAAGTATTTTCAAAAAATAAAATTACAAATTCAAAGCTTACATGCTACAACCTCATGGGCTTGATTCATTACAACAAAATCAACTTTGAAAAGAAAATCTACTATTCAGAGCCACAATCTACACTATTAGGGCCACCTTCTATAACCCCCAGTTAACCCTTTTTATTTTCCCCAATAACCGCCCTAGAATGTTCTAGAAAGTTCAAATTTCCCCTTTTTTTTGGCGTCAAAATTCCCATTGTTTGATTTCTGGCCTAGTAAGAAATTTTTAATGAAATTCACTTTTTAGAGGACTAACTTCGCAGGGCCATAACTTTTGATCCAGGTGTCCAGTTTTCTATTATTGCATATCATTGGAAAGCTCTCGACAAGATCTACAACATGTGAACCCATTGTAGGTCAGTTTGACTACCTTTTGAGTTGTTTTAGGGCCTCTAAAGTTTTATATCTGAATTTGAAGCCGCATTGGAAAAATTTCTTGAGACGAAAAAATTAATTTCTCCCAAACCATGCAGGGTATTGAGGTGATTCTTTCATGACCGGAAATGTTTTTCAGTTATGCTCCTTGGGGTAAATTTTCAAGTCCATACGAGCCCATGTAGGCGAATTACTAAAAATAGTAAGTGCCTGATCTTCACTATTTTTGATGCCTAACTGTCTTACACCCCTTAAGTGCTATCATGAGACTCAAAATAACTGAAGAAAATAAAAAAAAGAACAATTTTTTTGGGTGATGCAAGATTTCCCTACACCGCTGGATGCTCCTACATTAGACACCTAGGGTAATTTGAAAAGTGACCCTGTCACTTCTTAGGAGTTAGAGGGAAACCAAGATGGTTAACCTCAGCCTCAAACAACCATGATGAATCTTCAATAGGCCTTCCTCTCCAATTCACCAAGGACTCTGCATATTTCCTATTTCTCATGCTTCTACCCACACAACTATCCAAGATTTCTTCTATCTCTTCATTCTCTAAAGTAGGTGCTAGAATTTTCAACTATTCATTTATCAGACCCTCCTCTATATCACCTTCTTGATACTTTATCAAATTAGCAATGTTGAACATAGGATAAATTTTTATTCCACTAGGCAACTCTACCTCATAAGCATTTTCTGAATCATGCTTCTTCCAGATCTTGTATGGTCCAAATTTCTTCATCTTTAACTTGTTGTGTATGTACCAAATAGAAACCTTTCCTTTCACAAATGAACCATGACTTCATCTCCTACCTTGTACTCCTTATACCTCCTTTTTTGATCTTCCTGAGCCTTATATTGTGAGTTCATCTTGTTGATGTGTTTGTTCACTTCTTCATGCAAATTCTTCAGGTGCTTAGCAAAATATTCAGTGTCAACACTACTCTTCTCCTCCTTATTCATCTTTCTTAGTTCAAAATTAGTTCTTGGACTGCTCCCATAAACAATCTAGAATGGTGATTTACTAGTGCTCCTATTGACAACATTGTTGTAAGAAAATTATGCCTGTGGTATAATCAAATCCCATCCCTTGGGCTTATCTCCAACTAAGCATCTTATTAGGTTGCCCAAACTCCTATTCACCACCTCTGTTTGTCCATAATTCTGAGGATGGTGTGCAGAACTAAACTTCAAATCTGTCTTCAGCTTTTTACATAATGTCCTCCAAAAATAACCAACAAATTTGGTATCTCTATCTAAGACTATACTCTTTGGTAGACCATGTAGTCTCACCACCTCTCTGAAAAAAAACTTTGCAACATGAACAACATCACTGGTCTTATGACATGGAATGAAATGTGCCATCTTTGAAAATCTATCCACCACCACAAATATGGAATCATGCCCTCTCTTGTCCTTGGCAAGCCAAGAACAAAATCCATGCTAATATCCTCCCATGGCCTCTCATGTATAGGTAATGGTTGATACAATCCAGTATTCTGACTTGTTCCTTTTTCCATTTGACATACTCTGCAACTTTGTACAAACTTCTTCACATCTTGTTGTAATTGTGGTCAATAATAATTCTCCCTGACAAGAGCAATGGTCTTATCTCGACCAAAATGTCTAGCCAATCCTCCACTATGCTTCTCCTTGATTAGATTCTCTCTCATAGAACTCCTTGGAATGCACAATTGGCTTCCTCTAAAAAACATCCCATCTTAGATTAAGAAATCCAACTATCTCTTCCTATCCAATGCAACAGGTTCCAAACAAGCCTTCCAAGCTTCTACAAAGTCTAGATCTTCTAGATACAAACTCTTGAGTTCATTGAACCCAACAACCTCTATATTCATCTCTATCAACAAATTTTTCCTTCTACTTAAGGAATCTGCAACTCTATTTGACCTTCCACTCCTATGCTTCAAAACAAATTTATAACTTTACAAAAACTCAACCCATTTTAAGTGCCTTTGATTCAACTTTCCTTGACTATTGAGATATTGCAAAGCTTGGTGATTAGTATATAAAAAAAATTATTTTGGCAACAAAGAGTGTCTCCATTTCTTTAAAGCTTGAACTATAGCATAAAACTCTTGATCATAGATATAATAATTCTTCTTAGCATCATTTAACTTCTCACTAAAATAGGCAACAAACTTACCTTCTTGACTCAAAACAACTCCTATGGTAGTGCCACTAGCATCACAATCTACTTGAAAGACCTTATTGAAATTTGGAAGTGCCAAAACAGGTTGCTCTATAAATTTCTTCTTCAACATATCGAAACTTTTGGCTGCTCCTATAGTCCACTTAAACTCTTTTCTATCCCCTCTCATTGCTTCAGTTAGAGGTGCACAAATACTACTGAAACTCTTAATAAACTTTCTGTAAAAACTTGCTAGACCATGAAATGATCTTACCTTTGTAACAATCCTCAGGGTAGGCCATTCAATGATAGCTCTCACCTTCTCTGGATCCATTTTAAGACTCTCTGCTAAGACAACAAATCCCAAATACACCAACTCCCTTTTTACAAAACTACATTTCTTCAAATTAATCAACAACTTCTCGTCCCTTAGATTCTCAAAAAATTTCTGGATATGCATCAGGTGCTCCTCCAATGTCTTACTAAAAATTAGAATATCATCCAAATAAACAATAATAAAATTTCCTAAAAATTCTTTCAATACGTCATTCATAAGCCGTGTAAATGTGCTCAGTGCATTGGGTAGCCCAAAAGGCATGACTAAGAACTTGTACAAGCCCTCCTTGGTTTTAAAGGTTTTCTTCCATTCATCTCCTTCTCTAATACGAATATGGTGATATTCGCTCTTCAAATCTATCTTCGTGAAGTACTTAGCTAGACTTAAACAATCCATAATGTCATCCATCCTTGGCAAGGAGAATCTATACTTAATGGTGATCTTGTTGATGGCTCTAGAATCTATACACATCCACCATTCCCCATCCTTCTTTGATGCTAGTACTGCAGGTACTACACATGGACTCAAACTCTCCCAAATCAATCTCTTCTGCAACAACTCTTGCACTTATCTATTAAACTCTTTGCTCTCTATTGGAGTCATATGATGAGTTTCCTTATTTGGAAAGCTGGCTCTAGGAGTCAGGTCCATCTGATGACTAATCTTTCTTACTGAAGGAAGACCTTCAGATACATTATCAAAAATAATAGCTTGAAACTCATTCAACAAATTTGAAACCTCTACAGGTACCTCAGTAGTATCTTCTTTATCGACTCTAGGGATCAATGCAAAAACACATTTTCTCATGCTTCATACCTTGTAGGAACTTTCTTCCATCAACTAAACAAATTCTTGCATTACTACATACCTTTTCCTTTGACTCTTTCAAGGGCTTCAACCTATGACGAACTCCATCCTTTGTCAATGAATAGGTGTTGGCATGTCCATATGTATTGATCGTCGATCAAACTACCACGGTTTGCCTAACAACATATGAAAAACATCCATAGGAATAATATCACACAATACCTCATCAAGGTAATTTCCAATCTTGAACTTTACCATAAATTGTTCATTTACCAAGGCTTTATGGTCCTTCTGCAACCAAGCAATCTGGTATGGGTTTGGATGCCTTCTTCTCTCCAACTACAACTTACTGACCATTTATTCTAAAACAAGGTTATCAGTACTACCTCCATCAATAATAACATTGCAAAATTTACCTTCACACTTACATTTGGTGCGAAAAAAATTCTTCCTTTTAGTTGGCTCCTTCTCCTCATTCAACAAAGCTTAGTAACAAGAACCTCTCCTCTTTCTGCATCCTCAAAATGTGAAGAATCAACATCTTCATCAACATGTGCAACTCATGTATTACCCTCGGGTCTTCTATTTATCCTTCCTTGATGTTGAGGACACTCATAGGCTCTATTTCCTTCTTCTCCACAATAGAAATAGGTTCCATGGAAGCCTCCTCTTCTTGGTCCTCCTCTAGATCTTCCCCTTCCTCTTTGGTCTCCATTATTCTGATCATGAGGACAGTAGGTGTTATCTCCTTTCTGGTTTTGGCTGCTACTAGAGCCCTCACCCTTATTTTGATCTCCATTTCCACCTCCGTATGATCGTCCACTGATATTTCCTCCATGATCTCCACCTCGTTGTTTGTTCTCAAACCTCTTGTTCAGTTGTTCTTCAACCTTTAGAAAAAAATGATAAGTGTCCTCAATGGAGGTCATTCTTACCAGTGCCAATTCTTCCTATATGCTTGGATTCAACTCATTAATATAACAAGCAACTTTCTCTTTATTCGCCTCAGAATGTCCTGTCTGAATCAAGACCTTATGAAATTCCTCTGTGTATTTTTTCATTGTCCTTGTCCCTTGCCTAAAACTCTACATCTTCTTGAGCAACTCCAATTCGTAATCAGTTGGAATAAATTATTTCTTCAATTTTGACACCATTTTGTCCCATTTGGAAATTTTATCTTTCCCTTGTCTTCCTCTTTCCACCATATAATGGCATGACCTTTCAATTTTGTCTTTGCAAACCTCACTCTGTGAGAATCTTCAATCTCCTCAAACTCAAAAAATTCCTCCATGTCATTGATCCAATCAATCAATTCTTCAGGATTCAAATTTCCACTAAAAGTTGAAACCTCCATTTTTGGTCTCTTCCCAATGCTTGAGAACGCTCACAACAATCTTCTTTCTCTAGGATCCATTGGATCCTGCTCTTCCTCTTCCATTTCATCTTCACTTTCATCTATGTCTTGTTGCACATCTCTTCTTCAAACCTGTTGTTGCAAGGTTTCTAATTTCCTTCTAAGGGCTTTGATTTCATCTCTAGGTGGATCTTTTCCTCCACCACCTCGACCTCTACCTCTGCCATACTAGGCAAGTATTGGAGGCATCTTTAACTCAACCCACACTCATAGGTCCTACTACAATTACCTCACGTTTGACACTCTATTACAGTGTGTGGAAATCCTGCTCTGATACCACTTGATGAAGGTCACACCGCCCAAAACTCACAAAAATCACAACAATAAATAACAACACAAAAGATGCAAGATAGAAAAATGACTCACTTTCAAGTATTTTTAGAAAATGAAATTACAAATTCAAAGCTTACATGTTACAGCCTCATGGGCTTGATTCATTACAACAAAATCAACTCTGAAAAGAAAATCAACTATTCAGAGCCACAATCTGCACTATTAGGGTCACCTTCTACAACCCCCAATTAACCCTTTTTATTTTCCAATTTGCTATTATTGCATATCATTGGAAAGATCTCGACGAGCTCTACAACACATGAATCCACCGTAGGTTAGTTCAATGACTTTTTGAATTGTTTCGGGGCCTCTAAAGTTTTATATCTAAATTTGAAGCTGCATTGGAGAAATTTCTTGGGATGGAAACTTTAATTTGTCCCAAACCATGCAGGGTATTGATGTGATTCTTTCGTGACCGATTTTTTTTTTAGTTATGCTCCTTGGGGTAAATTTTTAGGTCCATATGAGCCCATTTAGGCTGACTTACTAAAAATAGTAAGTGCCCGATTTTCACTATTTTGATGCCTAACTATCTTACACCCTTTAAGTGCCATCATGGGACTCAAAACATTTGAAGAAAATAAAGAAAACATTTTTTTTGGGTGATGCAAGATTTCCCTACACTACTAGATGCTCCTACATCATAATTAATACACAAGCACAGTGCGCCATCTTTCTTCTTCATGAAGATTATTGGTGCTCCCCAAGGTGAGATACTAGGTCTTATCAATCACTTAGATAATAATTACTCCAATTGTGCCTTGAGTTCTGTTAATTTTGTAGTAGTCATTCTATGGGGCACCTTGGAAATAGTTTCAAATCTTGGAATGATGTCAATAGAGAAATCGAACAACCTCTTGGGAGGTAATCCAGGTAGCTCATCTAAAAATACATCCATAAATTTCCGTAAAATGGGATACTTCTCTATATATGTTTCCCCAGATTCTACCATTTCTCCTTCAATTTCTTGAGAATCTTGTGGTTGACAATCCATGAAATTATCTTGAGGAGTGAATTCCTTAAGTTATTCTATTTTAACTACATATAGTTGGCAACCTTTCTTTATTCACTAAGCATTTGCATGGCAGAAATCTATCACAACTTAATCTCTCTTGGTGTTCCTTGCAGTTCATCACCCAATTTACTAAATCATCAAGACACTCTACTACTTTGGAATGAAAATCCATTTTGGCTTTATGTTCCCATAGCCAATTCATTCCCAAAATGACATCATATGATCCTAGGGTTGCTACATACAAGTTCACTTCAATTGAGAAACTAGGAAGTTCTAACATAGCTTCGAACAAGCATTGCTTCATCATTGCTCTTGTCTAGTTTGCATATTGCACAACCCAAGAATTTTCCATAAACCTAGATTTTCTAGATATTTGATTAAAAACTTTACGTGAAACAAAATTTTTAGTTGCTCCAGTATCAATAAGTATAGATATGGGCATACCAAACAAAATACCTGGAGTTTCCACAGGTGTGACCTGATACTCAACTTGTTGATTATCCACAGCTGCATGGATCTTCTACTAGAATGCAATTCATTGCAGAGGAAGACATTTTCCATTTTCCAATGATCTTGAAGAATTTTTGGAACATTGAACAACATAATGATCCCGTCCAAAAGTAAAGCATCCCTCTAAAAGTCCCTTCCTTTTTGCAAACTTATCAAATTGAATGACATTCCTTTCAATATTGTTGAAATTGCTATTGTTGTTTCCACGATGATCTCTTCTTGATTCATTCCAGTTGTTACAAGATCCCTTATTTTCTTTCCTTGGAGTTTCTTGTGCTCCAACAAACTTCCTTGGCACTTGATTTACTTGAGACCCACCAAACTTCTTTTGGTTTCTATTTTCTCGGTAGGTTGAAATGGCTTTGAGCTTTTTCTCTTTCTTGACTTCCTTTTCATATACTAGATCCATATTTTTTGGACCATTTACAACCACTTCATCACCAATTGAGCTATTCATCCCCATGATGAACTTTCTAATACAAAAACCTTCATCCTTCTAGTACATTGGCATGTACTTCAGAAGATGAGTGAACTTCTCCTAGTAATCCCTCACGAACAATTCACCTTGCTTCAAATTTTGAAAATCAGTTAAATTTTGGTCATAAAAGAGTTGGGGTAGCCATATTTTGTAGAATATTTCAACAAACTCATTCCAAGTTAAGGTTAGAGAACTAAGACCAAGTTCAATCTTTTTGTTCATCCACCAGTTGGAAGCTTCTCCGGCTAGTTGAAACGCACCCCAAATATCTTTGGTAACCTCAAAATAGTCTCTAATCTCAAAATATTTTTCCATTTGGATTAACCAAGGCTCAGCCTCATATCTGTTGGTGCTTCCCTCAAATTTTGGTGGGGTACATTTTCTCACATCCTTTGACAACTAAGTTGCCACACATTTTTTGGCTATTTTTTAGATTTGGGCAAAGATTCTTCTTCCCTACATTGATTTGATTGATTATGGTCATGGATGTTTTCTACCTCATCCTCATTAGGTATTTCTTCTTCTTCACCTAATGGAGCTTCTTGATCTTCTTTTTCTTTCATTTTTACTTCTTGCTCAAGATTTCCTAACCTTGCCCTAGTTTCATCCATGATGGCCAAGATACAATCCAACTTGGTTTAAATATTATCTTTACCTTTTCCAAATTCCTGACTTCCTCCAAGATTCATCCTTGTTCTCACCATATTTTAGTAAATATTTATACCTGAAGGTTCATCTTTATTAGATGCTATCATGGTTTACTTAATATATTAACAACTTTCAAAAGAGAAAACATTCACATACAAGAAATTCATTTTTCTCACAAGTTTTGATAAAATAACTTTTCATTTATTCATACAGATTTCAATTTCCTTTCATTTACATTGAGTCACTATTGAAGTAGTCAAGAGGAGAGTATCCTTTGGATTCACTCTCAGATACATAGCTTAACGGGGTATACCCTTTAGAATTTTTTTCATCTCTAATTTTTATTCTCTATCCCAAAAAGGATAATATCCCTTAGATTTATCTTCCAATACATAATTATGAGGTACATAACCTTCTAACTTACCACTTGAGGTAATTACAATTATCTCAGTCATGGGTAAAAAACGAGGATCTCTAAAGAACATAGCTAGATTCACACTACATTATGAGGGTATATCCCTACAAAGTGATAATGAGTCTGACTTTGTTGGAGAGACAGGATGTAGATAGTTGAAATTCGCTTCATTCCTCATCCTTCTCTTCTCTTGGACAATTCATGATAAAGCATGACTAATTGTCTTGATATCACTTAGCTAGATGGCATTGTCATAGTTAGTTCCTTCTATAGTACAAACAAGGGCTTATTTTTCCTTCTTGGCCCTCAGGTAATGCTCATTCCTGATTACTGAATTTCTTGAACAATTAACCTGAGTCGCACCATCCTTGCACAATAATTTAGCAAACATTAGTATTCGCATAATGTTGGAAGGGAAAACATAGCAAGCACATAGGTTCCAAAGATGAACCTGGTAGCTCTGATACCATTTGTAACATGCCCCTTATTCTACATAGTAATTTTCCTATGTTTTACCACAAGTGAAATTAATCTAAAGGCTAAACACATTGTGATAAAATTTTTCTTTCAATACAAGATAAAATGCACACATGATAGTAACAAACTATCCTTCATGTTGGGGCTGGGAAAGAAATCTCTAATGTTTTGGATGAAGCACAAAAGACTGTGGCTAGCGACGTGGAGGCAACAAATATTCTGAAAAGTATGTAGTATTGTTGGTGGGGTCCTCCTTTTTGGCTGAATTTTTGCTGATGGGTCATTGTTGTTGGGTTGTTTTTTTGGCTTAATGTTGTTTTCTTTTATCTCAGCTGCTTTCTGATGTAAAGGGTTTTAGGCCCCTTCAAAACCCGTATTTTACCTCTAATCAAAAACAAAATATCCTTCATATTCATTCAACGAATTGAGTACAATATTTCCAAAGAATTTTTTTAATAATCCAAATACAAATACATTTTTCATCTTTCAAAGAAAGACACAATTTACATACATAGCTCAACTGAGCTCCATTGGCACTAGAAATACAATTCATCCAAGAAATCCCCTTTCAAATCTTTGACTTGTCGACTGGGAGGAGAAGCATCACTCAAACACTTTTTCGCCATCCACGGACTAACTGACCACATATGGTAAGATGGCCCTACCCTTCGATGAAGAGATTTGGTCTAGAAACCACATAATATTAGCTTAATCTGAGTTGGTGTTGTGGCATGCATACTAGAACTTTATCACACGACACATCTATGTTCTATGTGTATGAAAATATTAGACTAGCATGAATAAGGTACACAATGAATTGACAGTGTAACTAATGGTGAATTACACCACTTTGGCCAAATTATTCATCACCCCTATTTTGGAATGGACATCACACGCTCATCCACCATTCTAACACGATTTGTTAAGACCAATTATATTTTATGAATAGGAAATTCCCTTCATAGTATAGTCTAAAATACTAGGAACAACTTATATATTCTAAGTAATGTATGATTCATATACTAGGTTTAACATGTGATCCATAACCTATCCAATTAAGTCTAGCTATAAGCTATAAAAACCCCACTCTATTGAGTAATTTCTACTATATGTCTATGTAAACAATCAATCCTTACTATAGAGTATCTACAATCACTTCAAAAAATAGAGATTTCTAATTTTATAACAATGAATGATCACTCAAATGTTGAAAATAATCTTTCCCTAAAGCTTTATACTTCTAAAATAGAAATCAAGCAAAATATAATCACATCAAAATGAACAAACATAAAAGAGTAAGATTCCTCATGCCTGTAAGAATAAAGTTCCAATCATTCAAGATGGTTCTCAATCCTAGCCTCCACAAAATAGCTTGCAACTTAGCAACAAATCCCCTCTATACTTTCCCAAACACCCTCACAAATTCTCACAATAAAACTCTTGCAAATCACTCTCTAACTCTCTCACAAACTCAGGAAAAACATAGAAACACTTAGAAAAATATACAGTAGAATGCAAGTAATCATCCCAATGAGGTATGAAATGCCTCTATTTATACAAAATATTCAGCTTCTAAAGGCTAGTAACATGGAGAATGGATTGAAACTTCTCAGTTGCATGGTTTGAATAAGCTTGGAAAACAAAAGGTGGCAAAATTAAAACACATTACTCAACAAATAAACACAACAAATCGATTCTCTAAGAGACAATAAGAATGCATCAGAGATATGTAAGGTAATAGTTTAAATAATTCAATTTATTTCATGCCAACATTATCACGACTTATTCTTCCCATTTACTCATGGTTTCATCGTTGTATAGAGCTTCTAAAATAAAATTCTCTTGCAAGGTAGAAATTCATAGTTTGACACCACATTATCCTCTATTCATGCTTTTTGTGTTTTGCTGCTCTTTGAAAAAGTCAAAGCTTTTAAATCATTTGCACATAGCTTTATAATATATGTTGACCAAGTCTTATATATGCCATGCCCTTCCATTATATATGGTGTTTAATATATAATCAGATTAAATATTTTTGTATGTTATTAGCACTACATTTTTCATGCTATATGGTTGTGCCATTCACTAATGAAATGTACAGTATACTATGTTTACATAGCATGCACATGGTTATCAATATTATCAATGCTTTATTTAAAAATTGCTTATCAATAATTTAAAATATATTAACAATAGCAATAATATATACTCTATTTCACACACACATATATATATATATATATATATATATATATATATAAATAAATAACTTAACACATTATTTTATATATATCAACTCATATGAGTATCAATATACTGTTGGAGTTAAAATGACACTGAGAGGGGGGGGGGTTAATTAGTGTCTTAACAGATTTGACCAATTTTTCAAAAACTTCAAAACATATCACATATTTGTTCTCAATATTACTCTGAATAATGCATTAATGAGTTGAATGTAATCATTCATAAACATAATTGAGAAAAGTAATAACTCAACAGTGAACAGAAACAACAACAACATAGTAAGACAGAGAGAACACAGAAGAACAAAGAGGCACAATATTTTTCCAAGTGGAAAACCCTCCTGGGGTATAAAAACCACTCCCTAAATGCCTTCCTGGCTTAATCTTATAATCAACTGTTCACAATGCCTTATAGGCTGCTTTTTGAGCACCCACTCAAGGAGCACCAACCCCTCATTTAGAGATATCTATCTCAAGGAGTACCAACCCCTCAAATTATGTTTTGAACAACAATAATGATTCAGAGGGTTTCTTTGTTTTTAGTTAAGCACATATCTCTCTGTTTTCTCATCTACAGAATACCTTAAAGATTCAATAATTGAATCCCTAAAATACCTCATAGAGAAGAAACTCACAATCTTTACATCTTATTATACAGATTTTATTGTAGAGTTTTATCCATATATTTTTATACAGCTAAGGAATGATAATCTCAAAATTACATCAACAGTCGAACATAAAACTAAGTTTTCTGCTTCTCTATATACATCTTGATTTACATGCCAGATAGGTAACTGTCTTCAGGAGTAATGGCAGAACAACCAACCCAGCTAAGAGCTATTCTCAACAAATCTATTACGAATGAGTTCATTTTTCTACATAAAAAGCACAACTGTCCACCACAAAAAATCATAACCTCTAATGCATGAATGATAATACTCAGTCAGGGCATCATTTGTCATAGAGATGCAGAGAGTAGTTAAAGAAAAATTGTGCTAATAAGTTAATATGCGCAATATGAAACACATAAATAAAAATACCAGACAGATCTATAACTCCCATGGCTCCATTATCCACTGTCGAGCTTCCAGTCAGAAATGCACCAAATAAACCTTCTATAAACCTCTGTAAGAACCGGTACAGTCAACAACAATAGAAACATAAACACTCATGATGGCGGCCAGGCTAAGGTTTGATACCCAACCAAAAAGAATAAGCTCAAAAAGTTTTCCCTAAACCTTTTTATTTCCATCGATGACACGTTATACCAAAGGCAACTTTAACGTTGCCAGACATTCAATTCGCTTTCGCTGTGACACATCAGATTTGGAGAGAAGACATATCGAATACAACATGCAACACTGATGGAATTCCTTAGTATATTATTCTTTTGCTGAGACATGAGGAAACTTCTTACCAAGATGCCTTTTAGTTTCATTTACTATCGCTGTAACAAAACGATATCAGAGAGACCTCTTGAAGAATTCATAATGTTTTTCTGAGAGTCACTTGATGCATATTGTTGCCGTGACAATTCAATACCTATGCCGAAAGCCTTTGTCATTTCCAAGTCACCAAGACTATACATAGTCGGGTAGACACTATATAGACTGCCCCTTGTTTTGCCGAAACATCCTGAGCTCACAATAGATTGCCAAGACATTAAAGATCTCACACCGACAAAAACTTTTTTCCTGATATGCATCACTATAACATTATGATATCGGTGAGACATTGCATAGAAAGTTTGATTCATACCGAAACAAACTTCATTCACTCGGAGTCACTGAGACATGATAAATCCTATGCCGACAGAGTTCTTTTGTGTTCCATCGGCGAGACTGGAGGTCACTCGCCGAGACCTCTCGCCGAAAATCCTAGCTCTTGCTGAAGAGACTACCTTCATGTTTTCGGTCGGTGTAACAAATCGAATTCGCTAAGACCATATAACGACGCCACAACTTTCGCTGATAGACTTCCACATTCATTAGTCGGTGAGACCAAGTGAAATCACCAAGACCTCAGCCCGATACCGCTTAGTTTGGCCGAAGTTCTCTCAAAGAGTTGTTCGGTGAGACTCCTCCTGAAAAATAGATAAAACCTTTTGAGCACGAGTTGATGAGACAAGAAAGACTCGCTATGACATTACCTTGAGGATGATTTCCTTTGCTGATATGCTCATTCTGAAGCGGGTCAGGGAGATGTAAGGAAATCGATAAGACCTTATTCCGACGGTATAAAATATGCCGATAGAGAACACATTCTGTTGCCGAAACAAAAGAGAAGTCTTGCCAACAACAGACTGTAAGATAAATTCAATCGCCATGACATCTGAAATGTCTTGCCGATAGGCAACTCAGACATTTCAAGGTGGATCAGAGATTTTTTCATCAAGGACAAACCATAAACACAACTAAGATCCAACAAAATCTCCCTTTTTCCTTGATGGAAAAACACAAATGACTCTCCCCCTTTTTTCCTCAATGACAAAGAATAGAAGAGAAGAATGTGCATTTCCATGAAACACAACTGAGAAGCCAACCAAAATATCATGAGAAACAACTGCAAAAAAAAGGTAGTAGTGCAGCAACCAAAAATGCAGGAGAGCTGTAAGTGAATCAAAACATATAACATGCTCCCCATAAGCAGTAGCTTGGAGATTCAGTGAAGTAATGATTGAGAGATAACTCCCAATTGAAGTCTCAACCTTTCAAATAACTCTTTTGCTAAGGGCTTTGTAAAAATATCGGCTACCTGATCTTGAGATCCAACAAACTATAAGCAGACTTCATTAGCCAAAACCTTTTCTCGAAGAAAATGAAAATTAATAGCAATATGTTTCATGCGAGAGTGCATAATAGGATTTTTTGAAATATTTATCGCACTAGTGTTATCACAAAGAATGGAAACAGGTTTAGAAACATCAATACCCATATCTGAAAGAGTCTGACTCATCCACAGAACTTGAGTACAACATGAAGTGGCAGCAATGTATTATGCTTCAGCAGTAGAGAGAGAAACAAATACTTGTTTCTTGCTATGCCATGCCACTAAACGATCACCAAGAAAGAATGCAACACCATTGGTGCTTTTCCTTCTTGTTGAGCATAGCCTTTGCAGAAAAATCTTGCTTTGTTGCGAATAACATTACCATTTTCATTAACCTTGTTTCTGTATATCCATTTGCCTCCAATGACATTCTTGTCATATGGTCTTGGGACTAACTCCCAAGTCTGATTTTTCTCAATCTGATCAATTTCTTCCTGCATAGCATTAAGCCAACATGAGTCTGTGAGAGCTTCATTAAAATTTTTAGGCTCAAACTGAGTAACTAGACAGAAAGCAATTTGTGCCTTTTCATTAGATTCTGCAACCTTTCTTCTATTTTGAACTCCATTTTTATCCCCAATAATCTGATCTTTGGGGTGGTATATAGCTAGATTTTTCGAAGGAGCAATTGATGCAACCTTTTCAGGACTTACATTTTTATTTTTAGGGCTTGCTGATTCAGCAATAGAATTTGCTGCTCCAACTCCTTCAAAAATTATTTCAAATTCAAGTTCTTCTTCCTCATTATTTTGCAAAGATTCAGCATTCAAATGTGGTCTTTCATCAAATTTTACATTAACAACTTCAACAATCTTATTAAGCCTTTTTTTGAGACATTTATAAGCTTTGCTGTGAGTTGAGTATCCCAAAAAGATACCCTCATCACTTTTGGAATGAAAACTTCCAAGATTATCATCATCCTTTTTGATAAAACACTTACTTCCAAAAATTTTAAAGTATTTGACAGAAGCAGTTTTTCCATACCATAGTTCATAAGGAGTGTGTTTAGATTTCACCCTAAGCTGCACTCTATTCAAAATGTATATAGCTATATGAACAACTTCTTTCCAATACATATCAGACAACTTAGCTTCATCTAGCATGGTTCTAGCCATTTCTTTTACAATTCTGTTTTTACGTTCAACTACCCCATTTTGTTGAGGTGTTTTAGTTGCAACATACTGCCTTTTAATACCGTGTTGTTCACAGTAATCAATAATCTCTTGAGAGGTGAACTCACTGTTAGAACAGTAAAATTTTGAAATTTTCACAGTCAATTGCATTCTTGAGTTTCCAAATAAGTCCTCATTATGAGCATAAAATTCCCTCTTTGTATTTTCTTGCTTATTTTCTGTCATGTGATCCATTTGAATCCATCTACTCCTTCATATTTCATTGTAAGACCCATATCAGCAAGACAGGGTGAAGGTCTCCCTGACCTATATTTTTCACTAATGAATGTTTGTTGCAGACTATCGGTAGGACACTCCTTTTGTTTTGGCGATAGAGAAAATTCATATCGGCATAAGAGTCATATTCGGGATGAGGTCTTGGCGAGTTTGAATTTTCTTGCCGACAGGTGATAGGGATATGCATTTTGGTAAGACTAAAGTATATCGGAGTAATGTCTTGACGAGGGCGTCGGGTCTTGCCGATAAGGTGTAAGGGGTTTCATCAAAAAGCTATCGAGGAGAAGCTATGGAGCCTTGCCGATTCAAAAGTTACGCCGATAGAGATATGCATCGCTAGGAGAAGAAGTCTTCAGTGTAAGTTTCACCAAGGTTTGAAAGTTATACCAACAGTGTATTTCGGGGTGAGTCTCACTGAATGGAGCAATCTGCAGAAATGAGTTTGGCAAGACACTTGGCATCAGTATGAGTCTTCTTGAAGATTCATTGTCTTGCTGATGGAATTTTTTCATCGGTAAGATTTATTTTGTCAGTGAAGAAACTCAATGGTCACACCAAGGTGTGTTTTCATCGGTGAAGGGGTGATTTTGTCTCAGCGACTGGAAAATGCATTGAAGAACATATCTCGGTGTAGCATAATGAACTCTATGAAACATCTCCCCGACTTGGAATTGTTATAGCGACATGAAAGACAGAAGTGATAGTCATCAATTTGATTCCAAGTGTCGGTATGACTGCAAAATGTTTTGGCAAAAGGCGTAATAAACGTTGCAAAAGGACTTCGCCCCAGATTTGAAAATCTCTCACAGACAGGACATTTGATGTGACAGTGCTAGTTTCAAATGAGCCTTCATTCATGCTTCATTAATGGCGCGACTAGATATAACAGTAAATTTTTAATCAATTCTTCAGTACCAAATTGATTGCAGAAGAATTGGCAAGGTGAACAGAGAACTGAGACTTCTTTCAGTCTAAGGAGCTCGAGCATAATACTGTAAGTAATTGCATCTCAACTTTCTAATTTTAAAATCTGTAGAATGGAGTCTTGTGGTTCTGGAAAAGCTAAGGGTAGAAAGCTTGGTGAGAGTAGTCAGTCAAAGGGAAAGAAACAAAAGGTTGATACATAGCATGAGGGCATGAATGGAGGTTAAAACAAGATCTTATTGACTAGTTACCTGGTTCAGGACCTAAAGCTAGAAGGTCCACACAACTTAGGGCAGAAGTTGATAAGTTAGATGATAAATGCAAGTTCATAGGTGATGTCTGGACTGCCATAAGAGGGTATGAACTTTTCAATTTTCACTATCATAGGAGAAACCGTTTTGAACCAGTCTGTAATCCATGGAAGCTGAATGTAGGGAAACTGGTATGCCCTAATGTATTCATGAATGCAGAATTGGTAAAATTGCTTGCTGATCATTATGACCCAAAACATAAGGCTTTATGTGACCCATCTGGGAAACCACAAATATATGTGTCAAAAGAAGCAATAGGTGAGGTTTTCGAATTAGAAGGGTTCTGTAATGAGGAGATCAGTTGTGAAGAATTGGAGAAAGAATTTTCAAGAATGGATACAATCTACAAGGGTTGGAGGTTGCCAATTCATAGGGTTAAACAGGGAAACAAGCCATAACCTCTGCAAGATAGTGAGGGGCCTCCTTATCATGTGGATTTGTTTGAGCCCTATATGAAGTACACATATTTCTCAGTGTGTCAAGTGTTGGGAATGGATGCCCCGGAATTCATGTCAATTGTGCTAATGTTTATCACAATAGATATCCAGTATCACAACTCCAGGCCATTTGACTATGCCTCATACATTTCTAGGGGGCTTGATTCAGGATTGATGGCTATTAAGGATAGATCATCTATTGTTCATCTCAGACACTATTCATTGTTGATGCACTTGGTGCTGTATTTTGGACAGGAATTGGGAGTATGGCCTCCAAAGATGAGAATTTCTCAAGTTGGTAAGGAGGGTGAAGAATTTCTTGTTCAATTGTGGACTGCTATTTGGGACAACAGGTTTGCTAGTTCTAGTTTCGTTCATTTTGAAGAGTATTTTGTAAAAACATTGTATAAGTTGTATCAATATCCTTGTAATTATTCATTGATTGATGAGATTAAGAGATTCCTTTGGCCAAAAGACTTCAATGGGCCAATTGATCATAATTGGGGAGATTGGTATTGTTTGGAGGGAGCTACAGTGATTAGAGTATATGGATTTGAAGATGCCCCTTTTATTCTACCAAGGACAGTTCCAAACAGAGTTGCATATTTGGATATTGTCAGACAGATGGATTACTACAGTGTGATGCATTTTAGCTCTTTTGGGAAGCATGATTTTATGCCTAGTACCTTGTGTTTTGGTGATTTCACTGTGATGGCTAAGGAGGGATACAATTCAATCCTTGATAGATTGTTGCATTATAATAGGAAAAGAGGACCACTCAGGAAGAACTTTGACCCTGAAGGATATATCAATTCAGCTAAAGAGAAGATTAACTTTGGAGGGTATCAACATGTACCCTATCCTTTTGATGATATGATCAGGAATTTGGATGAAGATGAAGCTAAAATGGTGGTTGAGAGATATAACCAAGGGTTGCTAGAGGTAGAGAAATTTTCTTTAGGGGAGGAAACATCAAAAGGTAATGTGCCACAGGGTAGACCAGAAAAGGTATCCAGGTTGAGGACTCAACAGTATGTTTGCCCAGTTAGAGAACAAAGTATTGAAAGTGGTGATGTTGATGCAAGGCACATGGAGTATAGATCATTTGTCTCTGATGATGAGTTTATAAATTCCCCATAGTTCAAGGCATTCTTGTACAAGTAAAAGGGGAAGGAAATAAGAGAAAATGTTGATGATGTTACTTTAGGGAATGAAGAGCAATTATTGGGTCAATTGAGAAAGTGTGTGGATGATGAAATGACAAATATGACTCCTAAAAAGGGGAGGAAAATGCTGGAGAATGCTGGTGTCATGATCTTTCTCGGACTTGACTTGAACTCTGCATTGGTCTTTGATAGTTTCTTGAAGGAAAATAATGCTACACACAAGCTTGACAAGGAAAAGGTGATAGAGGTGTATTCAGGCTCCAAGTATAATACTGATGAAGGATCATTGATGATATGGGCTTTATACCCACCCCACAGGAAATCAATGGTAATTGACACAAAGAAGGCGTTTGGCCATGTCATGACTCTAAAAGTTGGAGAGGCTGATCCTGTAGCTACTGCTGAAATGGGGGTAAATATTGCAAAGTTGAATAAAGCAAAAATTCAGTTGCTGATAAAAAAAGAGAAATGTACAAGGCGAACAATGAAAGAATGTTGAGAGAGAATGAGAGACTAAAAGATTTGGTTGGTATTTCAATGGGGCCAACCAAAATGATCACTCAAGGAGAAAGTTCTCAGGAAAAAGATCATTGGGTAGGATCAAGTGCTTATTCTCAGGGAAAGCATGATGCAATTGCAGCAATTGTCAAGAAGAGACAGGATAATTTGACATTTTGGTTGAATAAATTGTGGGGAAAATACTCTCATACTCTTGTTGCATTGAAAGAACATACAAGGATGGATGGATGAATTATGGAGAAGTTTCATGAACTGGCCCAAAGTGATGTTTCCAGCAGTGCAACACTTGAAGCTGCAAATCATATTGTGAATCGTCATCAAAACTTCTATGTTGAGCTACAAGGGGATGAACAAGGGTTGTTAGAAGCTACCAGGAAAACTGTGATCACATTCTCTGATGACAAAGGGGAATTGAAAGAAGCCACCAGATGGAGAAATGAATGTGAGTCAATGCTGAATGAAATCATGAAGACAACTTTTGCAGAGGAAACAACATTGGAAGAAGTGAGCGAGTAGAATGAGGAAATGATCAAGATGGAGATCACGATCCAGAATGCTGTTGGAGATGCGGACACATATGAGCACTGAGATTATTTAGATCATCTTGCTAAAACTCACTTGTGGATAAATAGAGCTTAATTATCTTCTATCTTTTGTTTTGTAAAATGTGACTTTTCAATTTTTGAAAGGATTTGGCCTTTCGAATTCTCAATGTATAAATTTTCATTTTGGAAACAAAATAGGTAGCGATAAGTAGAATAGGATAGAGGATAGAAAAGATACGATGGAACAAAATGTTTCGCATATCTGAGACTCTATTGCATATTTTGAAGTCATGGAGATATCAATGAGAATCATCTGATTTGTTGGCATATTTCTGGTGTCAATTATTTTGTTGCATTTATTGAAAGAATTATTTAAGTTGTCTCTAAGATTGATATTGTCTGGTTATTTAAATTGACATAACAAGTTTATGTTTGGTTTATCAGTACACATTTGCTGCATTTGTGTGATTGGTTGATAGGTTCTTTCAAGGAAGGATTAAATCCTTTTAATTAATCATAGTAATCAGGGAAATTCATTTAGAACAGTAAGAAGAACTTAATAATCACAGTCTTGCATGTTTATACTAAAGTTATAAATAAAAATATGCCAAACAATTTGAATGTCCTCCAGAAAGAAGTCACTCATTAAGATTTCATTTGACTCCACATACCCAATAAGGCACTAGTCTCTGTATTTCACCATCCAGATTATTCATTTTTCTTTACATCTGTTAACTGAGCATATTAGGTTTTAGTTTTAGCATTGGTATAAAATTTATACCAAATTTTATTTAGTTTTTCCATTTCTATTTGCCATCATGGACAAATCACTGCAAGAAGAGAAGATTAAAATTCAAGTCTGCTCAATTCATTTAGGTACACCCGCCTAGGTCTAGCAGCACTTGAAGAGTAGAAGGTCCAAAAACCTCTTGACCTTGTCTGTTACCCTAAAACGTTGTGAAAGCTTGGCAACCTTTCGGGGTTCAAACGTACATTTTTGAGAGCTAACACTCACCTCCTTTGTCTGATTGAAGGCATTTGAGTTTTAGATCAGATTCCTTTTCAACCATTTTACGAAAGATTTTGAACCTTTCAAAGGCTTCTGATTTGTGCTTAAGAAATGTGACCCAAACCATTCTAGTATAATCATCTACAAAAAGCATAAAGTATTTTTCACCATTAATAGACCTTGTTCTAGTTGGTCCACATAAATCAGTATGCACAAGCTGTAAAGGTTTTGAAGAAGAATGTTCTTTTGTCTTGAAGCTGATTTTAGTTTGTTTACCACTTAAGCATTCTTTGCACATAGAATTTTCTGGCTTGTTAAGAATTGGTAAACCTCTAACATTTTGATTCTCACTGATTCTAACCAGATTTTCAAAGTTTATGTGTCCTAATATTTTATGCCATAACCAGCTCTCTTCTATTTGGCCCATTAGACACATACCTTGAATATTATCATTGCAAGATGAGTCAAGGAGATTGTACACATTTCCTTTTGTCCTCCTTCCAGCTGCAACAACCTTTCCAAGCTTGTTCTTAATCTCACATCCCTTCGAATTAAAAAGAACATGATAACCACTATCACAGATTTGACTAACACTTAGAATATTGTGCTTGAGACCTTCCACATAGTACACATTATAGATAGGAGTGTCTTCATTCAGAAGAAGTGAACCTCTACCTTTAATTTGAATACCAGAATAATCACCAAACTTGACATATCCACCTACATAATCGTCAAGTTTTATAAACTTGTCCTTATCGCCAGTCATATGGTTAGAACATCCACTGTCCAAGACCCATAAGTCCTTTTTTTTGGAATGAAAAGTAGTTTGAACCAACATAGTTTGTTCAATGTTGTTGACAGTCTTAGGTTTCCAAACTTTTTTAATTTTTTGCTGTTTAGATTGCAGATCAGTTCTGCATTATTTGACAGAATGTCCCAAAGTATTGCATTTAAAACATCTGGCTTGTCTAACAAAACCATAGTGTTTCCTAAGACCAAACTTGGGTATTCTAGAATTCATAAGCCTACAAGTGCTCACCTTATGACCAAATTTGTTGCAGAAAAAGCAATAACCATAGAAAAAAGAATTGTCTTTGTATGAAGGTCTATTACCTCTAAAAAAATTCTCATGATCCTTACCAGATTCTGAGTGATTTGAACCTAAATTTTTGACTTCAGAAGAGGGGTTTTGTTTTGCTTTGTCAGTTGAGCATTCAGCCTTTTCAAAACCAACACCAGATTTATCTTTATACACCTTTTGTTTGCTGAGCATCTCATTCAGTTTTAGAGTGTTTTCATATTTTTCAATTTCCTTCCTAAGAAGGACTACTTCTTGTTCCAGTTTTTGAATTTCATGATCTTTGTAGCTTATAGTCTCTCTAAGACAGACTTCATCTCTTTTAGTTTCTTCAAGCTAATTTTTCAGAGAGATCAATTCTTGATCTGGTTTATGCTCTTGAGTAATAACTTATTTTTTGAGTTTTCTGACCTCTTGAAGAGCACATTTCAGCTCACTTTCAAGACCTACTTCACCTTCTTCATTGTCAATGGTGTTAGAATCATTTTGCTGAGTAATTTCAGTCATGGACAAAGTTTCAACTTCATCAGTTGATGAGTCTTTAGACTCAATATCAGATTCATCCTTACTAAACAAACTTTTCTTCTTTTTAAAATTGAAGTTTCATTTAGGTTTGAAAGCCTTCTTCTTAGGCTGTATTTCAATTGTCTCATTGTCATAGATTTGATCATCATAGGGACACTTTGTAGCAAAGTGACCTATTTCGCCACAGTTAAAACATTTAAAGGGAAGTTTTCCCTTATATTTTCTTGATCCCTTTTTAAATCTTCTAACAAAATGAGATTCTTTAGAATCAGACAACTTTTATTCACTGACATCGACTTTTTCTTTCTTTTTAGAGTTAAAGGCAATTTCTTTTCCTGTTGAATTGTTTTTGCTAGTTCTCATTTCATAGGCAGTAAGTATTCCTTGTAGGCTGTCTAAGGTAAGCTTATCAAAGTGTTTCTTTTCTTCTAGGGATGAAACCTTAGATTCAAATTTAGATGGTAAGGACCTAACAAATTTTGTGACCACATCAAATTCATTAACCTCTTGACCTAGACCTTTCATTCCATTGACAACTTCATCAACTCTTAGGGAATATTCAACCACTTTCTCATTATCCTTCATTTTCAACTCCTCAAATTGATGTTTGAGAGTAATGATTTTTGATAGTTTGACTTTCTCATTCCCTTGATATATAGTTTCAAGTTTTTCCCAGATTCCATGAGCAGATTTTCAATGCATGACTTTAATGAACACATCTTTAGTTAATCCACACAAGATGGAATGCTTAGCTCTAGCGTTTGTTTCATACTTCTTTTTCTCAGCAGCATCAGTGGGAATAGTGGCTGGTACATTATAATCTTCTAAAAGAATGCTCCAAACATCAACATCAAAAGAAACAAGAAAAGCTTCCATTCTTATTCTCCAGAACACATAATCTGTTCCATCAAATAATGGAGCTGTGGTTACAGAGGCACCTTCTTGAGAATGTACCATTAAAAACAAACTCCAAGACCAAGATCAATCCAAGGAAATTAAACCAATCAGAGGACCCTATGCTCTGATACCAATTGTTGGAGTTAAAATAACACTCAGAGGGGGGGGGGGTGAATCAGTGTCTTAACAGATTTGACCAATTTTTCAAAAACTTCAAAACATATCACATATTTGTTATCAATATTACTTTAATTAATGCATTCATGAGTTGAATGTAATCATTCATAAACATAATTGAGAAAAGTAATAACTCAACAATGAACAACAACAACAACAACATAGTAAAATAGAGAGAACACAAAAGAACAAAGAGGCACAATATTTTTCCGAGTGGAAAACCCTCCAGGGGTATAAAAACCACTCCCTAAATGCCTTCCTGGCTTAATCTTATAATCAACTGTTCACAATGCCTTATAGGCTACTTTTTGAGCACCCACTCAAGGAGCACCAACACCTCATTTAGAGATATCTATCTCAAGGAGTACCAACCCCTCAAATTATGTTTTGAACAATAATAATGATTCAGAGGGTTTCTCTATTTTCAGTTAAGCACATATCTCTCTATTTTCTCATCTACAAAATACCTTAAAGATTCAATAACTAAATCCCTAAAATACCTCATAGAGAAGAAACTCACAATCTCTGCATCTTATTATACAAATTTTATTGTAGAGTTTTATCCATATATTTTTATACAGCCAAGGAATGATAATCTCAGAATTACATCAACAGTCGAACATAAAACTAAGTTTTCTGCTTCTATATATACATCTTGATTTACATGCCAGATAGGTAACTGTCTTCAGGAGTAACGATAGAACAACCAACCCAGCTAAGAGCAGTTCTCAAAAAATCTGGTACGAATGAGTTCATTTTTCTACATAAAAAGCACAACTGTCCACCACAAAAAATCATAACCTCTAATGCATGAATGACAATACTCAGTCAGGGCATCATTTTTCATAGAGATGAAGAGAGAAGTTAAAGAAAAATTGTGCTAATAAGTTAATATGTGCAATATGAAATGCATAAATAAAAATACTAGACAGATCTATAACTCCCATGGCTCCACTATCCACTGTCGAGCTTCCAGTTAGAAATGCACCAAATAAACCTTCTATAAACCTCTGTAAGAACCATTACAGTTAGCAACAACAGAAACATAAACACTCATGATGGCGGCCAGGCTAGGGTTTGATACCCAGCCAAAAAGAATAAGCTCAAAAAGTTTTCCCTAAACCTTTTTATTTCCATCGATGACACGTTATGCCGAAGGAAACTTTAACGTTGCCAGACATTTAATTCATTTTCGCTGTGACACATCAGATTAAGAGAGAAGACATATCGAATACAACATGCTATGCCGATGGACTTCCTTAGTATATTATTCTTTCGTTGAGACATGAGGAAACTTCTTACCGAGATGCCTTTTAGTTTCATTTACTATCGCTGTAACAAAACGATATCGGAGAGACCTCTTGAAGTCTTCATAATGTTTTTCCGAGAGTCACTTGATGCATATTGTCGCTGTGACAATTCAATACCTATGCCGAAAGCCTTTGTCATTTCCAAGTCACCAAGACTATACATAGTCAGGGAGACACTATATAGATTGCCCCTTGTTTTTCTGAAACATCCTGAGCTCACAATAGATCGCCAAGACATTAAAGATCTCACACTGACAGAAACCTTTTTCCTAATGTGCATTACTATAATATTATGATATTGGTGAGACCTTTCGTAGAAAGTTTGAGTCACACCGAAACAAACTTCATTCACTCAGAGTCGCTAAGACAAGATAGATCCTATGCCAACAGAGTTCTTTTGTGTTCCATCGGCGAGACTGGAGGTCACTCGCCGAGACCTCTCACCGAAAACCCTAGCTCTTACCGAAGAGACTACCTTCATGTTTTCAGTCGATGTAACAAATTGACATGCATTAGTCGGTGAGACCATATAACGATGCCACAACTTTCTCTGATAGACATCCACATGCATTAGTCGGTGAGACCAAGTGAAATTGCCAAGACCTCAGCCCAATACAGCTTAGTTTGGCCGAAGTTCTCTCAAAGAGTTGTTCGGTGAGACTCCTCCCGAAAAATAGGTAAAACCTTTTTAGCACGAGTCGGTAAGACAAGAAAGACTCGCTATGACATTACCCCGAGGATGATTTCCTTTGCTGATATGCTCATTCTGAAGCGGGTTGGGGAGACATAAGGAAATTGATAAGACCTTATTCTAACGGTATAACATATGTTGATAGAGAACACATTCTGTCGCCGAAACAAAAGAGAAGTCTTGCCGACAGTAGCCTGAAGATAAATTCAATCGCCATGACATCTGAAATGTCTTGCCGATAGGCAACTCAGACATTTCAAGTAGGATTAGAGATTTTGTCATCAAGGACAAACCATAAACACAACTGAGATCCAACATATACTTCATTCGAATGTATTAACTTATATCCATTTAATATTCAAACTATTATCACATAGGTATATATATATATATAGACATTTATATGTATGTATATTTATATATATTAATGTACTTGTATGGATGTTAGCCTTTACGTCAATACATATACACATATATCAATATATATACACATATACATATGTATATATCTATCATATATATATAACTTTACCTTCACACATAGAGCAATGATATCGATTGACATATATACATTAGATATATATACATGTCATTTTATCCATTTGATGTTCTTGTGCATATGGGTAACTCACCCATAGGCATGTGTAGATATGTCTATCTATGTATACTTATGTACGTGATTACTCATGTGCACGAGTTCATCGTGGACATGCATATATGTATGTATACATCATATGTACATATCTCATCAATTGTACTTCTAAAGAAGTACTCAAAAACACAAAAAGACTCAAACACTTATTCCAAGCATGACTTCACAACAAACAAAACTCTTTCCTAAACAACCAATTCAAGGTATCATACCTTCACTCAAAACTATTGACTTGACTATTCTATTGGTGAGTGTGTGAAAGCTTAGTTTAGACTCTGTTAAGGGTTTCTAGACCAAAATCCTTTTCCTGATTGATACTTCCCCTCCCTTTTGGATGCGTGAACCTGCACTTGCAACCAAATTTTTCACATTTACAAAGGTAGTGAATTGATCACAAAATAATCACTTGCAATATATATTCAATAGTCAGAATAAGAAACATATAGAGCACCAATTTGATTCAACCATTTATTCATTATATTTCAAATTATTCATATAGAAAAATTACACACATTTATTTTCATCAAAGATATGAACACACACACACATATGCAAGTATTTCATCTAGCTAGGTAAAAGTAATTAGGTAAATATACTATGCAGTGTAACAAAAACAATCACATTCCTAGTTGATAAGGGCTCTACCTACATGGAGGCGATGAAATCAAAAATAACATGGATTCTTAAGCTACCCTATGAAATATCATAGAAATAGGTAGATGCATATGCAAAAAAAAACTCAATTAAACAAAAGGATCCCAATATGGCAAGGTTTTGAACATATAAAGAGGTAATGTACTATATTGATAAGAAGAATTCCTAGGAGAAATTTGAAAAGAATAAGAAGAAACTCTAGAAGTAGTGGGGCATTTAACCAAAAAATACCGCATAACCATCTTCTTCTTTACTAGCTCTGATAATACAAACACCTACCACAAGAAGGTTTGGGAGGTTGTATGGAGCTGTTAGTGCCCAATTTGAGGGTCTATCATCTTATTCACAAATTCTAACCACAAAATATGTGAACGAGATCTCAAAAACCCTATTACGAACAAGTGTGGAGAAGAAGGGCCACAAAGCAAGGAAAAACAAGTGGTAAAAAGAAAAATTATCACTTCTATGGAAGAGGAGGAAATTGAAGTAGAATAAGTACAAAAAACTCAATAGAAGAAGAAGAGGGTACACATTATACAGATTCAACAAGCAAAGGTAAAAGAGAAACCACAATCACTAATAGATGTGATGGAAACCATTAATGTCATTATCTATCACGGTATACTTTCGTAAGTTGTATCCATGTGTGAGGATCATACACTGATAACAAAGATAGGATAATCTAGAGTCTGATATTTTACATAAGGACATTTGATAAAAGTTTTGAGGAAGTGATAAAAGGCTTTATACAACCTATTATAGCCGCAATCTAGGAAAGAAGAGATAAAGCCCTCAAAGAAGAAGAAGAAATAAGGGAAGAATCTATCACAGATGTGGGGTCTTATCTTATCGTGGATCAAAAGGAACAACTTACAAATAGCTCAAGCACTCGAGCTTCACACTAAGAAAATAGTAGATACCCTAATGGGGGGGACAATAGGAAGATATTGCTAAGTAATAGGAGGAAACCATATAAGTCACAAAGACACTTCTGGACTCCATCCTAGAAGATGAAATAGATAAGAAGCAACCATCATCTTCTCCAACAAGTCCACTGCACATACATGAGGAGGAGTAACAAGCACAAGAGGTAGAGGAGACAACTACATCAATGTCACTGATGCAATCTATCAAGGAATTTTTCATATAGAAGAAGCAACTATGGCCAAAACCCACTCCTCAACTCATACAACTTTCAGTAATGGTCTCAAAAGTTAATCTAGTTGTGTGCAGCGAATTCCTACCTAACTATGCAAATGAAAATCAAATGCAATGGAGAAAGAAAAACAACACCTCAAGATTGGCCTTAGAGTTAAAATTTAAACAAGAACTAAGAATAAACAAAATTTTATACCTTGTTCAAATTTGATGAAGTTGGTTGGCCCTTTGTTGATTTGAAGATGTGTGCTCCTTTAGACAATGTAATAGCATGCAATCTATACTAAAATTATTGTATTGATATGATAAGTGTAATGGATATGGATGAAAGCTTCAATATGAAGCAATGGTGGTAGTGAGAGATTGAGCTTGAAAATGCTAAGTGTGTGTATGCAATTGTGTGAGTGATAGATGATGAAAATGAATGAAATTGGATTAAGTATTAACCAATTTGGAGTGCATAAAATGGAGGGCTAGGATTCAAATTAGGTTTGGGGAATTAATGGTTGAGATGCCTCAACACATGTGGTGAGGACATGTGTCTTCCTATGTGGAAGGGGGGAAGTGATGTGGAGATGAGGTGGCTCCCAAGCGAAGGTACTTTCAAGTACCTTGGGGAGAGGAAAAGGCTTGAATTGTCTTATCCTTCCCCAAATGATGGAAGGATGTTACAAGTCAAATCATTCTAGATTCTTGGAAAAGGGCATTGGGAAGAATAAGGGGAATTAAAAATTCCCCTTGTAAGGACATTGGGAGAGGGGGAGGAATTAAAAATTGTCTTTTAATTCCTCCAAGGATGTAGGAAGGATAAAGTGGAATTTAAAATTCCACATGAGATGCCTTGAATGAATAAATGGAATTAAAAATTCCAAGTTGGCATGTTGAGAAGATAAAAAGGAATTAAAAATTCCTTAGGGGATGGGAGATCGCTTCTCCAAAAGGAGACAACATTTAAGAAGGTTGACTTAAGTACCCATGCAATTAATGTAAAGAGACTTAGGTTAGGAATTAATTAATCATGATTAGTGGTTTTGCAAATGATTAGGCAGGTTAATGACAAGATTATAGGCAAGTGGCAAATTATGGAGGATGTGACACTAACCATGATTAGTGGTACGCACATCCTAGTCATAGGTTAATTAAGTTAACCAAGATTAACGAAGAATTATGGAGGATAGTGACATGTGGAGAGAGAAAAAGATGAATTAAAAATTTATTTAATTCATGTGGGCTAAAATGACCAAGTTAAATAAATTAGTCTATTTATTTAATTTGGAGAGGAAAGGGGGTTAAAGTATTTAATTAAATAATTAAACACTTAAGGGAATGTTGGGAATAGCATAAATATTAATCAAATAATGAATTATTTAATTAATATGGAAATGGAGACGAGATTAGAGGAATATAAGTGTAAATTTGACCATACAGGAGTGGCCAAATCTAGGTGTCTATATTTTTCCCCTCTTTGAAATGCAATTAAAATAATGATGTTTCAAAGAAAAATAAAATATAGATAACTCGATGGAGGAAAAAGACTATAGGATGCCTCAGTATGATAGGAAGAATGATGAAGAGGAAAATGAAGAAAATATGAAGGATTATGCCCCCTCAAGAGAGTAGATGGGGAAAAAGGGGCCTCAGGCGGCCTCTTGATATGAAGAAAAGGATGGTACCATGAGGACGATGACAAAAAATGGTGAAAAAGGAATTTGAATGGAGAAAAATGGACTTGCGGGGTGCAAATGGTGGCCAAACTAAGAAATTAGGCTAGAAACGGTAAAAAAGATAAAGGCTAAGTGGGGTCAAAAAGGTAGGTATAAATAGTAATTGAGAAAATTACTTTTTACCTTTGTCTTTCATGCACACATGTGATTGGACGATTTTGAGAGTGATCGAGAGTGACATGGCATACCAAGTAGCTATTGTGCATCACTGAGATCTGGTTCGAGAGTACTACGTGGAGGGCATCGTTCCCTAGAAGGTACATCTCGAAATATGGATATTGTAATTTGATTGGAGATGTGTTTTTGTACCTTTTTGCATGGGAGGGTAAAGTAGGGTTTTGTGAATTCACCCATACAAAAGCGGATTCACCAATCTAGGGCAGTGCATTTGCCCCTATAGAGCATGGGAAAATGTGCAAGAAAGAAGGGGCAATTGCACATCTACATGGGCAGGTGTGCGAGGGGAGGGGCGATTGTGAAATTGACCCAAAAGGTAATGGGAGAGAGTGTAACAAGAAGGGCGATTGAAAAATCACTTGAGAGAGGATGGGTGAGGATGCAATTGCCTCTAACAGGGAGGGGTGATTGCGAAATTACCCCTTGGAGGAATGGGAAATTGTGTGATCGCCTTTGAGGGGTACAAGTGATTATGAAATCACCTCTAGAGGGGATGGGAAAACCTACTCCAATAGTGGTGAATACACCTATGTAGGGGCAAATCCGCTAAAAAGGGGAAAGGGGTGAACATGCCTCACATAAGAGCAAGTGCGCTGGAAGGGAATAGGTGATTTTGTGCCCCATAGGGGTGAATGTGCAAAAAGGGGGAAATGGGTCATTGCACACCCTACAGGGGTGAGCATGCAAAAAGAGGGTTACACAAAAAAAGACAAGGTTTGGAAGGATATTTAATAGATGACTTTGCATGTATGCAGGTGATAAGGAGCTTACAGACTAGGGAGCAACATTCAACTACACTGATCATAGGGAGGTTTATATAGGAGGATTATGAGACCTTGGACAGGGTAGGGCTACTACACATGACTGTGTTTCTGATGATTCAATCCCACTGAGCACTGCTAACAACACTGATCGAGTAATGTTGCTCAGATACCTATACCTTCCTCCTCCCCATGGGGGAGATGACTATGACACTAGAGGATGTTTGGAGGATCCTCTGATTACTAATCAAAGGGCACTTGGTGAGTGGAATAACCAGATGGATGATAGAGTAGAGTCTATAGGTTGTGTTTGGGATGATAGACCTCCGCTATGAGGGGAAGGGATTGGACATAGACACATGCATTAGGATAGTGGATGCATTTTTTGTTGTACATATGTAGACTTATTAGTGGGATCCTCCTCCCAGATAGGATCAGTTGTTTCTTCACTCTTAAGTTAATTGAGGTTATACAACACATAGTAGAGAGGAGGTGAGGGGTGTTTGTGTGGGGGACTTGCATCCTTGTGAAACTTTATAGAGACATGCATGTATATGTTACAAGAGACCCTACAACATAACGCATGTGACACTACTACATGTTTGGGCATGGTAGCATATTTGGGCCACTTAACCAGATATAGTGGTGGTGAAGGAGAGGGGATCTGATCTATGGATTGCATGTGAGTACGAAGGCATGCAACATTATGTAGAGGTTCTGAGCATTTCCTTCTTGCACCTTACTCTAGATGATTTGACAAAGGATCGGATTATGTGGCAACCATATGTAGATTATGATTTTCACTCATGGAGGGGGGAGGATAGATTGTAGAGGGCATATTTGTTCCCTTGGTGTTATTTGATTGGTCAGGACCTGTATATTATAGAGATGTATAGACCTGATCAAGTGAAAATGTATTTTGGGATCCGATAGGACATCCCAGAGCCATAGCAATAGTATTGACAGATTAGTCAAGAGAGGGGATGGGGGCATAGTGTGATAGCAGCTAGGGCATGACATATATGGGATCAAATACTGGAGGCTATATGGCCATGGGGAAGAGGATTTGATGATGCCAACGTGACTAAGAGATACACTACCTGGTGGAGGGAGAGACTACTAGAGAGGGTGACACCAATAGCTCGACTAGTGCAATCACTAGTATAGGCACCTAAGGCAGGGGGTGAAGGTGAGACAGAGGAGGCAGTAGGTGATGAGGAGGGTCTGGAGGAGGATTGTGAGATAGAGGGGGTTGGTTATTGAAGAGGAGGAGCTCCAGAAGGTGGAGATGGATATGTAGGAGGACGGGGAGCAAGAGGCACTGGGAGAGAGGGCGGTTGTGGTATACCGGGCACCTCTACAGGATGATACAACTATGAAGTTAGTAGTCACACATGCTCAGTCAGGGATCTTGGAGAGGAGGCTGAGGCAGTCAAAGTAGGAGAGGGAGAGATTGCAGGCTAAGGTGGAAAGGCTACAAGGAGCCTAGTTGATGGTGGAGGAGGTAGCAAGAGTGGAAGTGGACAGTTTGAGGGGGGAGGTAGAGTGTCTACAGGGTGATCTCAATGGTATGACACATCAGAGGGATGTCGTACAAAATGTGGTAGATGAGGCTTAGGAAGTTTTTATAGTCCTCTAGGGGAGTGAGATGAGATCCTTGTCCGGGTTGAACAATTTGAGGGACAACTAGCTAGCATGAGGCTAGCTTAGGATTCATGGGAGTTGGAGAGGGGCATGATATAAGGACAGTGGGATAGATGTCATAGCTAGAGAGATATGACATGGGAAGCATTAGCTGGGGAAGATGATTCCAGGAGGCAGGTAGGGTATTGGATGGGCATGTATTTTACTGCAGTGCCAAATTTGACTCAGAGAGCCCCTCCATATATTTTGTTGTATAGTAGGAGTGTAGGGCCATCACAGTCGAGACCCTCACGGTCAGAAGGATCAAGGGGTCAAGTGGCTACATGATGCCACTAGGAGGAGGAGGGGGGAGAGGTGCACCAAAGTCACCTCAGTGCTCTGATGCAGCTAGCAGGGGATAGCGGGGGACGGGGATGGAGACAAGTACCCCAATTTTGATAGATATGCAAACTGTAGTGTACATATATGTAGAGTTCATGCACAAATTTTGATAGATGATTCATTAATTCTTTGTATTCATCCATTCATATGATATTCTTCTGTACATAAAGTTTTTTATTATTTCATGGACATGGATAGACATTGTACCCTTTTATTATGTCATGGACTTTGATGGACATTATGATACTCTCTCTTTTATTATATGATATGGATGATTGTGGTGGCGTATCATGTGATGCGCATATGGTGGACGCTTAGCATGGATGGATGCATTACAAATATTTGATGATGATTATGATATTGTATGTGACGTGTATGTATGTATGGATGGTGTTTATGATGTATGAGACTAACATGTTTGTGCCGTACGATTTGTGGTATTATATGTATATACGATGTTTATGATGTATGAGACTAACATGTTTGTGATGCAGGATGTGATGCTATATGACGTTGATTATGATATATGATGTGGTACAAACTTATGTGATGCAAGATGTGATGAATTATGTGTATGTATTTGGAAATATGATGTGATGTATATGGATATGATTTATATTTTATTATGATATGCAATGAATGCATTATGTTCATTTATCTATATGTGATGCAAAATTATATATGTATTTAGTGTTCCTAATGCAATGAATAATAATGAGATGTGAAAATGTGGACTAAGATGTTTAGAATAACAAATCTATACTATACTAAACAACTTAAAGGACTATGCAAATGATAATGCAAGAGGACATGAAATAGATAGTAAAATGATTAATGTGATCTAATGAAAATGAATAATGCAACCTAATTATGAAATGGATGATGAAAATATTGATGGGAATAATGAAAATGAAAATGATTATTGAAATGAATGATATAACCTAAGTATGAATAATGAAATTATTAATGCAATGAGTAATGCAACCTAATAATGAAATGGATGATAAAAAGATTAATAGGATGAATAGTGAAAATGAAAATGATTAATGCCACATAGTAATGACTAATGAAAATGATTAATGAAATGAATGATATAAAATAAGTATGGATTATGAAATGATTAATGCAATGAATAATGCAACCTAATAATGAAATGGAAAATGAGATGATTAATGAAATGGATAATGCAAATAGAAATGGTTAATGGAACTTAGTGGAATGAATAATGAATAATGATCAATGCAACCTAATTATGAATAATGAAATAAGTAATGCAACCTAATTGTGATAATGAAATGAAGGATGCAACCTAATTATGATAATGAAATGAGTAATGAAACCTAATGATGGATAATGCAAATGATTAATGAAACCTAATGATGGATAATGTAAATGATTAAGGAAACCTAAGGATGGATACTATAAAAGATTAATGAAACCTAATGATGAACGATGCAAATGATTAATGGAATGATGGGTGTAGGGAACCTATCAAAACTAAAGGAACCTGATAGGAAGAATAGGTGGGATAAAACCATTTGCACAACTAACAACCATGATTAGAGGCTAGGTGAATTGGATGGGTTAGATGCAATAGGATAGTGAATGAAATGCAATGCAATGATATGCTATCATACTTAGGAGAATTATATTTTGATATAGTGTAGGATACTACACACCAGGGTATAAGGAACCAAGGAAAATTATCATTCCACACATAGGATTGACACATCAAACAAATAGGTTCATCCAACATCCCAAAGTCACAAGGGCTTTGGTCAAACCGATGTTGGAAAACCACAAGCACAAGATATTTCCCTAGCATAATGAAAGATCAAAAAGGTCTTGGTGGGTTCTACGTAGGACAACCAAGAAGACATGATCACAAAAAAAAACAAAGAGATGCCCCTATGTCTAGTGCACCATGATATGATGGATCATGGTGACCTTGACTAGGTATAGTAGGAAGCTCAAAAGATAAACAAAATGTAAAAGCACCAATAAATTACAATAAATCTCAAATATCCTTTTCCATGGGGATGATAGGTGGCTGAGATTGACACGGTCTAATATGAGGAAGGATATATCCTACTAAGACTAAAGATGGATGGGATAGATCATAGGATCGACACAACTCAAGATAGTTGAAATAGATCGACAATTCTAGGAACTAGTGAATTTTGTTGGTTAATTCCAGCAAGATAAGGACACTCCTGGTGACATAACAAGGAAAAAGACACACCCTAAAGGAAAAAAGTAATCCTTGGAGTCTCATCAAAGATGGCCTTTCCTATGTGAAAGCGTAGAGGAAACATAATTCTATAAAAATACCAAAGACTGATGATGAACAAAAGATATATGAACGGTGAGGATAGACTCAAAAGGATAGACTAAAGCCTCAGGGCTCATCAAAGATTTCCTTTCCTACATAAAAGCGTAGAGGAAACATAGCTTGATAAAAAGACCAAATATAAACAATGGAAAAAAGATAGATGAATGGTGAGGAAAAACTCAAAAGGATAGACTAAAGCCTCAAGGGATCATCAAAGATGGCCTTGCCTACATGAAAGCATAGAGGCAATGCAGTTAAATAAAAAGACCCAACAAAAGATGGAGGACGGGAGATGGGACCTAATGATAAATGATGCAAGCATGGATCCTAGATGAGGACATGAGACTGATCAACAAGACACTATATACAAGTGATGATAATCAACCAAAGCTCAATTGGTATAATAATATGAGATCAAGATATCCAATAAGACTGATAGGAGTTCACCATCAACAAGTGAGAGAAGCTCAAGACTTGGGATAGTAAATCTAAACTGTCTAATGATCAATCAAAATATACCATGGGATAAATGATAGGATGGGGTAGATATGTAAGCATATAGGAAAATGGGATACGAGTTTGATAATGATTAAGACCTCTACGAATGGCACCTATTACCAGGTTTTCACTAAATGTACTTACCCAAGGCGCTAGCAAGGGTGGTTTTCACCTTAGGATGATTTATTTCTCTTTACTATTGAAATCATTTTATTTTTTACATTTTCCATTTTTTTGTATTTTTTTGTATTTTTTACTTTTTTTTGGTATTTTTCTAGGTGGGGTAACCCAACTAACTTAGGTGTATAACCATTTTAGATGCACAACGTTGATGGGTTCTTCCAAGGGTTCACCCTCAAGTGTGGCAAGCCGATATGCTCTAGAACCATACTTAGCTATGATGACATATCCAAAACCAACCAATTAGCTTCAAATTTTCCTTTCTTCTCTCAATTTTATTGGGTATGTTAATTTTCCTTAAGTATAAGGTCACCAATCTAGAATTGGTGGGGTCAAGCCCTCTTATTGTAGCTTATTTTGAGCCGATGTTGGTAATACTACATGTGATTATAGGCATTGAGTTGCTTCTCATCAAGAAGCTCTAACTGATTGAGACATGCAACATGATACTCCCTATAACTAATCAAGTTTTCCAAAGAGATACGTAGCGAGGGGAGTTCAACTTTTCATCGACTCCATATGTGAGCGAGTATGTTGTGGCACCTGTGGGGGTGTGAATAGATGTATGGTAGGCCCAAAGGGTGGGATTAAGATGGAGGTGCCAATCTCGATCAACATTATTGACAACTTTCTTTAATATTTTGATTACTGTTTTGTTGGTGGCTTCAACTTGACCATTACCTTGAGGGTAATAGGGTGTCAACCATAATTGTTGGATATGGAAAGTTTCATAGAGTTGTTTTGGTTTTTGAAAGGTTTTCCATTGTCAGTATGATGGTGGATGGAATACCATATTTTTAGACAATATAGCTAGTATAAATTTGGATATCTCGGTGCTAGTAATGAGGGAGAGTGGAATCACTTCCACCCATTTAGTGAAGTATTTTGTGGTGGTGATGATGAAGGTGTGACCATTAGAGGATGGTTGGTAGATCTTGTCAATTAAGTCTAGACCCCACTGCGAAAAGGGCCATGGTGTTGTAATCGGTTGCAAGTCATGTGCTAGAGCATGGATCAAATCCGTGTGTTGCTGACAAGGTACACACTTCTTGAAAAATTCACATGCATCATGTTCTATAGTGGGCCAATAATACCTATTCTAAAGAAGCTTCTTCCTAAGGCCATTCCATTAGTATGTGCCCTGCATATACCACTATGTACTTTGCATAATTCTATTTTGTATTTTGACTCGTTCAAACATCGAAGAAGAGCTCCATCATACCCTCTTTGGTAAAGAGTTTCTCCTACGATGGTGTAATGGGATGCTCGATGTATGAAGGATTTACGTTGGTTGCAGTTTAGCTCAAGTGGAAGGATGTTGTCACGAAGATAGGCATAAATTTTGTGGTAGCATGGGGATTAGGGACCTACAATTTATTGCACCATTTCTATATCCGAGATGTTGTATGCAAGGAACAATATTTGTTCAACCAAAAAATCACAATTTGTACGATACTTGGGCATGTCTATAAGAGATCCAATGGTAGCCATTATGCCCACAACCTTATTTTGCAATTTGGGAACTTGTTTAAAATGGATATGATTGAAAAATCACTTAAAGTCATCCACCATGCATTTATAAGGAAAAATATTATCATCCTTTATTTGGTACTTATCATTAATTTTTTTTATTATGAGCCGCAAGTCCCCATAGACACAGAGACAAGCAATGTTCCATTGGACATCAATTCAGAGACCTGTGATTAAAGCTTCATACTCAACAATGTTATTTGTGCATGGAAACACTAATTTGAATGAGTTGGAGATATAATGACCTTGAGGAGTGACAAAGAGAATGCCAACACCTACCCCATTATGTTTGTAGAGTCTATCAAAATAAAGTGTCTATGTATCTATTTCTAAAATGGTGAACACTAACTCATTTGGAAAATTAGCCACTAAAGGGTAAGCATCAACTAGAAGGGCTTCAACTAATTGATCTATGATGACTTGTCCTTTGATTGCTTTATGGTCTACCTAATCAATGTCAAACTCGCTAAGCAACATAACCTACTTAGCCATACTACCTATTAATGATGTTCTAGATAACAGGTGCTTGAGTGGATCCACATTGGAAATTAGCTTAATTGATTGACTAAGCATGTAATGGAAATTTTTTTGACAACTGAAAACAACTGCTAGGAAATCTTTTTCCATAGGGGTATAATTAATTTCATACCCCACCAATATGTAGTTGATGTAATAGATTTCCCTTTCCTTCCCATTATAGTCATGTTGAGCTAAAATTTCTCCCAATGCAACCATTGTAGTAGAAATATAAAGCAAAAAAGGTTTTCCCAGTATAGGAGGCATCAAGATAGGAGGGTTGGCAAGATATTCCTTGATTTTATCGAAGCATTTTTGACACTCTACATTCCACTTGAAGACAATATCTTTGTGCAAAATATGTGTGAAAGGATGAAATTTATCTACAAGTTGAGCTATGAAGCATTAGATTGATTGCAACCTGCCTTGTAGACTCCTTAACTATTTCAAATTTTTAGGTGGGGGCATTTCCATAATCACTTTGACCTTAGCCAGGTCAACCTCTATACCCCTCCTAGACACAATAAAACCCAAATTTTTTCCTGATGTGACCCCAAAAACACATTTCTTTGGATTTAGCCTTACCTTATACTGCTCTAACCTATCAAAAATTTGCTTCAGGATCTTTGGATGGTATTCTCAAGTTTTGGATTTGGCCAATAGGTCATCAACATAATCTTCCATTATGATGTGGATCAAATCATGGAAGATGACCTTCATAGCACATTGATACATTGCCCTTGCATTTTTGAGACCAAAAGGCATGACGTTGTAGCAAAAAGTGCCCCAAGGTGTAGTGAAAGCTATTTTATGTTGGTCCTCAATGACAATTTTGATCTTATTATACCCAGAAAAGCCATCCATGAGAGATAGCATAGTATGTCCTTTATCAAATCAACAAGCATATCAATGTTCGATAATGGAAAATCATCTTTAAGATAGGCCTTGTTTAGGTCTCTAAAATCTATACATATGCAAATTCCTCCAATTGGTTTAGTGATGGGGACAATGTTGGAAATCCAGTCTAAATAATCAATAGGTCTAATAAACCCTGCTGCTAGTAACTTCTCCAACTCAACTTTGATGAGAAGAGCGACTTGTAGGTGCACTTTCTGAAGCTTTTTCTTTACTAGCTTGGCATCAGGATGAACATCAAGGTGATGTACAACTAACACTGGATCCAACCCAGGAATATTCGAATATGCCCATACAAAATTAATGATCCCTTCCTGAAGTATATTGAAAATTACAAAATACTCCTCTTCAGTCAAGGACTTATCTACATACATGATCTTTGGCTCTACTTCTATTTCCAAATTCACCTCTCTTGTGTCTTCGATGAGAATGGAAGACCGTTCTAAAAAGTGAGTACCTATGAGAGGAATATGAACATCCCCATCCTCTAATGCCTCGGGGAGGTTTTCATTAGAGGATACACTCTTTCTTTTTACTTTTGATGAGTCTGAAAGTGCCTTAGGGAGGTTTTCACTAGGAGACCCTTTTGTACTTTGCTTCTTTTCATTTTTGTGGTTGAGGTGTTCATCTTCCCTAGGGTAAGCACCATAGTATTATTCTAAGCCCATGTAGTGTACATACGCCTCTTTGGAAGGAAAGATGTCAATAGGTGTGATTCCTCATAGGTCCCAATCTATGAGGTCGAGATGGCAAAGGGAAAGGCTAATAGTGAAAATGGAAGTGGATTCAAATAGGGAGGAGATATCCAAATCATTGTAAGAGAGTATGATGGTTTCCTCCTCTAGGATGTCATCAAGGATACTGACTTCTGCACTTACATTATTTGAAACACTAGAAGACATAGCAAGCTATTTTTACTTGTCATAACCAAGACCCAAGTGTCTTGAATGCACTAAGTATCAATCAGCTTATGCATTCCATGTTCATCAACCCCTATTCCTCCCCCATGATAATTGTACTTTTGTGCCAACTTGGAATCCTATGGATAGACTTCTTGGAAATATTCAATGAGAGGAGGTGAAGGTTCAGGTTCTTCTTTATACATCGATTGAATGATATCTTCATCAATGTCATAACTCAATTTTATTGCATATTTATTATAATATAGAAAATTGAATTATTGAAGAAATTCAATTAAATATCAAATGGAAATTTTGGAATTTTTGAAAAATGAATGAAAGAAGTTGACTGATGTTGACTTTGTGAAATTTTGGAAATTATTTTATATGTTACCAAGAATTGAACGTTACTGATCAATTTGCAAGTGCAAGTGTATGCAGTTGCAGGGTGACAAGTTGAAGGATAAGAACACGGTTGAAGTAGGAGTGTTTAGCCAGATCGAATGGTAAGCTAGTTGGAATCTGGGTGCACACACCACAAATGGCATGATGAATTGCATTTGAACTGATTTGCATATATAAGAGAATGTAATTCTCTTGACTTGAATAGTTTCAGTGCTTGAAAATGAATGGTTTGTAGATTAAATTGTCTATTCAAACTTTGTGATTTGAAGGAAATGAAATGAGCATTGTAAAGAAATTTATTTTCTTAGTGTAGATATATATGTACATATAGATGCTCAAAATGAAAATTCATATTCCTTACTTTAAATGATTGTGTATAAAACCTATAAGCCATTCTAAAGCAAGCAACTTGTATATGAATGCATATATAAATATATACATATATACACACATATATGCATGTATGTAAATAGAACACATACATACATACATACATATATACATTATTCGAATACAAGGTAAATGTGAATGAAATCCTTTAAATGATTATAGATTTATAAATATATAAGTATATATATATGTATATATAAGTATATATATATGTATATATAAGTATATATATATGTATATATATTGCATATATATATATACATATACATATGTACATATATATATTCAAATTCATATTGAATTCAAGTTGATAACTGATACATTATGAATCGGACTTTGGAAATCAACAAAAAATCTCAAGGAAAATCCACGATGAACATGGCCTGCCAAAGTCATAAAGACAATTTTCAAAATTAGAAGTCGGCGACATGGCCATAATGCATCGCCCCAGAAAAAATGCAAAAATAGTGTTTTTTCTATTTTATTTTTGAAAGAGTACTCAGGAAAAAAGCAGAGAAGAATTATTTTAGGGAATTTGAAAGGAAAAAGAAAGGACGATGAGATTAGAATTTTTTTGAGGAAATTGACATCAAAGTTCGATTGGGAGGTAATCTGATCTCCTTATTTTGGCATAGACTTAGCTTTGTTTCTGATATTGAATCATGCATGAAGTTTTTCCTTCATTTTAATCGAGTATCACCATGGCACCATAAAAATAAGGTCGTTGTTTTGTATGTGAATTGACTTGAAGCCGAATGTAAGATGATATTGTTACCACCTCATGGAGGGTGCATGGCCTATGGCCTACATAATATGGTAAACATCATAAATGAGAGCCTTGATGCAGAGTGTGTAAGGAAGACAAGATTTTATGGAAAACTTCTATCAAATACTCTAAGTGGACACACCAATTCCACTATTCCTTCATCAAAACAACCCAACCATCCAATTTGGGTTCTCACATCCAGACATAGCAAAGGACTTAGGGATGATTTTAACACTCTCAACATGACAAAACATGACCATACAACTTGAATTTTCACTTAGGAACTCCCATTCACCCATCGCTTCAAGATAAGCCTATGCATCCTTATAGCCCTGTCCAACTGGGACAGTCAAAATAAAAGTTTTCTAAGGTAAAGAACTATACAAAGGAACCTGGTTTTAGGAACCTAATATGGACCTCTACAAGTCCTCAAATGCATGAGACCAAATACTAAAATAAGATACCTCGAATGACTAACTTTCAAGCCATAAGGAGGCCTAATTAGGCCTGTGTAATGAAGGAACCAACTTACCTAGGCACACCCCAACACCCCTAAATCCTTCAAAAGGTTCCTCAATGTTCCCAAAGACACCTTTTACAAATTTCATCCATTAACATAGTTCAGATACTCAAAAAGCCACAAGTAGAACATTCAAATGTTCACTTTCTAGCCTGTCACATAGAGATGCCAGGCCTAGGACGTCAAAGAATTCTCACAAAACTCCATCCTTCCTCTTGGAACCACTTGCAACATGAAAAAAAATCCTAACCCTACCATTCCACCAATAATTAGACTTTTCCCATGATGGAATGGAGAGTTACAGGCATTTTAGTGATCAAACCCTGGTTTGGTAGGGTTTCAGACCCACTTCCAGTAAAATTGTTGTATCTTCCTTAATTCTTGATGAAATTCTCCAAATCACTGGAAAAAGAAAGGAGACTCTCCCCTCTAGCATCCCATGTATGTTTGGAGCATGTACAATGATGTCACAGGTCGTACCAAGCAAAAGAACAGAGAAAAACACAGGAAAAACAAAAAAATGGAGTTTATTTTGCATTCAAATCTTCAAAAATTCCTCCAACAGCCTTGCCTCGACCACATGGAGGATTTTTAAAAATGACTCCACCTCTTCCAATGGTCCTCAACTAATTTTTGAATGAGGAGACCCCTAGTTAGAGTGTTTACAACCTTAATTTGAAATTACATCAATAACATGACTTGGTTGCACCCAGTGTACATTGAAACTTTGATTGAACACCTAATGACACCTACTACAACCTATTACTAAGATTGAAATGGTCCATTGGACCTTATTACATCATGAACATATTGAAAAAAAAACCAAACATGACAAAGGCCTCATAGAGGCATGAGAACCCCAGTGTGCCCCTGCACCAAGCCTTCGTGGCTAATGTTCAAAGCTAGGTCGAGGCTTGAGGGCCTCCAACGACTTGAACTTCATCCTTTTGTTGCATGAAAATGCATACAATTATGTAGGCTATCAAAATTTATTTCAATTTACTGTGTTTTTGAAAATATATTCTTTGAGAAGGATCAATTTCGATCATGTGGGAAGGGAATGTTTCTCTGCATTTTATTTGAATTGTTTTCTAATGCTTATTATCGATGGGTCGATAACTGGAATAGGGCATGAAGAAAATCTCTTAGAGCTTTACATATATGTGTATTGTCATTTAATAGGAAGATGACCCCATTCAGTAGAAGCGATGAAAGGGTTTCTATGTTAGAGAAACACCAAGCCTCTATTTGGTTCAATCTTATTATTGATGGATTGACCCTTGAATTTTTAAATGATACAAATGAAATTCTACATGTTTAATATTGTAGCATGCATGGTATAAAACAGTAAGCCCTCATGGGCGATTTCAAATATATCTTTGATGCTTAGAAAGAAGACACCCGACCATTGAGATTGGTCGATCTAGAGCAACCATAGTTTGTTTTATTGTAGTCTAAAAAGGCATGAGTATTGTTTGAACTTGAAGCTTCTATGCTTTCTTTGACTGAAGTATCTACTCAAGAATGTCATTGAAAAGCATGTAAAACATAGTTTTTTCTTAATACTATTAAGTTTCTTATTGAATTTCTAGTGATGAAAGTGTTCAAGAATTTGAATAATAGACATTTTGTCCTTATGTATGAAACTAGGCTATTGATTGTTTATTTTTTAGTTCATAGTGGAAAACTCTTTTGTTGCTAAACAAAGAACATTTACTTGTAAGGTGATCTTTTAGCATGTGAATAGCTTGAGATCAACAAAGATAGTAAATGACATTATTTGTCTTCAAATGTATCTGTTTAGTCTAAAATAGTAATATGTTGATGTAAACGATATTTATTCTTTTGTAAATGACACTATTTTGTTGAAAGTTATCTTTACTCAATAAACTATTGAGTATGTAAACAACTTGTTTTTGGACTTTTTAGTAGGAAATAGTACTTGTTTTGTTTAAAAAATGAAATTTCATATGTAAACAACTTTTTTTGTAACTATTTAGTACGAAAAAGTACTTGTTTTGTTTAAACAATGAATGTTCATATGAAAACAACTTGTTTTGTAACTATTTAATAGGAAACAATACTTGTTCTATTTAAACAATCAATGTTTATATGAAAATAGCTTGTTTTGTAACTGTTTAGTAGGAAACAATACTTGTTTTGTTTAAATAATGAATGTTCTTCTGTAAACAAAAATGTTAGAATATCAAAGTTGTAGGAATGCAATAATAGTAAGTGTGAAACTATTAGCATAGACTGGTTCTGATTCTTTATTTTTGACAAGAAATGTCAAATGGAATACTATTTTATGATTGTAATCTAAATTAATGATTATTTCATAATGTATGCACAAACTTAAACATTAGTAGGTACATATATGTGTATGCACATAGAATTTGTTTATGTACATGCACATACTTGTGACATACCTTCTTTTGTTTTTAGTACCTTTTTAAATGTAAAATGCTTATGATGAAAAGTATATGATAGTCATAAGAATGATATGATTGAATGTTGAATTACTCTGTGAATTATAAATTTGATTTCTGTTTAGAGTATAAATTAGTAATTTGTTACTTCTCTTGAAGACATTTGTGAAAGAATATTTTAAATTTTTGAATAGAATAGTGATACCTTAGTTGACTAGAGCACCTATGGGTAGATGCTGCTAGAGGGTAGATAGCCGCTATGAGATGTATAGTAGAAAATTACCTTCTAGGATGGGTGTCAAAATGGAGTTTAGAGAGTATAGGTTTGCTTTACTAGAACCTATTTTTTGTTGTTGTTGCAACACATATATTATACTTGGCCAAACAATATAGTTCATTATGTATGTATGAACTTTGTGATTTCACTCTCTACCATTCCTAGCATAGATCATGCATTTTATTTTCTAACTTGTAGATAGAATTGCAAGTTGATGTATGGGCATGCACCATATTCCACCCCGTAGATTGTTCTTTTGCTAATTTTTTTGTGTAGGGTCAGGCATTCTTCAATTCAAAAGAATTTTGGGGAAGCATAAGCTTCATGGTTGGGTGGTAAAGTGCTTCAACCATGTTCTCATCCACTAGATGAGGTGAGCGTCCAAGAAGAACCTTAGTTTTTCATGAGACTATTATAGTCTAAGATGTAACTTGATGTAATTCATTCATGTACTTGATGAAAAGTGTGCAATGTAAGGACTTTGTGGCTTTAGGATCCAAGTCAAACCTGATATTGTAATTTGACTTTTGAAGTGAATATATAAATCTTTGAATCATCTTAAATGGACATGTGTAGCTATGAATGACTTTAGCCACTAGTTATGTCTTTTAATTTGGAGTATATTCATGTGTCATTTACAATAATATTAATTAAATAATAATTTTGAATGGGTTATTACAATCAAGTTGATCTTGTAGGGTACCTGTAGACTGAAATATAGTGGAGCCCACATTTTTGGAGCTTGTTGTCTTGGTGATCAACTCTCCTTGTTGTGGAGACTCAATAGGCCAGGCATAACTTTGTGGTGAGGAGGGAATTATTCCCACATTGAGTTTAGTGCACATCTTGTACTCTCCACAACCTTTCCCAAAGATCTAAACCTTGGTAATGGTGGAATTTGAAGTGGTGGATGTAGTGGATAAAGTGTTGGGATTGACATGAGATGATGATGGTGTGGCATGAGAGGTTACCACCTCAATTCTAGGACAATGATGGGAATGTGGGAAGGAGGCCTCAAGAGAATGGTAGTACTCAAAAGGATGTTGATCAACATGAATGGTGACCTAAATTCCATTGTGTGGGAATTTGAGGCATTGGTGGTACATGGAAGGAATGGATTGCATAGCATGGAGCCATGGTCAGCCAAGGAGAAGATTATAGGGAAGGTCTAGATCAAGGATGTGATAAGTCGTATATTGCATGGTGGGGCCAACCTGAATGGGAAGACAAATAGTGCCTTTTGAATCTCATTCTTTGTTGTCATAATCCTTGATGGTGATCACCTGATTATCCAAGTTAGCATGAGCATACCACACCTATTTTATGAATTTCAATGTACACAAACTAAGGGTAAATCCATTATCTACCAAGACTTGTTTGAATTTGTGCTTAGTAACAAGGACTTCTATGTGAAGGGCACAATTATGTGTAGGATCAATGGGTGACATATTGTTTTGGTTGAATCCCAACTGATATGTAGATGAGAGATGTCATACGAGAGGTTGGAACTAAGTAGGATCTATGTTGTTAGGTACATGACTATCCTGCAAAGCTTTGCTAAGGATTTCTTGATATGTCGGGGAAAACTTCAACAAATATAAGATAGATATTTGGGTTGGAGTCTTTCCTAGGTGATCAAGGATGTTATACTACGAGCTAGCTGGGATGACATGGAGGGTCTTGGAACTGATATGTGTGTGTGACGTGTGGTGTCAACACATTGGGGATCCTTTCCCTTTACTTGAATCATAGAGACACGTGGATCTACTTGTGTAATGCAACCAACTATATTATCATAATTGAAAGGAACCTTAGTATAATTAATATTTTTTGTTTGGTTATTTTGGTTATTTTTGTTAGACCTAGTGTTTGTGTTGGTAGAGCTAGAACCCTAATTGTGCTTTGGGAAAGAATTTTGGAATATCTGTAATTGAGCATTAGACGATTGAGACTGGTTTCCCTCAACTACAATATCACCTCAATCAATAAGATCTTGGATGTATCTCTTGATTCCCTAACACTTGTTGGTAGAGTGACCTTTGATCTTATGGTAATCATGATATTCATTTTCTCTATACCAATTTGGCTTTGGTTTAGACTCATCGAAAGGTTTGGTCACAATATACACAACTATGTTGGCTTGAACCAACCTTCTAAAGACTTCCTCTAAGGGTTCCCCTAGGGGAATGAACATCTATTTAACATTCCCTTGACCTAACTGATTGGACTGAGAGGATGAGGTACCCATTGCGGCACATATATAATGTTAGCCATGGAATTTTGTGGAATTTTTTGAGGTGCTTGAGAAGCATTAGCTACTTGGACATGTTTGGTGTCAGTGACACCATCATTGACCACATTCTTATTCTTGTTCTAGTAGCGGGATTTATCGCCAATATCGCTTAAATATTTTTCTTCCTTGAAAATCTTAGTGAGTCCCTTAGCAATCAAATCCTTCTCAATGGTAACCCCCTTTTCGATGACTCTAGTGAAGGTAGTTTCACAATGAATGTGCAAATTATAGGCCATCTCAGGATTTGAGTTTTCAACAAAGATACCCACTAATTCTTCTTCAGAAGGCTACATTTAAGATGACTAGCTAAAGCTCACCACCTTTGTAGGTAATTAGATGTCTCACCATTACTTTGCTTGTCCTTCATAAGGTCCATGGCATCTATATCCTTCTCTAAGTTAAAAGAGAAGTGTGTTACAAAATTTTCTCACAAATCAAAAAAATTAGAAATTGACCCATGTGGGAGACGTAAGAACCACTCTAAGGCTTGTCCACTCAAGCTACAGGGGAACAACTAAAGGAGGTAATTTTCATTGTATAAGGCCTCTTGAAAATGCATGTAGAATTCTTGCAAGTGGTCTTGTGGGTCTCTATTTTCCTTGTATTTATAAAATTTTAGAATTTCAAAGTGTTTCGAAAAGGGAATGGTGGAAATTGATAGGTCAAATGGGTATGGACAAATTTCCTTGAGCTTGAAGGAATTTTTGGATGATGATGTGCCAACTTGTAACTCTTTCAAGGTAGTCTTCATGTCTTCCCATTTTTTTTTATGATTTCGGATGAGGAAGGACTTGTTGTATTGTATTGATCATGGAGAGCATATTGTTGGTATGATGGCAATTGAAGTGATTAATCAAAGGATGAATTGCCATAGTATGATGGTACATGTTGATATTGATCAATGTAAGTTTTTTGTAGGTTGGCATAGATTTGTTGTTGGTTTGGAAGTGGTTGATGGTAGGATGATGAAAATTGTTTTAGGGATGGAACTTGTTGATAGTATGATGGATTGGATTGTTAGTTGTATGTTGGTTGTTGTGGAGGGACATATGGAGGTGGTTGTAGATTGGATTGTTATTGGTAGTTCTTAGATGTGGCTATCGTGGGTTAATATAGGATGTGTTTTGTTGGTTTTGGTGTTGGGAATATTGGTAATTGTAATTAAGCGTGGTGTATTATTGTCATGGGGTGTTAGGTGGTGGAGGTGGTTGGTAATGTATTTTTTGAAGGAGGTTCCACAAATGGTGGAGGTTGATGATAATGAGGTGAAAAATAATGAGGGGGTGGATTTTCATACGTATGCAAAGGTTATGGTTATTGAACAAGACAATTGAGAGGGGGGTGAATCAATTGTAAAAAATTCAAACCTTTAAATAATTCATCAAAAAAATCCTTAACACTGTTAAAATGATAAAACATTAAGTGCAAGTGCAAAAAATGAAAATCATCACACAAACACAACACCAGATTTATGTGGAAAAACCAATATGGAAAAAACCATGGCGAGGATTAAATCAAACTATAGAGAATATTAAAACTGATTAGAAAGGCTCACTTCCTGAGAAACAAGGCTCTCTACCAAAACAAGGACTCACTATCTAGATGAAGGCTCATTGTCCAATAGGGTTAACCACCCAGAGGGCTCACTGCTATAGAGATACAAAGAAGATAGAAGAGATATGTTATAGAGTGAAGACAATCTCAATGCAACAAAGATTTCCACCACAATTTTCTCAGCCACTTGCATAAATGCATGAATGATAGAGTACACCTTCGACTCCCTACATCCGAAAACTCAACATTTAGGCTTCACACTAATCTACCACACTCGCATCACACACACTCACTAATTCACATCTATTTCACATCTATTTCACATATATTTTCTCTATTTATTTGCACTTATCTCTTTTCCTTATTTCACCACTAATTCAATCTATATTTATACCATCTTTAACTTTGAAACATATCCAAAGTCGGCCATCCATCAAAAAATTCAAATTAGGTCATTGCCAAAACATCCTAGGGTGGAATTAAAATGAGGGTGAGCCAGAAAAATGCTTGATGAGGACCCAAATAGGTCCAATATGCTTCATCAAATTTGAAGATAGTGTTCAACACAAGATCTTCCAAACTAGTGTAAAAAACATAGAAAAATTAAGCACAATCCTTCTAGATACCAAAATTATCTTCAACACAATCATAAAAAATTAAGTCTAGAACCACAAGTCATAAGACTTTACCAAAGAGAGATCCATACGAACACCATTTCTCCAAGACCTTAGCTAGAAACATTGAAAACCATAGTTCACAACTAGTGAACATAACTTGCACTGTACAATGAATCAAAAGCCAAAAATTTGGATATAGTAGCTTCCAATAAACATGATCAACATATCTGAATCACACAAACATAGGAGAAAATCCTAAAGAAAAACATAGAGAAACCAATGAACACCTGCAACCCTTCTTCAATACAATTTTCTCAATATCCTCAACATAAACGACCAATAACTTGCAGCCATGACATTAATGACAACAAATAGTTGATAACCAATTGATTAGTTGACATCAATGACAACATCTTCATTCTTTTCATTCTTACAACAATCTTCCCTTTTGTCATTGATGGAAACACATGATGTGAAAAACCATCAAAGACAACATACTAGCTCTGAATACACTTCTCATGATTTTTCTTTCTGTTTCTCCCCCTTAGTAGATAATATTTTTCTCATTCTTCCTCTTTTCTTTTTTACATTCTTCCTCTCCCCCTTTGACATCAATGGCAAAGGAAAAAGATATTTTACACTGATTTCCCCTTTGACATTAAAAAAAAAATACTCATACAATGACAACACATGACACTACCTACTCCCCTGAGAGGCAACCACCAAAACATTAGTCTAGAAGAAAGATAGATCCATAGATCCACTAGACTAATGCATCTCCATATGCATCCAATTCAAGAAAGGAGGGGCAATGAACCCTAACTTCTCCCGAAGATACTCAAGGATCTTTAGGAAGAGCCTTCGTAAATATATTAGCAATCTGATCCTTGGTAGGGACATACTCAAGCTTTACTTCATTCTCTACAAATTTCTCTCTCAAGAAATGACATTTGATAGATATATGATTTGTCCTCGAGTGCATCACTAGATTCTTTGAAATGTTAATTGCACTTGTGTTATCACAAAAGATAGAAATAGGATCATCATACACCACTGTGATATATTTCAATGTTTGTATCATCCATAGAAGTTGTGTATAGTAGGATGCAACAAAAATATACTCAACTTCAACAGTAGACAAGGAAACTAAATCTTTCTTTTTACTCAACCATGCCACCAATCTGCAACCAAGAAAGAATGCACCACCATTTGTACTCTTTCTATCATCTACACATACAACCCAATTTGCATCTGTATAAGCACTTCTAAGTTTAAAGTCAGTATCCCTAAGATACCATAACCTATAATCCAGAGTTTCATTCAAATATATGAATATTATTTTAACATGTGTTTCCTTAGGACTTCTTGAAATCTAGCCACAAGATAGACATCATGCATAATATTTGTTCTAGTAGTAGTCAGATACAATAGTCAACCAATCATAGATCTATATTTTCTATGATCGGCCTTAGGTGAATCATCATCTTTACCTAATTTTCAACTAGTCGCCATAGGAGTGCATACCAGTTTGGAACCATCCATCCCAAACTTCTTCAACATATCTTTCACATACTTAGACTATGAAATAAAAATTCCTTTCTTTGTTTGATTAATTTGTAGACCAAGAAAGAAATTCATCTCTCCAAACATAGACATTTCAAATTAATTTTGTATCTCTTCCGCAAACATCTTACACATAGTTTCATTTCCTGCAAAAATAATGTCATCAACATATATAACTACAATCAAGATTTTGTCATTTTCAATTTTAAAATACAGATTACTATCTACCATACCTTTGTTGAAACCTTACTAAATCAAATACCCGTCTAACCTTGCATACCAAGCTCTAAGAGCTTGCTTCAATCCATGTAAATCTTTCTTCAATCTACACACCATATCCAGTTGATCTGATAACTGAAATTATTTTGGCTGTTCCATGTAGACCTCTTCTTCTAGATCACCATTCAAAAATGTAAACTTGACATCCATCTAATAGACCTTGAAATATTTATGAGTAGAAAATGCTAATAATGTCCTTATAGCTTCCATTCTTTCCACCAGAGAAAAAGTATCCTAAAAATCTATTCCTTCTACTTGTGAGTAACCTTTACACACAAGCCTTGCTTTGTTTCTAACCACTTCTCCATCCTCATTCAACTTATTTCTGAATACCCACTTTGATCCAATAATGTTTTTTTCTGCCAATCTTGGGATCAATTCCCAAGTTTTATTCTTCTCAATCTACATAATTTATTTCATAGCTTCCATCCAATGTTCATATTTACATACTTCACTTATAGTCTTCAATTCCATCTTAGAAAGGTAACATAGATTTACCTCACCAACAGTAACTCTACTTGTCAATATTCCTTTTTTCTTGTCTCCAATGATCTAACTTTTTGAATGATTCTTCTGCACATATCTAGGTGTCTTAGGGGACACCACTAGAGCTTCTCTTTCATTTTCTTCATTATGCTTCTCTTTCTCATCCTTTTCATGTTCTTTCACAATTTCTTCAATCCTTACGCAATCAGGTTCATTAGATACATATCCATCGACATCAATTGAATTCTTCATTGCTTCATCAACCTTGACATTTGCACTTTCTACAATCTTTCTCAACCTTTTATTGAAATATTTGTAAGCATTTCTTTTAGTAGAATATCCAAGAAAAATTCCTTCATCACTTCTTGCATCAAGCTTTCCCAAAGTTTCTTCATCTCTTTTGATATAACATTTTCTTCCAAATACCTTGAAATACTTAATAGTAGGAATTCTTCCACACCATAGCTCATAGAGGATCTTTGTACTCTTTTCTCTTGCTTGAACTTGATTGAATACATAAACAATAGTATGAATAGCTTCTCTCCAATAAACTTCCAATAAACCAACCTCAATAATCATTGATCTAGTAGCCTCTTGAATTGTTCTATTCTTTCTTTCAACAACTCCATTCTATTGAGGAGTTCTCGAAGCAAATAGCTATCTTTTTATTCCATGCACTTCACAAAATATATTAAACTCATGGGAGGTGAATTCTCCACCTCTGTTAGACCTTAAGTATTTTATCCTCAAATTTACTTCATTTTCAACCATAGCTTTGAATTTCTTAAATCTATCTAATGCATCATACTTATCTCTAAGAAATGTAACCCATGTATATCTAGAATAATCATCAATAAAAAGCATAAAGTTCCTTTCACCTTGTATAATTCTCACTCTTGTAGGACCAAAGAGATCTATATGAATTAAATCCAATAGTCCAGTAGTAGATTGTTCCTTTGATCTGTAATGGCTTCTTGCTTGCTTTCCAAAATGACAATTCTTACAAATAGAATTAACATGCTTTGTAATCCTTAGTAAATCTCCCACGATATGAAAAACACTAATCCTTGCAAAGTTATCAAAATTCATGTGACACATTCTCTGATGCCACAACCAACTGTCATTAATTTGAGTCATAAAGCATCGTCCATCAACACCCTTAAGTTGATAGATATTTCCTTCATATTTCTTTCCTACAACAATTACTGTTCCGAATCCTTTCCTGATCTCACATCTCTCATCCTCAAATACAATATTATATCCTTTTCTGCACATCTATCCAACACTCAAGAGATTATGCCTCAAACCCTTAACATAGTAGACATCATCAGTATTATGCTTTCTATCAAAACTTATTGAACCTATCCCACAAATTTTAGCACCGGTATCATCTCCAAACATAACCAAGTTTCCATCATAATTTTCAAGTTTAACAAACTTAATCTTATCACCACTCATGTGATGTGAAAAACCACTATAAACAACCCAATACTTCTTTTCCTATTTAGCATATAGGGCGGAGATTACAATACCTTCTTTTTTCTCCTTCTACATAAGGCATTCCTTCACCTTTTTTTCAAAATTAGCAGAAGTAGGTTAATCTTTTATTGCCAAGAACAAGCATTCATTGTCATCAGGATCTCCATAATTAGATTCCTCATCATATATACTAGCATCTTCATTCACATAATATGCTCTATTTATCCTCTTACCTTTCTTTATTCCTCTTAGCTCTTTCCGGACACCTTGTAGCATAATGACCTATTCCTCCACAACTAAAACATTTAAAGGGTAACTTACCTTCATACTTGTCAAAGCCTTTCCTCATCCTTCTTAGAAAGTTAGCTTCCACTTCATCAATATTTTCTTCAATTAGATCTTTAGCTTTTGTAACCTTAAAAGCAATCTCTGATTTGAATCCATTTCTCAAATTTGACTTTCTCATCTCATAAGATGTCAAAGATCCCAACAACTAATCTTTAGTGTAAGTCTTATAATCTATATTTTGTTCAATATCACATACCTTTTTTTTGTAAGCATCAGGGAGAGTTCTAAGAATCTTCTTTACAATCTTAGTTTCATCTATAGTAGCACCAAGTCCTCGCATTCTAGCTACTACCTCATCCAATCTCTGTACATAATATTTTAACATTCTCATCTTTAGACATATGTAGGAGCTCAAACTATTTCTCCAAATTCTAAAAAATTTCCTCTTTAACCCTTTCATCACCTTCATGCGTCTTTTCCAAAGCATCCTAGACTTCCTTAGCAGTCTTAGATTCTGAAATTTAATCAACTTAGAATGTACAAGGCTATTCTTCAAAATGTACTTCTCCTTATTGTTTGCTTCATGTGCCTTGATCTCATCAATTGTACTTGGACCATTAGCAGGAGGAGTGTAAGGATTCTTGTAGGCTTTCTCCACATCATATCCACAATACCCCAAATATTCTTCCATATGTATTTTATAAATAGCATAATTAGTTCCATCAAACCTTAGATAATCATTAGTAACTTTTCCAGCCATCCTAGACCTTGCTTAAGTGGTTAAGATCTTCTCCAAGGAACCACACTTTGATACCAATTGTTGAAAAAGAAAACTGAGAGGGAGGGTGAATCAGTTGTAACAAATTTAAGACTTTATATCATTCACTGAAACAAATCCTTAACATTGCTAAAATGATTAAATATTAAGTGCAAGTGCAGAAACTAAAAATCATCACACAAACACAACACCAGATTTACGTGGAAAACCCAATAAGGAAAAAACCACGGTGAGGATTAACTCACACTATAGAGAATATCAAAACCGATTACAAAGGCTCACTACCAAAACAAGGACTCACTGTCTGGATTAAGATTCACTATCCAACAGGGTTAACCACCCGAAGGGCTCACTACCATAGAGATACAAAGAAGACAGAAGAGATATGTTACAGAGATAAGACAATCTTAATGCAATAGATATTTCCACCACAATTTTCTCAACCACTGTAGAAATTCATGAATGATAGAGTACACCTTCAGCTCACTACATCCGAAAACTCAACATTTAGGCTTCACATTGATCTACCACACTCACATCACACACACTCATTGGTTCAAATTTATTTTGCATATATCTACTCTATTTATTTGCACTTATCTCTTTTCCTTCTTTCACCACTAACTCATCCTGTATTTAAACCATCTTTAACTTTGAAACATATCCAAAGTTGGTCATCCATCAATAAATTCAAATTAGGTTGGCACCAAAACATCCTAGGGTGGAATTAGAATGAGGGTGACCCAAACACATGATTGATGAGGACCCACATAGGTCCAACACACTTCATCAACTTCGAAGATAGTGTTCAACACAAGGTCGACCAAACTAGTGTAAAACACATAAAAAAATTAAGCATGATCCTTCCAGATACTAAAATTATCTTCAACACGATCATAAAAACTTAACTCTAGAACCACAAGTCATAAGACTTTACCAAAGAGAAATCTGGACCAACAAAATTTCTCCCAGACCTCAACTAGAAACACAAAAAACTACAATTCACAACTGGTGAACATAACTTGCATTGTACAATGAATCGGAAGCTAAAAATCTGGATATAGCAGCTTCCTACAAACATGATCAACATATTTGAATCACACAAACATAGGAGAAAATCATGAAGCAAAACCTAAAACAACCACTGCATACCTGCAGCCTTCAATAAAATTTTCTCAATATCCTCAACATAAACAACCAATAACCTACAACCATGAAATTAATGATAGAAAAACCAGTTGATAAAAAATTGACCAGTTGACATCAATGACCACCTTCATTCTTTTCATTCTTGCAACATTGGTTGATATTGTTGCTTGTTTGTGAGATTACCTTGAGGTTGTGATATCTATTGCTGAGATGGGGGTTGTTTGGATTGTTGTTGGGAACCAAATTGGGTAGGTTTTTGTTGGGGGATTTATTGAGGACCACATTGTGTGGATTGTTGTTGAGGGACTTGTTGAGGAATAGATTGTGTGGATTGTTGATAAGGTGGTGGTTGTGGGATGTAATGATGAGGATTAAATGGTGGTGCTTGTTGCATCAATGGTTGTGCTCGAATGAGGGGGACATGAGGGGGGAAGATGCTTGCGGATTGGGTATGGTGCCCCTAGAATTTATTGATGATTGATTTGACTGATCTTATGGTAGAGGTGGTGCAGATGGAATGGATGTAGGACCTTGTGGATTGGTGACTTCAGGTGTTTCTTCTCTAATGAAAATCCAAATGATGGGAGGTGGAATTTGATAACACACATCATTCCCAAATCCTGGCTGATACCAAGTATCCTATGGGATAACTTGAAGAATTTTTGGATCCTGAGGGACTGATGGGTCTAGATGAACTTGAGAACTTTTAGGATCCTGTGATTGAGAAGGAATTCTTGTGTTAACATATTACGTCATATCGAATCTAGGTGCTTTTTTAGTACCTCTCATGAGTAATGAAGCAATATTTTTTTTTGATCGTTCAATGATGATATAGTCAATCATTTGTACATTAACTGGATTACGAAGATATTCCTCAATAGAGAGTTCAAATTAATTAACCATTCCTTCATAGGAGATCATGAATTAGATCTAGGGAATTGTTTGGTGTTGGACTGCTGAGATCCATCATTAGTAGGAAGATTGAGAGGATACTGTGAGTTTTTTTGTTCCATTAGCTTTTTATTCTATGATCGAGTGATAATGGGCATGAAAGTGTGGATGATTAGAAGATGAGGATGGTGTGAACCCCTAGGATAGCATTAAGTGATGATGATTGGATGATTGATTAAAGGATTACCAAGATGGTGGATTGATTGACTGGATGATTGTTTAGATGATTGATTGGATTGGTTTGATGATTGTATTGGATATATGATTAGATTGGATCGACTAGAATTGAGATATTGAATGGATAATGTTTGGATTATAAGATTGTTACTTGAGATAGACTAACAATCTCAACCAAACTGGATGATTGTGATGATGATGATGATTGGATTGGATTGGATATGATGATGCAAAAGGATGATTATGACACAAATTTACCTCTAAATGGAAAAAAATTGATGAGGCCACAAATGATTACTGACTTAGGATGGATTACACTCCTAAGTGATCAATAATGACTATGATAAGGGTTGATTAAGTATCCAAATTGGATAAAAAGCTCTCAATTAGACATCTAGGGGATTCAAATTGGATGTTTGATGACTGATATGTTTATTAAGGATGACCTAAGATGAAGCTATATGATCGAATGGATGATTTGATGACTTTTAGAAAATTCAAATGCATGAAAATGGTGATTACAAGAGATTGGAGGATGCTAAAAATGTTTTGATCACAAGAATGGGCTTAGAACAGTGTTGGCTTTCACTGGTCAAGAGGATTCACTCTCAGGTTTTTCTATGGAAAGTGCATTCACCTCTATAGGTAGTAGAATCACACATATAGAACCTTATGGATTTTCCTCTATAGGAAGAAAAATTGCCTCTCCAGGACTGATAAGGGATATACAAACCACAAATACAGATTCACCTATCAAAATATAGGTGTACAAACACATGAACAAAATCACCTCTAAGTATAATGGATTTTCCTATTTAAGGATCACTGTATAGGGCTAGATAATGGAATCGCCTATGATAGAATGATTGTATAGACAGGAAGTAGGATCGCCTGATGAGGTAGCAAAGTCACCTCTCTAGGGCCAGACATAATTGCCTATTGACAATGGACTATATGGAGAGGATGGAGTGGATTTTCCTCTGTAGGAGGTATAATCGCCTATTGGGGAAAAACTTGTTATGGAATTGGAAAGACAGACTCGACTATCGAAGTTGGAATGTATGGACAAGGTTGCACAAATGCCTATTCAGGATATGGGATTGCCTATCTTAGCAAGACTTGGTACAAACGTAGGATGATGGACTTTCCTATTGAAGCTAGAGTGTATGGAAAGTGTGGAGTGGATCCACCTTTGTAGGAGACAAAATTTCCTATAAGGGGAAACTTGATATGGACTTACGTAAACATAATCACCTATACAGGGAGTGAAATCCCCTATTTAGGGAAAACAATATTGACACGGTTAAGTGAATTCTCCTTTGTAGGAGACAAAATTGCCCATCATGGATTCAAACATAGACAAGAAAATTCACCTTTCAATGAGGCATAATTTCCTATCTAGAGAAAATTGAATAATAAGGACTAGACTGATGATTGAAATGGATTCACCTATGAGGGCGAGATCACCTGTCTAGAGTGTGTATCTACCTTTGTGACAAGCAAAATCACCTTTGAGGTGGAAAAAATAGCAGAGGACTCTGAAAAAATAGCAAACAACAAATAGTAGGTATGATGGACTCAAGGTTGAAACTTGCATTAGTATAACACAAGAAAACATGCCAAGAACTTGCACAAGCCTAAAATTAGTAGTAAGGATTTACAAACTTGATGTAGCCCACAGTAGGAATCTCCTTAACTCAAGTGTAGAGACACCCAAAATAGGTGTATGCACTCTCATTTTTTCTTGAGCGAACATCCAGGGGCCTCCTAGAATGGAAGGATAACCTAATCACCCTCTCCTTGGAAAGTTACGCGTAGCTTATGCAAAGACGAGGATTCCTATCTCTACTTACGATGCACATTCCTTGCACTACACCAAGCTATGGCTAAACATGGGTCTTATCTAGGCTTAATAGGTAAACTAGGGGAGTCATTGATACACCAAGAGGGTGTGTGAGGTACGTTCGTGAACACTATCCCATCAAAAGCATGGGTTAGGATCCTCAAGGAAGGTACTAAAAAATTGTACTAACCCTTCACACCTAACTAGGAATCATCCTAGTATCAATTCTCTGCTAGACATGACACGATTGGATTGGGGTACAACTTTATTTCTCCCCCCTTTATATACCTTGCTAGTTCATGTGGTTGAGGTCATCCCTTGGAGTGATGAAATCCACAACCAAGCCTCTTAAAGGGAAAAAAGTGTTAGGAATTTCTGATCCTTAGGCTCGCATGTAGCATAAGGGGAGAGCATATGCACAAAACCAACACTTCCTAGGTAGACACAAATGGAATTGAGTTAAATGTGATTTTTGATCCCTAGGCTCACTGTACGATGCAAGGTGAGAGCATACATCAACAATAACTCCAAAAAAAAACAAACAATTCTTTGACCCTATAGTTAAATATGTGTTTGCCTAGTTAGTTTGGGAAAAAAAACTATTCTAAATCGTCAACCATTTTTCTTGCACCAAATAAGTTAAATGTTTTATACTCCAATCTTCAATGAATGAGAAGTTGTACAAACTGCTAGCAACTAACACAAGCACAACCAAACAAGTTAGCTAGTCAGTATCAAACCCCAAAACCAAGGAAAGATTTTAACAAAGAAATAAATTTTTGTGTTTTATCACAATCGCCTGTCTAGAGGGAAAAATGGCCCCTATAGGAGGTGGTTGAATCACCCCTGTAGAATATGTAATCACCTATGTAGTCTCGAGCATAATCACTTGTCAAGGTTGTAGAATTGACTGTGAAGTGAAATCACCTATGTAGGTTTGGTGATAGAGGGCCAAACACGTATTTTCCTTTGTGGTCACAGAATCACCCATCGGGTGGATTCACCTCTGTGTCTGAAAAAGTATGAACCTTCAAAATGGAAAACAACATAAAACGTGATAGAGAACTATGACATGGGTCCCACTAAGCATTCCAAAAATGTGTGTAGTGAATTCCTACCTAACCATATGAATGAAAATCAAATGCAAAGGAGAAAGAAAAACAACACCTAAAGATTGGCCTTAGAGTTAAATTCCAACAAGAACTAAGAATAAACACAATATTATACCTTGTTCAAATTTGGTGAAGTTGGTTGGCCCTTTGTTCATTTGAATATGTGTACTCCTTTAGACAATGTGATAGCATGCAATCTATACTCAAATTATTGTATTGATATGATAAGTGCAATGGATATGGATGAAAGCTTCAATATGCAACAATGAAGATAGTGAGAGCTTGAGCTTGAAAATTCTAAGTGTGTGTATGAAATTGTGTGAGTGATAGATGATGAAAATGAATGAAATTGGCTTAAGTATTAACCAATTTGGAGTGCATAAAATAGAGGGATAAGATTAAAATTAGGTTTGGGGAATCAATGGTTGAGATGCCTTGATGCATCTCAATACATGTAGTGGGGACATGTGTCTTCCTATGTGGAAGGGGGGAAGTGATGTGGAGATGAGGTGGCTCCCAAGTGGAGGTACTTTCAAGTACCTTGGGGAGAGGAAAAGGCTTGACTTGTCTTATCCTTCCCCAAATGATGGAAGGATGTTACAAGTGAAATCCTTCTAGATTCTTGGAAAAGGGCATTGGGAAGAACAAAGGGAATTAAAAATTCCCCTTGTAAGGACATTGGGATAGGGGAAGTAAAAGACATTGGGATAGGGGGAGGAATTAAAAATTGTCTTTTAATTCCTCCAAGGATGTAGGAAGGAAAGTGGAATTTAAAATTCCACATGGGATGCCTTGAATGAATAAATGGAATTAAAAATTCCAAATTGGCATGTTGGGAAGATATAAGGGAATTAAGAAGGTTGACTTAAGTACCCATGCCATTAATGACAAGAGACTTAGGTTAGGAATTAATTAATCATGATTAATGGTAACATGCAAATGATTAGGCAGGTTATTGATAGGATTAGAATAAAGTGGAAAATTATGGAGGATGTGACACTAACCACGATTAGTGGTGTGCAAATCCTAATCAAAGGTTAATTAAGTTAACCTAGATAAAGGAAGATTTATGGAGGATAGTGACATGTGGAGAGAGAAAAAGATGAATTAAAAATTGATTTAATTCATGTGGGATAAAATGACCAAGCTAAATAAATTAGTCTATTTATTTAATTTGGAGAGGAAAGGGGGGTAAAGTATTTAATTAAATAATTAAAAAATTTAGGGAATGTTGGGAATATGATAAATATTAATCAAATAATGAATTATTTAATTAATATGGATATGGAGAGGGGATTAGAATAATATAAGGGTAAATTTGACCATATGGGAGTGGCCAAATTTAGGTGTCTACATTGGCAAACATCTCCCCACTATAAAATTTACAACTAAGACACATCTTTCATGGCAACACTAGGGAAGAGATTCTACGACATGTGGATAATATAGAGTTATTGGAAGAAGCAATCCAAAATTTCCAAAGCTTCCTTCAACAAATGAAAAGGGACACTTCCCTTCCACTATTGCAACAACTCAAATAGCTAGTGGATAGCCTCCAAGTGGACCTAAAGGCATAGAAATATAAAATCAGATAAGAGGCTTAACAAGAAATATTGAAGAGCATAAAAGAGGATACAAAAAGGTGTATGGTAACCCTTTTATAATTCAAAAAAACAAAGAATGTGGAAAGTAGTATAGAAAAGGCTAATATCCTCTATCAATTTTGTCTTTAATGGCCTACTCTTACCAAGGCACCCAAAGATTATATAAAATAGTTAGAGGGCTAGATAGTACAAGTTGTGGCATCATATGATCCATTCAAATATATAGATGGAGAAATAAGGACCTAATTGGAGAATACATATAATAAAATACAACTAAAAGACCAAAGGGATAGAATAAATATGCAAGTAAAACAACTTAAAGAAATGGTTAGCATCAAAATTGCACATTTATGCAAGGCACTAGGAGAGGCCAAAGATGCTACACAATAAATCCAAATACTTAAGACTCTTTTAGAAGTAGAAACTTCTATAAGCAGCACACAAGGGTACATAAAAGTTCAAAAAGTAAAGAAGCAATGGGACACAACACTAGTGCAGTTGATGGTTATCTACAAACACATTCTTCTAGGTAATTTACCATCATTTCATGAGGACAAGAAATAATTTTGAAAGGGGGATGATGTTGGTAGCGTACATGGCATAGAGAAAAACCTATAACAATCCACCACAAATCATGTGTGGAGCATGAAGACAAAAAGGAAAATAGGTTAAGGGGTGACCTATAAGGGCGATGTCTCTATAAGAGACCAGGAATTGATATATGAATGTAATAGTTTAGTTTCATAAAATTGCACCCTGTGGAAATTTTACACTTACACATTTAGGCCTGCCACATTTATGAAAAAAACCTATAAGTTGGAATTTCACGATTCAAACTTAATAGGTGACTTTGTTGAAGCATTAGAATCTTGAATGCCTAATTTGTGTAAATTTTTAGAAAGAAACTTGTGCAATGTGTAGACGTCTCCACAACCCACTAGCATCCCCAAAATTTTTGAGATTCAAATATGAATATTCTACATTCCTTAACCATGACACATGTCATAGCAGCAAGGATGTGTGTAACAACTCCTCCCACCCATGCAACCTCACAAAAATTGATTTTCACATCTTCTTTCTCTCTTACTTGCTCTCACATGTTCTCTCACTCACATAGAAAAGATCTACTGGATTTTTCTCTCAATCAATAGTCAAGGCTTCTCTTACATGCTAATACATAACATCTATCAATCCAAGCGGGGAGCCACAAGCTATTGGTAATGCTCTCTTGTTATCTTATCTCATCTATTTGATCTTGTCTATTTGATCTCATTTATTTTATTCATGATAGGGGTTCCCTCCTCATGGGGTTTATTTTTATCGAACATCTATCTCATTCGTGATAGGGCTTCTCCTCCTTTGTGGGGTTTGTTTCTATCACATGTATTTTATTTTATGTATTTTATCTATCTCAATCCTACCTGGCTATCCACAGAGGTGGAGACACCAAAGTAGGGGTTTGATTGAGGCAAACCCCAAAATAGCCCCCAACATTTTCCCATTTTGTTTGTGTATAGATGAATAGGTTTAATAAGTTGGAAATTTTGGATTCTGGGATCTTATTATCTATTCCATCAAAGATGATAACATAGGGCACATATGTCCCCATAGTGCACTATCATATTTGGCCAAGAGCTAATCCTCTTAAGGGTAAAATATATAGTTTATGTACTTTTTGTTTTTCTATATCAAAGATTTTATCTCATTCATTTTTTCCTATAATTAAGCAATTTCATTACTCTTGTCATTTACAACTTAATGTCAGCTCAATTAAATCATAGAAGAATTATTTATTCTTTATCCCATTACTTGAGCTTTGATCTTTGGGGTAATTGAGGATTATTTTCTCCTTAGAACTCTGTCATCTTGAGGGTAGTGAATCTCCTTCTTTACAGTTTGGTGAACCTAGCATGAAGGAAAGCATGTTAGATCTTTTTCTTCAAAATTTTAATGCTTTTAATAATTCATTTTCTAAATAATATTTTGATATGTTGGATGATGCCCTAGATTATTTCTTAGAGGCATCTCCTTCTACATGAAAATCCATTAAGAAAAATTCTTCATTAAAACCTTCTTCTTCACAAGTTGAAGAATTTGTAAATGTATTCATAGTCTATAACACCCCTCAAAGGCCTAAGAGACTGATCATTTATGTGACTCTAGCTAATCCATCTCCTAATATAATTCATTTTATTCATGGGTTCCCTGTCAAAAGTGATACGCCTTACCTTTACACAAGATTCATGAAATCTAAGGCTCCCTCTTATAAAGTGATAGCCTATACCTACAATACTAGAATCGACCTGCTTCTTTACCACCTTCTCAACCAAGCCTTCCTCAAGCACATAGACCTGCAGCTAAGCCATTGAATGAGTATGATCTTTTCAAGAAACTTTGTGTTACTCCTACCAAGATATCACTTTGAGATTTGCTTTAGATTAGTCCAGTTTACCAAGGTATGCTTCAGGAAGCCTTGTAAAAGATCCTCTTGCCTTCTTTTTCTAGGCTAATGGATGTTAATGTGTTGATAGATCATATTCGTGTGGATTTTCCAAATATTGCATTCCATCCACATGAACTCCCACCTCCAAAAATACAAAATCAAGTGGACCCTTTAATAAAAATAGTTTATATTAATAATATTGGTATTAGACGCGTTCTCATTGATACCAGTTTGATGCTCAATATTTGTAGCATTGATTTTTTTCCTAAAATTAAAGTTTTATAACTTCCCTTACTACTTCTTCCTTGTACATTTGTGGGTTTGATAACACTAGTTAACAAGCCTTAGGCACAATAATATTTCCTTTAAGGTTAGGACCCATTATCATACCCACCCTGATATATGTTATACCAAGACCATTACCATATAACATCCTCTTAGGAATACCTTGGATTCATGCTTTGGGAGAAGTTACTTCTACTTTGCACTATTATGTGAATCTTGTTGCTAACAATGAGGTGATCACAATCAAGGTTGACCTTGATGTTGTACACTTATGTGAAATGGTAGTTGGTCAAACTTTGATGGAACCTGCTCTTAAAAATATTATCCCTTAATTATCTTCTAATACATTGACATCTACTCTAGTAGTACCTATCGCAAAGGATACCCTTGAGATATATCTCCCTAAGGAAGATCCTCCCAAAGTAGAGAGTGTTAAGTCTACTCCTACTTCTTCTCCTTAACCAAATTCATTTCTTGGTCACGATTGGGGGTCCTTTAACTTCATTGAATCCTATATCAGGGAGTACAAAGTATATCCTATCCACCTAAACATTCCAAAATATTTATTTTCATACACTAAGAATGATGATTATGCGTCTATAAAGAAAGATGATAATCATATTATGAAGTACACCCTTTACAATAATCCTCCTCCTTCTCAAGAATTGCAATGAAGATACAAACTAGGATTCAATGTATTTTCTACATTTGGTTATGGAGGTAAAGGTTGTGGATGTAATGAACAAGGTATTAAATTCCCCTTAGTGGCTAATCCATATGAATCTAAATTTGGACTTGGATATTGTCCCATAACCTTAAAGATTAAGACATGGTTGAATTTCAACAAAGTGTCCACTGGATTTTGTACCCTTAAAATAGTTTATTTTGAATACATTGAAAGAAAGGTAGACTTTAACTAGATTCCTCTAAACGTTTTCTCTTTGGATGAAGCTCTAGAAGACTGCTTATGTGTCTATTCTAGTCTACCTTCTTATCATCATAAATGACGATTCCTATATTTCTTTAATAGACAAACATATTTAGGGAGTCTATTATGAGTTTCGATGAGAAGGATCATTTATCTAATATGGATGATAATGTTTCTATACCTCATATTGAAGACCATACTAACCTCCTTAAAGGAGATACTTCTAATCTTTTCATGGATCCTAAATATTCTAAAAAGTAACTAAGATTGGAAAACATATCTCTTTAGAAGAATTTGAACATGTTGATTTATTGTATTCTCATCCTAATATCTTTTCTTGGTCATATGAGGACATGCTTGGTATTGATGAATCTATAGTAGTTCATAATATTATCTTATGTCTCAATTCCAAGCCTATTAAGAAGATCTATAAGATGAATCCTAAGGTTTCTTTACTAGTTAATAATGAGATAGATTTTTTTTTAAAAGTTGGTTTCATTCACACACCTGCAACTGATACCATGGAATCCTTTGTTCCCTTGGTGCTTTGTGTTGTGATTCATGTCCTTGCTTGTAGTGTATGGGGATTTGTGCTTGCTATTTATTCTTTTTGTTTCTCTGGTTTTTATTGTTCGTCCATGTGTGTTTATTTGGTGCCCTTTGTTACCCCCCCAACTAGGGGGATTTTGTCCTTTTGAGTCCCAGGGATCATTTAGTCCATTTGTTGAATGGAGGACATTAATGGTGCCGGGGGAAATGGGGCATCAAATACATAGCAAAACTCTTCTAAAGGTTGTGATAATTCTGGTAATTTGGGAAAGCCAAAACCGTCTTATAAATCTGTGCTCTCTGCAGAAGAAGGGAAAATTGAGTGTCCTTTGTCTGTGATGTTCAATGGAGGAGTCATGGCACTTAGTGGAGTGGAATTAGGAAGGCTACTGGGGGCTGACATAAATGGATTATGAAATGGAAGCAACGTCGCCGATGGAGTCCCCGGAGGGGGAGAAAATGGTAAGGATTCTCCTTCGACTGTGAAAGTGCTTTCTCTTACTTTGAATGATGAAATGTTAAAAGCCATAAAAAGTGAGAAAAATAGGCTTAAGAACGTTGCTTTCTTGTATGGACCCTAACACTTTTCCTTCAAGGAAATTTTTTGATGATTGGGTTAACAATGTCTAGGGCAAGAAATTGGGCATTTATGCAAATTTCTATAGAATGATGCATAAAGGTTTCTTTATTGTGGTTTTCAAAACTCATAGCATGCAAGAAAGGGTCTTGAAGAAAGGTTTTTGGAATGTGGGTCAGTCATTATTTTTCTCCTTCCCATGGTCGCCCAAAGGGGACATGGAGAAAGTCGTTGCTAGGTCCACTCCCAATTGGCTTGAAATTAAAAATGTGTCTGTAGAGTTTTGGTCTTTTCTGCCTCATCTTTTGAAGCCACTGGGGAATGTTCTTCAGATTGAAAAAGTGAGGGTCACCCTCCCCCATTTGAACGCTAGGGTTCTAATTGCACTTGACCCAGAGGTTGATATTCTGGGGAAAATTTCTCTAAAGTTTGAAGAACTTCTTTGCTGGGACATTGATGTTTTGGGTAATTTCAATGTCTGCTTTCACTATAAGAGGAATGGTTATAACATAAGAGAATGCCCTTTGTTGAAGAAAAAAAAGATACTGAATCCTTTAATGTTATTCAAAATAATGAACCTACTGGGGATTCATCTCATAAACAAAATAATACAGACATGGATATACCTGATATACATAAAATAGAAGAAGAGGGCCCACAAGATACAAATGGTGAAAAGGTGTTTGGTTCTTATGGGGAAGAGGCAACTATCAACTATAAAGTTTCTTTAACAAATCCTCTATTTGAGGATGATTTTGTGGTTATACCCACAGGGGGTCGAGACATGAACCAAGACAACTCACATAAGGTGACCCCCATTGGAAGAGATGGCCAAGGATGGAAAAATTCTCAACAATTATCATTATCTACCATTAATGAGGGAGCAAAACAGTTTCAAAATAATAAATTAATGGTCCAAAACGAGAACATCCCCATTGTGAATAACCTATTCATAGATGAAAGTGTTGGCAAATAACTTGTTGGACATGAAGTTGATATGGCAGATTCCCAGAAAAAAGATGACTCCCCAGCTTTTGTGGAGGTCACCAAAAAGAAAAAGAGGAAAACATCTGATAGGAAATATCTTTCTCAATCCAATTCTGATAAACCTACTCCCAAAAAAAGTGGGGAGATGCCAAAATGTTTTAATAGATTATATAAGAATCAGAAAAATTCCACCCATCCTTCCAAATGAAATTGAATATTGCTAGTTGGAATGTTAGAGGGCTTGAAATGAAAGATAGGAAATTTGTTTTCAGGGATTGGTGCAATAAATTGAGTGAGAAAGATATCATATTCCTCCAAGAGGTGAAAGTAGTAGGCTTCCATGCTTCCACTATTATGAAATTTATCTAGAATCAAGCCAAAATATTCTATACCAAACATGAACGTGGAAAAGGAGGGGCTTTCATTTTGGTAGGTCCAAGATGGGCTGATAAGATTATTAAAAATGGAGTCTCCCCGTGTAATAGGGTACGTTGGGTCATTGTAAAATATCATGAGATTGATGTGGGAATATGTAACATCTATGCCCCCAATGACTATAGAGGAAGGGCTGCATTATGGGATTGGATTTCCACATCCCTCCCTAAAGTGCACTGGATCCTAATTAGTGACTTTAATATGCGAATTTAATATGATTGAATATAGAGAGGATATTAAAGTCAATGAGTAGTATTTTTGGGAAAAGTGTAAAAGAAGGATCAATTTGATTGATCCCCTAGAGAGAAAGAAGGAAGAGTCTAAAGGGATATGGTTTACTTGGTGTAACAATCAAGCCTCTAAACAGAGGATATACTGCAAGCTTGATAAAATCTATGTGGATGCTTATGCCTTCTCCTTTGTCTATGATAAGGCTAATAATCCTATCACTATTACCCCAGTCATTATGTATGATCACTCTCCCATTTATACTATCATTAATGTTGATGATAGGTGTCAGAGCATTGGTAGACCCAGGAAAAATAATGTGTTTAAACTTAATACCTCCCTTCTTAAGGATGGCGACACCCTTGGGGCCATCAAAATGGCTACTTGTATCTCTAAGTTCTATCATCATGAGTTGTCTGTGATTGAGAGGTGGGATGTTCTTGTTAGTCTGTGGAGAAAATTGTTTCAATTTGTTGGGGAAAAAACTACTAAAGATAGATATAAATTGGAGGAAGCGTTACAAACTAGACTTAACAAGGTTGAAGTTTCTCTTCGAAAAAAAGGGCATAACAAATATTTGGAAGGAGAACTCATTAAGAAAAATATGGAAATGAGTAAGATCAAACACACAAGATTCAAAGGGCAAAGCATCAGAGCTAGGTTAAATTGGTTGAAAGGAGACAAAGGATTTAACTATTTCTTCAATATTATCAGGCATAAGCAAAAAAGAGAAAGGATTGAGGAGATCACTTTGGATGGTGGCATCACAAATAACCTTGAAAATTTTGGTAAAGCCTTCTTTGATTTTTATAAAAATATTTTTTAAATTAGAACATAAGTAGGAAAATATGGTTAAAATGGAGCAATACATGAAGTTGATCCCCAAAAAAATATCTGAGGGAGACGCTGTCATCCTATATAAAGATATATCTATCAATGAAATTGAAGACACAATTAGATCTTTGGCTAATCCAAATCCCCGGGCATTGATGGGCTGCTTGTAGAGTTCTACAAAGAAAATATTGAGTGGATTGGTCAAGAGTTATTGGAGCTATACAATGAGTCCTTCCATAGAGGATCCCTTGGTCACAACATTAACAAAGGGGTGATTAAACTACTCCCTAAAGGGGGGGACAAAACAATGGTAAATAATTGGAGACCAATAACATTGTTGAATCTATCTTATAAGATCATAGCTAAGACTCTTGCTAGAAGAATCTTAGGGGTGTTGGGGAAGATTATATCTGTTACTCAAACTGGCTTTATCAAAGGAAGGTATATCCTTGAGAATCTGATAACCAATTGGGAAGCAATGCATTTGGCCAAAGAAGATGGAAAAAATGCAGCCATGATATTGTTAGATTTTGAAAAAGCTTATGACATAATAGAGTGGCCATTTGTGATTGGTATGATGAAAGATTTTGGTTTTCCCTAGTACTTTTGTAAATGGATTGAGATTTTATTTAATGATTCCTCTACCGTAATTGATGCTAATGGATGCTTGTCTGATCCCATTAAGCTATACAGATCAATAAGGCAAGGATACCCCATTGCACCGGCTTTATTTGTTATTACTGCTAATGCTTTATATTATATTCTTAGAGATGTTGAGTTGGGTCCATCGGTCAAAGGTATTCGGTTACCTGATGATAATATATTGCTCAATGCTCAATTTGTAGATGATACTACCCTCTTCCCTAAACTCAGTGAGAATAATTTTGATAATATTCTAGAAAGGTTGGAATTTTTTTGTTTGGCCTCAGGTGCCAAGGTGGCCCCTCAGAAATCAACAATTATTGGCTAGTCAGAATTACCCCCAGCATGGCTTGCAAATAAAGGTTGGGGTTGGGTTGGGCCCTCCAAGGTGGTGAGATACTTAGGAATCCCATTTGATATCAATCCTTCTTTGAAGGATATGTGGGAGTGGATCTTTGCTAAGGTAGAAATAAATCATCTCAAATGAAAAACTCACCTCCTTTCTATGGCTGGGAGAGTGCAGGTTGTTCAAAAAGTATTGTTGTCTCATGCCATCTACTACTCCTCTACATGGTTGTTCTCTAATTACCAGGTTAACAAGTTGGAAAGGATCTTGAGAGACTTCCTCTGGTTAGATGGACAGGGTAACAAAAAAAGACAATGTTTCATGGGATTGGTGTTGTACTCCTAAAGAGCTTGGGGGCCTGGGTCTCCCTAACCTTAAGACACATGGAATTGCTATAGCTTCCAAATGGATTTTCAAGTCCATCCAAGGTAGTGAGCCTTGGAAAGCGTTGATTAGAAACAATATTAGTTTATCCAAGCCCAAAAAAGGTAGAAATTGGAATTCTTTGGGATTCAGTGATATATTATTGGGGGAATTTGAAGTTAAAACTTTTGGGTCTACTATCTTCTCTTCTTTATGGAAAGCTTGGACTCAAGTGAGAGGACTTCTTTGTGATAGATAGGCTATTGGTCACTCTATGGCCTATTCAGTTGTGGATAGATCTTTGTGGTGGGGGGTCATGTTAAATAAAAAACCTCTTGCTTTGACTCAATGTTGCTCAGCTAAGATTTGGAACTCCTTGGGTATCTCCTCTGTTGGTGATCTTCTGGTATGTAACCGCCTTGGTTCTTGGGATGAAATTTTCTCCAAGTATAATATTCCTCTCTCCCATAAGAATACATACACTTTGATTTGTAAAGCAACGGGGCCTTTCTTTCCTGGCAGAATTGTATCTTCTGGACAATTTTTGGATCAGTTGAAATGGAATAATGGCAATTATTTTCATGATATTACTGCTAAATAGATTTTTCTAATGCTTAAAGGTGAATCTAAGATTATACAGTGGATAAATGAGTCCTGGGACTATCATTGGTCAAATTCCAAATGGTGCTTTGTTTTTAACCATTTTTTGCATAGCCCCAGTGAACCTAAGAAGAGATGTTTATTGTGGCAAGTTCTGTTCAAAAAAGTTGTTGTCGGGGATGTGTTGTCTACTGTTTGTCTCTCCCCTATTGTGAGTTCTATGCGCTCTACCTTAGAGACTATTTATCATCTCTTCTTTGAGTTTCCTTTTGCTTCATTGGTATGGTCCTTGTTTTTGGGATTCCCTGTTACTTGGAACTCTCGGTCTGGCCTGTATTGGTTTGAAATCTTAGTTGGCTTTATTGATTGTTTTGATGATTATCTTAACAATTTTTGGTTTGTGCTCTCTTGCGAAATTATTTGTTTTTTTGGTCCAAGTGGAACAAGGATGTCTTTCAAGGTTCAAAGAAAATCCTTATTGAGTTTAATCTTAAACTCACATTCCTTCATTTTATGGTACAAGTTTCTGCAGTGCTGGAGATTCCTAAAAGCTGATTCATGATCCCTATTAGAGAAGGAATGCTGATGATTTATAAATCAGATATCAAGTATGCTCACTTTTTTAATGCACACAAAGATATGATTGATCAAGAAGAACTAAAAGCCATTGAATAGTTCATGAAAGACAAGAACATCTCCAAAGAAGACATAAAAGAAAATAATAAAGCACATAAACTCATAGATGATCCTCAGTGGGATGCGTCTATTGTTCCTGATATTGATCCCCCCTGGGGAGATATGATACAGATAATGCTAAAGTGAGCAACAATGTTATAGGGTAATGGGATGTAGTATGACACAATTTCTAGTTTTAGTTTATGTTACTCAAAACTCTCTTGATCTTAATGTTTTGTAATGGCTGATAAGACTTCTCTATAGCATAGTTTTTTTTCTCTTGTTGATAGTTGTGATGTATACAGTGGATCTTGTTGGTTGATTCTAATGATCAAGATATGATGATGTAATTCTTTTGCTAACTATTTCTAATATAAAAAAAATTGGTTTCATTCGTCCTATTGAATATTCACCTTGGATATCAAATATCATTGTCATTAGTAAACCTGATGACCATATTCATATCTATATTGACTTTCGTGATCTTAACAAGGATTCTCTTAAGGATGATTTTTTTTAGCAAATATTTATAGTATTTTGAACTCTAATGTAGGCCATTCCTTGTTATCCTTCATGTATGAATTCTCGATCTATAGTTAAATCTATATTAATTTGGAAGATCAATATAAGATAGCCTTCACTACCCCTTGGGGTACCTTCGGCTATGTAGTTATGCCATTTGGATTAAAGAATGTTGGAGCAACTTACCAACAATAAATGACTCTTATCTTTCACCATTTCATTCACAAGATCTTAAAAGATTATGTTAATGACATGTTGGCTAAGTCTACAACTCGTCAAGATCACGTTGATAATCTTCATTTGCTTTGGCTCTATAAGATGAGACTAAATCCTCTTAAGTGAATATTTGGTGTGGATGTCAACAAGCTTTTAGGATTTATTGTCTCCCATCATGAAATTGAAGTTGATATGAATAATATTCATACAATTATTAACATGCCTCCACCTAAGAACATTTCTTAACTGCATAGTTTGCAATGAAAGATTCAAGAAATCTGTATATTTGTATCTCAATTAGTTGATTGTACTCTTCCCTTAGTGCTTTTTTTGAAGAAGGATGTCCATTTTTTTATGGGATGATGAATGTCACAAGAATTTTGAATCTATCAATAATTTATTTGACTAATCCTATTGAACATAGGTTGTCACTGATGTCAAAGGTCGTTAGTAAGGTCATTAATGTTAGAGGATGCAATTAGAAGTTTGATGTCCCTATTTAAGGTTAAGTTGAATTTTCATTATATTCCCCTCGACTTATCATGATACATGTTCAAAGTTTCAATTTGATCAATGTTGGTAATTTTACTATCAGGACGCAAAATCAAGAAATATACATTATTAGTTGTTGAGGAGTGTGTATGACTATTGTATGCTTGCAATATCTTGTTTGCATCTATTCTCTATGTCAATGGTGGTCCAAAATTATATATCAATATGTTTCTATTTGAGGATATATTTTGGGTAGAGAGATTTCTTTGGCAATACAATCATGGTCTGCATTGATTTCAAAAATGTAGTTTTTCTCTATGGTTTTAGAGGAGATTATGTCTACACTAGTTCTATTAGTTTCCTAAGTTTCCAGAGGATATGTTCAACATGCAAAAAGATTAAAGTGATGGAAGGTTTTCTATGTTTTTCTATCAACCAGTTGAAGTTCAAGGCATGTGTGGTAATGGCTAGTAGTGTGCATAATTTAAATCTTGCATGTGATGTTAAGATAGGACTTGGTTAAGGTTCATGTGGTAGCACACAACATCATGTTCTTTTGGTGGAAACTAAAATTGAAATAGGACCAACCTATTACATGTTTCATGTATTTTGAATTTAGGTCCACCTTATATTGTCTTGGATATTTGTAGATCCTTGGCCAACATAGAAGAGTGTTAATGTTGAAAGGAAGCTGGGTAAGTGAAAGAAGCTTCCTATCCTAATATAAGTAGGGGAGAGTTAAAAAAATATTTGTAACACATTTTATAGTTACAATATCAAAAAATGCACATTTAGAAATTAAATTACATAAACAACAATGTAAAGCATAAGATAGTGTTTATGTTGGAAAACCCTTTTGGGAAAAAACCCACACTCCAAATCGCATGGATCGGCTTGCATTATTAGCAACAATGTTAGTTACAATATAATATCAAGAGAAATGCTCAAGAGTCTTCACACTACAAAAAGAATCTTGAGTAATTCTGGTATCACAATGGCATGTAAGCTTCTTCAAATCTGTCACCCTTCAAAATGCACTAAGTTTTCAAATATTTATAACCTCTCAACATGAAATAAAGCACCCAAAAATTGACATAACCAATTCCCATGCCCAAGGTGTGAACATGAGTTAATTATGACATGTTGTCATAAGCAGAACTCATAATTATGACAATCTTCCATAATCAACCCTCATTCCATAAAATTAGCCACCAATGCACATACAATGAGCCTGCATGCATGAAAATACCTTACATGTGTGTCTACCCTCATCACAGGGGTCCCACATACCATTGTTAACTAGAAATCTATCATTATTGACTCTTCCACCATCATAAGCAATCATAAAATGATATCAAGTTGTCATAGACCATTACATAGTAACTAATAACAAATGCCACCAACTTAGGCACAAATCTAGGTCCTCCAAAGTGGACGCCTACCTCCACTAATTTAGCTTACTAGTTGTACATGCCACTTTCCATGTAGGATTCCACAACAATGATAGGTCCCACAAAGTGACATCAGTTTGGGTAGGCAATTAAAAATTATAATATAAATAAATATACCACAAAATAATAAATAAATGGCAGGACTCTAAGGTTGAGACACCCTAATCCCAACATTCTCCCACTTGTTGAAGACCTATCAAGAGTCATGTGAAAACATTTGCTTAGGGCCCCAAGGCCCATACAATTAGAACACCATCTAAACTTCTTTGTGCTCACTAGTTTTGTTAGTTCATTTGCAACATTTACCAAAGTTTCAACCTTCTCCAAGTTCATCTTTTCACCTTCTACCATATCATGAACAAAATGATACTGAACGTCAATGTGCTTTGTTTTGGAATGGACTATAGGATTCTTTGCTAAATAAATGGCACTCTAACTGTCGTAGTAGACAGTAATCTATCCTACATTTAAAGCAATGTCAAAACATAATCTTGTAAGACAAATGGCTTCCTTACAAGCATGAGTAGCTTCCATGTACTCTACTTCTGTTGTGGAAAAAGTAACTATAGCTTTTCACTTACTCACCGAACTGATAGCACCACCAAACATCATAAACACATAACCACTAGCGGATCTTCTGCTGTCAATGTCACTTGCTCAATCTAAATCCACATATTCATGAATGCTCACTAAATGTTGAGGCCTAGTAGGCTAACCATGAAAGCACAGGGCATACTTGGAAGTACCCCACAAGTACTTGAACACTCTCTTGAGTGCATCCCAATGTACCTATCCAAAATTAGCCATAAATCGACTAAGGAATCCCATTGCTTGGGAAATGTCTCCCCTCATACAAACCATAGCATACATTAAATTGCTAACATCACTCTCATATGGTACTTTAGTCATGTCCTCCATCTCAGTAGGATATTTTAGACAATCATTCATAGAAATTTTTGTCCCCTACATTACAATAACAAATAACTATCTACGATATTCCATGTTGAATCTCTCTAATAGTGAGTTCACGTATTTTCTCTAGCCTAACCAAAGCTTTTTATTAGCTTTATCTCTCATTATCTCCATCTCTAAAATATACATAGCTGCACCTAGATCTTTCATCTCAAACTATATTGACAACTGAGACTTCAAATCTAAAATCATACTTTTATCATTCCCAAAAACAACATATCATCTACATATAAGACAATAGAGAGAATGCAACCATTTTTAGATTTATAATACACAAAATGGTCAGATTTAGATCTCAAAAATCCTAATGAAAACACATAGGTATCGAACTTCTAGTACCACATTCTAGGGGATTTTTTCAAACCATATAGACTTATTTAGTTTGTAAACCAGATTTTCTTTACCCTTGATAACAAAATGCTCTAGTTATGACATATGAATATCTTCCTCCAAATCACCATGAAGGAATGTTATCTTCACATCTATCTGTTCCACTTCCAAATCATACGTTGTTGCAAGTGATAACAAGAACTAAATATATGTCATCTTCACAATAGGAGAGAATATCTCACCATAGTCAAATCCCTCCACCTGAGAACACCCCTTAGTGACCAACCACGCCTTTTGTTTCTCAACACTGCCATAAAGACCATACTTTTTCTTGAACACCCATTTACAACCAATGTATTTATGTCCATCAGGTAAGGGTACCATATCCCAAGTCTTATTTTTCTTCAATACATCCATCTCCTCATCCATGGATTTCATCCATTAATCTACAACACTCATACCCATAGCCTCTATAATAGTCCTAGGCTCATTAGTGTTAGCAATCAAAGAAAAAATGCAACTAGAATCCAATAATTAATAACCAAACCTTTTTGGTTGCCACCTAACACACATAGACCTCCTTAATTCTTGAGGTTGAGATTCTTCTTCTTGAAAACTTTAAAAGCTACCTTGAGATCTCCTCATCATCAGGTCCAATAGGATTGTGTAGTTCACCTTTGATCAAAGTGGGTGGAACTTGAACTACGTCCTTCTCTTTGTCCTCTTTCTCTAGTTTTAGATCAATAGTGGAAGGTTTCATATCTCTAAAAATTACACTTCTACTATACAAAACCTTCTAGGCCTTTGGATCCCAAATATTGTACCCCTTCACACTGATACCATAGCCAATGAAGATACACTTAGCCATCTTGTTCTCCAAATTAGACCTCTTGTCAATCGAAACATGAGTGTAAACTTCACAACCAAATACTCTGATATGTCTTAATGAAGGCTTTTTACCATACCATGCTTCCATGGATGTCTTTTCAACAAGCATCAATGTAGGAGATTTATTGATCAAATAACATGTAGTGGCTACCACTTCTACCAGAAACTTTTTCTCAAGGCCAACACCACTTAGCATACTCCTATCCCTCTCCATCAACATCTTGTTCATCCTCTCTCCAACTCATTTTTTTTTTAGGGTGTATGGATTTGTCTTATGTCTTTCAATCCTGTGTTCTTTATAAAACTTATCAAAATATACCAAACAAAAATAACCACCATTGTCAGTCCTCAAACATTTAATGTTTCTACTAGTTTGATATTCAACCAAGGTTTTAAACTCCTTAAACCTACTAAAGACTTCAACTTTACTTCTAAGAAAATAAATGAATGTCCTTCTACTATAATCATCTATGAAAGAAATAAAATATACAAGTTTTGTCAACAAAGGTACATTCATAGGACCAAACACATCTACACGAACATAGTCCAAAACCCCAGAAGACTTATGAGAACTAGATTAAAAAGAAACATGATGTTATTTTCCATAAACAAAATGTTCACAAAATTCAAAATCCTAATTACAATCATTATGCCTTCAAAAAGGATCTTATTTTTCAAGGCTCTAAGACCCTTCTAACCAATGTGACCAATTCGTTGGGTGCCATAATATTCTCTTCTCTATAGGAAGCTTCATCACCAAGGAATGAGCACCCTTAAGTACAAAAATGCACGACCATAAGATGTAGCTACTACATACTTCTTCTCTTCATGATTTGATAGTGAGGATGAAAAATCCAAAGGTCTCTTATTAAATGTATTAGAAGAAATATTACACTGAACTGTGCATGCATCTAGCTTGTACAAGGTGCCAACCTGAACACCCTTAGCCAACACCATAACTCTTCTTATCACCTTACATCCTCCACTAGAGAAAACAACTTTCACTCTCATATCATTTAGTTTACTCACATAAAGCAAGTTTCATGCCAAACCCAGGATATGCAAGACACCATCAATCCCCTTCACTCTTCCATTAGGGAATCTAATTTTGACTCCCCCATGACCAACGATCTTTAGGTGAGATTCATAACCAAGATACACCTTCCCACCATCATATTCTTCATACTTTAAAAACCAACCTTTGTGAGAGGTCATGTGGAAAGAAGCACCCGAGTATATCAACCACACATATTTTGGTGCATGGGCTGCTAAGGCTATGATAAAGGAATCTATGTCATCTTGAGAGGATTTTTCAGAGTCAAAATAAGAGAAATTATTTTTTCCTTCCTCTTCTCTTCCTTGTACTATTTTTTGATATGACAATTTTTATCATGGTTCCAACACTTCGCCTTGGGATTTTTAGGAGACTTAGATCTCCTTGAATATTTTGACTTCAATTTCTTGTCCTTTTTTCCTTTCTCCTTCATTCTACCACAAAAAACAAGGGCCTCCTTAGCCATCTTAGAATAATTTCTCCTTGATTGCTCTAGATAACAGTGAAGAAACCACCTCATCCATCTTGAAATTGGTGGTTGTGCTTCCAATAGCCATTACAAGGTGGTCCCATGAGTCCAAAAATAAACACGATATGATAATGTAATGATATTTTTCATCAATCTTATCTCCAATAGAACCTAGTTGAGCTATTAGCATTTTGAATGAATTCGGGTGATCTAACATGGATCCTTCATCTTCCATCTTTAGAGAGTATAGTTTCTTTCTTAGGAACAACTTGTTTACCAAGTATTTGGCCTAATAAACATCTCTAAGTTTCTTCCAAAGGTCTTTTGTAGTTTTCTCTTCATGGAAATTTAGGAGGAAAAACTTAACCAAATAGAGTCTAATCAGACCCTTGGCTTTCCTATCCATAAGATCCCAATCTTCCTAGGTTGTAGTTGGTTTGGTTCTAGATATTACAACCCATATATCTCTATATGTGAGCATATCCTCCATTTTCATTTTCCAAAGTTCAAAGTTCATGTCATTAAACTTATCCATCTTGATTCTTCTAGATGTGTGTGCCATATTTTTCTTGCAATAAGGTCATTGAATACCCTTTTGCAAAACTCCCATTGAAACAAAGATTAGCTCAAAAAAACCCTTCAAACCCAAAAATAGAATTAAATTTGGCTAGGCTTTGATACCAACTAAAAGGAAATCAGGTAAGTAGAAGCAACTTCCTACACTAATCTAAGTAGGGGAGAGTTACAAAAATTTCTTTTTAACAAATTTTATAGTTATAATATCAGAAGATGTACATTTAGAAATTAAACAACATAAACAACAATGCAAAACATAAGACAATGTTTACATGGGAAAACCCTTTTGGGAAAAACCCCACACTATAAATTACATGGATCAACTTGTATTATTAGCAACAATGTAAGTTGTAGTACAATCTCAAGAGAAATGCATAGGAGTCTTTACACTATGACAAGAATCTGGAGTAATTTTGGTAGAATAATGGCATGTTAGCTTCTTCAAACCTGTTACCCTTCAAAATGTACTAATTTTGCAAGTATTTATAACCTCTCAACATGAAACAAGGCACCCAAAACTTTCCATAACCAATTCCCACACCCAAGGTGTGAACATGAGTTCATTATGACATGTCGTCATAATTAGAACTTATAATTATGACAATCTTCCATGATCAGCCCCTATTCCATAAAATTAGCCACCATTGCACATGAAATGAGTCTGCATGCATGCAAATACCTTGCACGTGTAGGTTCCCTCATCACATGGGTTCCACTTTTCATAGTTAACTAGTAATCTATCATTCTTGACTCTTTAACCATCATAATCAATCATAGACTAACATAGAAAGTTGTCAAATCCCATTACATAGTAACCTATGAAAAATGCCACCAATTTAGGCACAAATCTAGGTCCTCCAAAGTGTATTCCTACATCCACTAATTTAGCTTAAAAATTATACATGTCACTTGCCATGTAGGATGCCACATCATCGGTAGGTCCCACAAAGTGACATTAATTTGGGTAGGTAAGTAAATACTATAATATACATAAATACATTACAAAATAATAAATAAATGATGACTCTAAGTTTGAGACACCCTAATCCTAACAAATGTAATGTCATGTATATAATTCAAATATTAAGATGCATTGTAATGTATCTGAGTGTGACCACATGAATTAGAATTACATCTATGTAAGAAGATTTGGTTTTGGTGCAAATTGAAGAGAAGGTGGTGAAGATAAAAGGGAGAATTTTATTCCAGTGTGTGTGCTTATATCGGAAGATCATATGCAGTGAGGAAGAGTGTTAGCTATAACTCTGGCATGTGTTGAGTTACATTGAAGATCCACAAGCTTTATCTTTGTATTCTGGTAGAATTGGTGTTCTACCTACTATACTGTTTCATTTTGGGATTGGTGTCTCTAGTAGGTTGGTGCCTACAAGAACAATAGGGGGTTTTTGTCTCTAGTAGGTTGGTGCCTACTTCAATGTGTGTGTAACATTCACTTTTATATTTCTACATTATGAGTCTAGATTTGGGAAGTAGATCCAAGTAGCTATTCTCACCATAGTTTTTCCCATCTTGGATTTTCCATGTATATCTGGTGTTCATTTGTGTAGATGTGTGTGCTTATGTTGTTCCATGATCATTAGCTTTATAATTTGATTTAAGTTTCATTTCATTAATGTGAATTTGGGTTAAGATTTTTAAATAGATTTGATCTATTGATTCACCCCCCCTCTCAATAGATTGTGTGCCCTTCAATTGGTACCATAGACAAGTTCCTTTGAAGAATCCTAACAGCTTAAGGTAGGTCGAAGATGGGATAGGAATTTTTTTCTTGAAAGAAAGCACCAATCTTGTATGGATCCAATTTTGCATTTCAGAAAGTTAGGATGGAGTCTTATTTGATGTCTTTAGGAATGGATGTATGATGCTAGTAGTAGAATGATATGATCCTCTTGAAATCCCTCTTAGGGATCAAGTCAAAAAGAGAGCTTGTGAACTAAATGCTAAGGCAAGGAATGCTATTTTATGTGGATTGACTAATTATGAATTTGTGAAAGTGATACAATGAAAAATAGAAAAAGACATATGGGATAAATTTGAGACAATCTATGAAGGTGATGAGAAATTCAAAGAGGAAAATTTGAAAAATTATAGAGCTCAGATTGAAGGTCTAGAGATGAAAGAAGATGAGAATATTTGTACATGCATACTTTGAGTTGATGAAGTTGTCAATTCCACTTGAGGTCTTGGTGAGAACTTTGAAGAAAATATTATTAGGACAAAGGTACTCAGATCTATTCCTAGAAGGTTTGATTCTAAATTATCTTCTCTTGAAGAAGATATAGATTTAAATTATTTTAATTTGACTAAATTTCATGGAATTCTAACTATATTTGAAATGAGATTCGAAAGTGAAGATCCTATAAAGAAAAAGGCTTCATTTAGGGTATCTATGAAGCAATTTGATCAAGTTTCTAATGTTGGATTAGATCCGAAAGAAGAATTTTTTTTCAAGAAGATACAAAGAGGTTTCACTAAGTACAAAGTAAAGTTACCTTTTAAGTGTTTCAATTATGGAGAAGTAGGACATTTTATGGCTAAGTGTCTCCATAAGAATTCTAATAATTCTAAGAAAAATAATGGAAATAAATAATTTTAGAGAAGGTTAAAAGGTCAAAGGAAACATAAGAGTTTCTACACTAATGATGAAGAAGACTACTCTACTAAAGAAGAAGATGAAGATATCTATAGATATGGAAAATAAAAAATTTGTGTTCATGTACTAATGGAGATAAAAAATAAATTTCAAAAACAATGAAGAAGAGGTAGATCTTGTGGAAGAATTAATGTGTGTTGGAAAAGAAATCAAAAGGCCAAAGAATAGAATTGTAGAAGAGGTGAGGGTTAAATAAAAGGTATCTCGGGATATCAAGAAAGAAGAAAAGGTGATTGTTAATCTGAAGACCCAGACACAAGAAATAAAAAGGATTGAAGAAGTTCTAATAGAAAAATTTCTAAGGGATAAAGAGTATGAGAAGGTGGAAGTAGAAATTATGATAGTAAGAAAAGAGTGAAAAAATGAAACAATAACTATAGATGAAGTTTGGAAAGAGTAATAAAACCCTAGATCATATTTTGTAAAGTTAGAGAGCTCTGCTTATCAAAATTGGAATAGGTTTTGATGATCAATAAAAGAAGGTGATAGAATAGTTTGTGAAGGCTACTAAAGCAAGTCCAGAAGTGATAGGCTCTGGAAGCTCAAAGTTTGAAAGAACCATGGAAAGTGATGAAAGAATGATGCAAAATGATTCAAGTGCATAAAAAATGAAGAATATCCAAAAGACAAGGATACAATACTAGGTTCAAATATCCTTTCTTTTGTTATTGTTTTAATTGTAACAATTTTGGGCATAAGTTTGTGGATTGTAGGAAAGCTCTGGTAAGAAGTGTAGCATAGAAAATTGTACTCCCTTGTAGGTGATAGTATAATTTCATGCTTAGTTTGGACCCATTTTAGTGAAATTTGTATTTATGAATTTTAAACATATCCTAAGTAGGCCCTAATCTCCTATATTATGCATTTTGATGCCTATTTTATCATTTCTCGACAAATTACAAGCATTAAACAAATGAAATCAATTAATGTTTTTCCCTTGATATATCGTGTCCTATAAAATAGGGCTAGGAGCCATATGCCCATGGGTGTATGGGCCCCCTATTCTATCATGGACCAATTTTTAACATGTCAATGTTAGTATTTTAACATTCAAATTTCAAATTTCAAATGTTATCTTTTAGGATCTAAATGTCAAGAAATTAGATAAATGTCTACAAATACCTAGTATTTTCACCAGTTCAAACCAGAAAGCAATCAGAGAAGAAAAGAGAATCAAGAGATCATTCTTCCACATTTGAATTTACAAGTTTTCAATCTCATTTGCAAAATTTGATCAAGCCTTATGTCATGATTGGAGATTGATACCAATAGAAGAGCATGATGGATTCTAGGTTTGGGATATGCATTTTACTATTTCCTTCAACCTAATGACTTATTTCCTAGTGTTCTCATCTTCAAGCTTCAACTTGTTTGTAGCCTAAATCAAGGTATCATTATATTTCAAATTTCCTAAGGGTGTTTGACTCCTCCCTAGATAGATCTTGTCATTTTCAAGGAGGAATCCTTCTCTAACATAGTTGAGTAGGGTTTTATGTATTTTTAGCTCATAACAACCTTATACACACTTAATTTTAGTGCACACACACTATTTTCTATCAGATCCTTAGCTATTATGGAGGTAGAAATACCAAAATTGGGGTTTGATTGAGGATAACTCTTATATATCCACCCCCATCTCTTAAGTAATTTATTATAGGTCTAGATCCAAAGATGAAGGTTTGTAGCGTAGAAAATAGAGAGTAGACAGAGAGCTAAATGATCAAGTTTTGAAGTTTAGACAAGGTCGACAAGGACCCATACACCCTTAGGTGACCCAATATAGCTACAACACTTAGATCCAACCATGTTATGATAGGTACACATCATTCTACACTTCCTAGATCTACCTAAAAATTGTTGTTTTGGTCTGTGTACTTTTGAATTATTGTATTTTTTATATTAGGGTACATAGTTGAATTAGTTTAATCATAGGAAATCAATCTCAGTCCATTTATAAGGCTCAAAAGGATCTAATATAGGCATGATTGACTCACCTTTATGGTTGAGATTCAATCTTATTTTCTTATTGATTTGCATGCTAATGTACCTCTGAAAAAGGAAGAGATTCATCTAAGGTTTTATGCTTTAAACTTAGGGTTCCCTTTTTCTTCATTACATTTTGGTGAACTTGACATTTTGGAATCATATATCTTCTAAAATTATAAATATTTCAAATCCTAGATCTAGTTTTTTCTTTACATTGTCTTCCATTTCTCCTTTAGGGTTTCATATTTGCATCATAAAAATGTTGAACAAGACAATTAAGAGGGTGGGTGAATTACTTGTAGAAATTTTGGAATCATATATCAATAGAGATGGGATCATCATACATTACTCGAATATCCTTAAATGTTTGTCTCATCCAAAAAAATTGTGTGCAACAAGATGCTACAACAATATACTCAACCTCTACAATGGATAAGGAAATCGAATCTTACTTTTTGCTTAACCATGATACCAATCTACATCCAAGAAACAATGCACCACCACTTGTACTTTTTCTATCATCAACACAACCTTCCTAATCTACATATGTATACACATTTAGTGTAAAATAAATATCCTTAGGATACCATAAGCCATGATCTAGAGTTCCTTTTAGCTATCTAAATATCCTCTTGATAGCTGCAACATGTGTTTCTTCGGGATCCTCTTGAAATCTATCCACAAGATAAACTGATGCATGATATTTGGTCTGGTAGAAATTAAATACAAAAGCCATCCAATCATTGATCTATATTTTATTTGATCATCCTTAGGAGAATCATCATCCTTACTCAATTTGCAGTTAGTTACCATAGGAGTGCATACTAGTTTGGAACCATTCATCCCAAATTTCTTCAACATTTCTTTTGCATACTTTGATTGTAAAATAAAAATCCCTTTGTTTGTTTGATTGATTTATAGTCCAAGGAATAAATTCATCTCACCAAACATAGACATCTCAAACTCTTTTTGCACTTCTTCAACAAACATCTTACATATAGTTTTATTACCTCCAAAAATAATTTCATCCACATACACAACTACTATCAATATCTTGTCATCTTTAGTTTTGAAATATAAATTGCTATCTGGAGTACCTTTGCTGAAACCTTGTTGAATCAAATATTTGTCCGATCTTGCATACCAAGCTCTAGGAGCTTGCATTAAACCATATAAATCCTTTTTCAATCTACAGACCATATCTAGTTGATCTGACAGCTGGAATCCCTCCAATTGTTCCATGTAAAATTCTTCCAAATCACCATTCAAAAATCTAGACTTCACATCCATCTAGTAAAATTTGAAGTCCTTACGAGCAAAAATTCCAAAAACATTTTGATAGCTTCCATTCTAGCCACCAGAGCAAATGTCTCCTAAAAATCTATACCTTCCACTTGTGAGTAGCCCTTACACACAAGCCTTTCCTTGTTTCTTACTACTTCTCCATTCTCATTTAGTTTGTTTTTGAAAACCCACTTACTTCCAATTATGTTCTTGTTTGTTGGTCTAGGGATCAATTCCCAAGTTTGATTCTTCTCAATTTTCATAAGTTCATCTTCCATTGCTTTCATCCAATGTTCATCTTTACATGCCTCACTATCTTAGACTTAACTTCATAAAGTAGGTAATAATTACCTCAACTTCAACATCTTTGCTTCTTGTGAATGCTCTTTCCTCTTGTCTCCAATGATCTGATATTCTGAATGATTCTTTTGCACATACTTAGGGGTTTTACGAACCCTTTTCAGAGCTTCTTCTTCATTCTACACTTCTTGTTCTCCAACTATTTCTTCTACTTCTTTTCAATTAGGTTCATCTAATACATACCCATCAACTTCATTTAATTCTTCAATGCTTCATCAACCTTGACATTTTTTCTTTCTACAACCTTTCTTAGCCTTTTATTATAACATTTGTAAGATTTTCTTCTAGTAGAGTATCCAAAGAAAATACCCTTATCACATCTAGCATCAAACTTTCCTAGATTTTCTTCATCTCATCAATAGTACTTGGATCATTTGCAGGAGCAACATACTAGTTTTGAATAGACTTTTCAATCTCATATCTACACTATGATAGATATCCTTCCATCTTTGTTTTCCAAAATGCATAGTCAGTGCCATTGAACCTAGGACACTCAATAGTGATCTTTCTCACCATCCCAAACCTTCCTTAAGTGGTTAAGCTCTTATCCAAGGAACATTGCTTTGATACCAATTGTTGAACAAGACAACTAAAAGGGGTGGGTGAATCAATTGTAGAAATTTTAAACTTCAAAAGCCCTCAATAGAAGTTAGATTTACATGCATTCACAAAACCTTTACTCTGCTAATATGTTAAATGGTTAAATGTAGAAACAAAAATTGAAAGTAGTAAAACCATGCACACAATAACAACAAATTTATGTGGAAAACCTAATCTGGGAAAAAACATGATGAGGATTAACTCACAATATAAATAATTCCAAAAATTAATACAAAGGCTCACTTCTAAGATAGGATAGGCTATCCAATGATGGCCCATTTCCTAGGCTCACTGCCATAGAATTACAAAGAATATAGAAGAGAATCGTCACAAGGAGAAAACTATCTCAATGTAATAGAGATTCCACCACAATTTTCTCACACACTTGCAGACATGCTTGAAAAATAGAGTACACCTTTAGCTCACTACCTTCAGAAACTCAACACTTTGAAATTCACATTGATATGCTCAAATTTGCATCACTCACACATATCTCACATCTCTCTTGTCATTCACAAAAATCTCAACTTGTACTTATATCGTCTTCTACCTTGAAACCCTTCCAAGGTTGGCCATACATAATTTGTATTTACAAATTCAAATTAGGTTGGAACCAAAGCATTCTCGTGGTGGAAGAGAATGAGAGTGACCTAAATAAATTCTTAATTAGGACCTAAATGAGTCCCAACATGCCTCAACATGCTTCCATGAACTTAACAAGTAGTGTTTAACACAAGGTTGGCCAACACCCATGCAAAACAAATAAAACAATTAAGAACACACATTCTTAACTCAATCCAATTTTACCAAAGAACAAACTTCACTTGAACACGATCTGGAGTAAGTAATAAACACATGAAAATTCATCCAAAAGCTTCACAACAAACTTCAACTGAAAGGTATGAATATTTAAATAACCTTGTTAACAACTAGAATACACTGTAACTTAGAAACTCATCAACAACAACACCAAATCTCAAATCCTCTTGAACCAAGCAAGAGAGAAACCTCATCAACATATTCTCAAAAGCAAAAGTCCTAAAACCAAAATGCAAAGAAATTCAAAGCAAATACATTTCTCCTAGAGAATAGCCAGACAAACTAAAATGCATAGTTCACATACTGGTGAAAATATTTTGCATTGTACGATGATCGAAAAGCCCAAATTCTAGATAAAGCAACTACCAAAAATCATGAACAATACCTCAGAGCCACACAAGTATAGCATCAACCTAGAGGAAATGTGGAGCACATCCCAAAGCATACATGCATAACATTTTTTTCTCTATTTATCAAATTTTCTCAAAAGCACCTAGAACCAAAGTACCAGAGACATCATTGTAGCTCATACTTCACTCTAACACACCTTCAGACATAGCAACATAAGGATAACTCCATGTATTCAGAGAATTTCTTTAGCATCTCAACTATACATGCACAACCTGTAGCCTTCTTTATTACAATTTTCTCAATATCCTCAATATATACAACCAATAACAAACTACCTTGAAATCAATGACAACACCTTCATACTTGCAACAAAAATGTCATAAAAGTTCAAAAATATTGCATTCATATTGCATCATATCTTGCATTAGGGTGTGTTTAAATCATTTACACCATATTTTCATCCAAAATTACACTCATAATTGTCACTTTTTTCTTACACATTATCACACATTTGCATCTCATTTAATTTAGAAAATTATAGAAAATAGTCATTGTGAAACCATTTTGCAAACAAAAATAGTAACCTTAAACAACAACACAAACATTAACTTTTCAATTTTTTGAACCCTTTTTAGGGACTTAGACACCCTTGGGCATCCCTATCTTGATATAGGTGGCTCAATTAAACTTTGCACACATTTTTGTCTTTGTACTTTCATTTTATTTCTGCTTGTAAATGTCTTTTTTGAAATTCTGAAATAGTTTTATGGCATGTTAAAGAAAATTGTTATTTTTCTTATCTTGTTGAAAATTTTAAAATAATTTTACTTTTCATTACTTGAAATTATCAGATATGTAGGACAATTGTTTACATTTTTTGAAGCATTACATAGTTTGGATAGATTAGTTTCATTTTACCAAAAAAAATCAAAACTAGAGATTGTTACAACACATTACATAACTCAAAAACTCACAAAATAGTAATAGAACCAATTCTAAAATTGGGTTTAGTTAAAAATTTAATCCATTTTACTAAAGTGTCTATAACTAACACTTTTGAACAATCCCTACCAGGACTAGATGCCTTGGGGCACCCCAGTCCTCCAAAAATAACTTCAAAACTCAAGAATAGACTAATATTTTTTGTCAATTTTCAGATCTGTAATCTAATTTCTAGATCTATAGTAGGTTTGTAAACCTATTTTTAACCCTAATTATCTTAAACATGATTTTCAAATTAATTATTAATCTTGGAGAAAAAATAGTCATCTGATCATGTCAGATGTCTTTTTATAAGAGAATTTTATACCTATCAATCCCTTGAGGAATTTATCTCACTAAGCTCATCCACTAAGGCTTGCAACATTCCCACAAAAAAAAGAAAAATCAGCACAATCACACCTCAACTTATTATTAATCCACCTACACAACAACCTCAAGTTTAAGAAAAACCTGAGTTGATTATAAGACCACCTCAAAACAAACCAAAACCTCAAATTTCTATCTTAAACTTCACAAAACAACTCACTAGTAATCATGTGTTGTAGCAACAAAGTTACCACATGGTTACTCATACATATAACACAAGGAAAAACAAGAAACCAAGACAAACACAATCCATTCCTTTATTAACACCATTCCCACAAAATGTTTTACCTTGTTCTCCTTGTTTGCCTCAACATAGTGGAAAGGAGTAGGATCTTGTGGAGCAACTTTATAAAACTCCTACTAATATTTCATTGTGGGACTAATTCAAACCTCACCAACTTACCATGGAATTCTTCAAAATTCTTTGCAAAAATTTGTGGTCCCTCCTAGTACACAACTAGCTGATGTAGCAACCTTAATTGAGGGTATGAATTTAGTCAATGTGGATATTATCTTTCATTAAAGTGAATCACCTCATTTGGAAATGCAAAAATAAAATGATGCTTTGATGATAATTTCTATTATTAATAGGGTTGGGATTAGGTGTACTCTTATTGACAATGGTTTGGGACTTAATGTTTGTAGTGTGAATCTTTTGGACAAGATTGAAGTGGATAAGACTAAAATTCAACTAGATAATTTGTCCATTTGTGGTTTTTATAATGTGGGTAAACAAATTCTTGGTGTGATAACATTACCTAATAAAGTTGGTAAGGTTGTGTTGTAAACTCCCATCCATGTCATGCCCCGTGATTTGTCATAGAATTTTCTCTTGGGTAGACCATGGATCTATGAGATGAAAGGAGTTACTCCAATGCTTCATTTTCTAATGAAATAAACTTACAACAATAAGGTTTACACGCTAAAAGCTGATCCAAAATCTAAAAAATTGCTTACAAACTAACATAGGGATACAAAACCCTCTAAGAACATTGGCACCAATTACAAACTTGGAACCTTTACAACCTGAAGCTAAAGAGGAATGTATTTCATCAGTATTGTTGGAAGATGATTTGGGTTCATTATATTTCACACCTACATTCATGGGGGAATATAAGATTGTGCAATCAAAATCAAAAAAAGAGAAATAAGATGTGATGGTATCAACAAAATATGACATTGAAACATCCAAGGCATAGGAATTCACAACTTCTAGTAATCAGGAAAGAATGAATTACACATCTACTTATGATAAAATTATTATGAGAAACCACCCTCATAAAAAAAAATAGAAGAAATTTATAGAAGAGGGTACCGACTCTTGAAACAATTTAGTTATAATGGAAAAGAATGTGGAGTGAAAGAACAAGGCATTTGTGTTCCTATAGAGCTTAATAAGAAAGAAACCAAAATAGGTATTGGTTATATCCCTTTGAAATAAAGAAAAGCATCAAGGATACCTTAACTTAATGTCAGTTTTATCACAAAACATTCTTCCAAGAAATTTTTTGAAATTGGTGCATCCTGAAATGGTAGACACTAGATGTGAGGATAATGCTAATGTGGTGCAGGGGCACCTAGCTTCATAATGTAAATAAGAGTGAAATGTGATTCTTTGATGATGTTGAGTCATTTTTTATGTAATAAGGTCTATTTAGACCATTTCTAATGTTTTTATTTATATGGGGTCAGTTTTACATAAATTTGTCATGTTTTGTTAAATGTTGTAAAAGTTGCAATGCAACTTTGCATTTTTGCTTTGTATTGGAAGTTGAATGGTAAAGTCATTTGAAAAGGAGTTTGAACCATTTGTTTTTGGTTGTAAGAGTTTAAATATTCCTTGGGATGTTCAATGCATTATTTTGGAGACATTTTTGGTGATCAATCAATAAGAATAACTCTATTTTATGTGTGTTTACATTGAATTTTGCTACTACAACAGGTTGTACGGCTCCATACAATCTACTAATGACATAATTTGAATTTGAATTGTTTAAGGGATGAACTAGATATCTTTTTGTTTTGGTTGCATTGGTTTTCATTGAGATTTGAGTGAGTTAGAAGCTAATTTATGAAATCAGCTAGAAAACCCTAGCTTTGAGGGTTTGAGAACAAAAGTATGAAGTAGGGAACCATTCCACTGGTGGAAAATTCTGAAAATCAATGGAATGGGAGTAGTTAAGTTGTTCTTAATGTTTTTAGGGTTTTTAGATGCAGGGAATGGAGGTAGGGTAGAGTTTGATCAAGCCTTAGCCTAATATCTCTATGTATTAGGCTTAGGAGAATAGGTTAGATATAGGGTTTTGCAAAAAGGTGATTGGATAATTATTTGAGTGGATGAAATTGGTATTTTCAGACCCCATGTCACCTAGTTGGAACTATGGAGTGAAATTTTGTGATTGGGAGAGAGTTTTTCTTGAATTTGCTTTGGAAAACAAGCCTAATTAGGTCTCTTTCCAACGTAGCATTCAATTTTAGAGGGTGTTGTTACAAAACAAACCTATTAAAAAATTTGATATGTTGAAAAAGGGCATAAAGGATATATTCAATGGTGATTCAGTTGTGGGTTTGAAGTATTCTTTGAAATATATGGTGAAAAGTCACAGTTTGGAGTGCTACAAGGAAGTTTGAGGGATTTGTAGGATAACGACCAAGTTAGGGTTTCCAAGTTGAAAATTTTGTTCAAGTTTGATTGACTAAAAAACATCCACCCTGTTATGCATCAAATTGGTATCAAATCATAGGTTTTACCAACAAATGGAAAAGGTTGAAGTTTGAAGCAAACACATATGTCTCCTAAAAATAACCCAGCGACCAGAGAAGTGAGAGAGTTGAAAGAAAAACATGCCAAGGAGTTGAGACAAGTAAAGGATTCTCAAGAAGTTGTCCTATCTAGACTTGTAGCAGTGGAGTCAAATCAAAAGAGAGGTGTGGTCACTGGAGACCAAAGTGATGAAGAGGAAGAGGAAGAGGGTGAGAATGAAAACCTTCAAGGAGGAGTCCAAGGAGATGATGAGTTGGACCCTAAAGAGTTGAGAATGGGTAATTTTATGAAGGCTATCAAGGGAGATACTCTTGAGGTGAAGATGGAATTTCCCATGTATGGTGGGAAGATGGATAGTGAAGAGGTGCTAGATTGGGTTGATGCACTTGACAACTATTTTGAGTATAAGGGGGTAGCAAATGAGCAAAAGGTGAAATTTTCTAATTTTTTTTTGAAAGGCCCTGCCCTAACTTGGTGGAATTATGTGTAGGAAGAGAGAGTGAAGAAGGGAAAAGTAAAAATCAATTCATGGGATATAATGGTGTCTAAAATCAAGCATCAATTTCTTCCCAATGACTTACAATTTAGAGATTTAGAAAGCTTCAAAATCTCAAACAAAAGGAGATGGATGTCATGGCTTACACAAAGAAGTTTCATAAGTTAATCCTTAGAGCAGGTCATGTTGAGGATGAGGTTGAAAAGGTAGCAAGGTACCTAAATGGATTGAGATTCCAAATACAAGATGAGATGAGTCTTACCACCCCTAGAACAGTGGAAGAATGCTTTCAATTGGTTGTTAAGGTAGAAGAAAAGATAAAAAGAAGGAAAGAGAAACAAAGTAGAGGTAGAGGAAAGAACTTTAGGGGTAGAATAACCTTTGGAGGTAGAGGACAATCTCAAAAAGCACAAGGTGAGACAAGAGGTAATCAAGATCAAGGCTCAGAATCAAGAGGTGGTTTTAGAGGTAGGGGATCAAATAGTAGAGGAAGATTTGGAGGATGAGCTAGAGGATCAAGTACATTCTCAGGAAGATGCTATCAATGTAATCAGTTTGGCCATCAAGAATGGAAGTTCCCGAATAAACAATTTTCTACTTCACATGGTGGTGAAAGGAGAACCCAGTTGGTGCAAGAGGAAGATTGTGAGAGTGTCAACTCTCCATCTCACCATGCTACTCTAGAAGTTGGAGAATCTTTGATGATAAGAAATTTTTTTCTCAAAGTCCCTATGGTGAAGGAGCCTCCACAAAGAAAATCTATGTTTAGAACCACCTGCAAATCTCAAGGTAAGGTGTGTAAAGTTTTTGTTGATTCCAGTTCCATAGATAATTTGGTTTCTTTAGAGATGGTTGAAAATTTAAAGATGAAAAGAATCCCACACCCCACTCCTTACAAGGTCTCCTGGTTGAATAAGGGTCAACAAGTCCTAGTTAATGAGCAAACATGGGTTGAATTCAATATTGGAGGGTATAAAGACAAGATATTGTGTGACATCATCCCAATGGATGTTTTTCATTTACTTTTAGGAAGACCCTGGCAGTATGACAAAAAGGCTAAACATGACGGGCAAAACGATACCTATGTGATAGAAAAAAATGGGGTTTCATTTACACTTACTCCTTTGCAAGATGAGAATCTAGATACACAACTTGGGTCAAGTGTTATGTTGGTTGGGGAAAAAGAGTTCTTGAAAACCATGAAAGAAGAGGGTGGACAAGGTTATGCCATTATAATTAGACCTAAATCTATCATAACAACATCAAAGGTGGAAAATGTTCCTAAAGAGGTCCAAGCCTTGTTGAAAAAGTACAAAGACATTGTTGTAGATGAGCTCCCTAGTTCTTTTCCACCAATAAGAGATGTGAGCCACCATATATATTTTATACTAGGGGAAAACCTACCCAATAAAGCTGCATACACGATGAATCCTCAACAGAATGAAGAAATTAGGAAACAAATTCAAGAACTTTTGGACAAAGGCCTAATAAGGGAGAGTCGTAACCCATGTGTTGTTCCTACTATATTGGCACCAAAGAAAGGAGGAGATTGGAGAATGCGCACCAATTCAAGGGAAATTAACAAGATCACCATAAGGTATAGGTTCCCCATACCAAGAATGGAATATTTTATGGATTGTTTAGGAGGGGCTTGTTATTTTTCAAAGATTGACCTAAAAAGTGGCTACCACCAAATTAGGATTAGAGAGGGGGGTGAGTGGAAAACTACCTTCAAAACTAATGAGGGGTTGTATGAATGGCTTGTTATGCCATTTGGGATTTCAAATGCACCAAACACTTTCATGAGACTAATGAATGAAGTTATGAAACCCTTCATAGGTAAGTTTTTGGTTGTCTACTTGGATGATATTCTTGTGTTTAGTAAGACTAAAGAGGAACACTTGCAACATTTAGGCATGGTTTTGAAAAGGTTGAATGAAGAAAAGTTGATGATTAATTTGAAGAAGTGTGAATTCATGAAAGAGGAGTTGGTATATCTTGGTTTTTTGATCTCAAAGTGTACTTTGAAGATGGACCCCAGCAAGGTGGAAGCAATTCTCAGTTGGCCTACTCCTACATCAGTTAGAGAGGTAAGAAGTTTCCACGGCCTAGCTAGCTTTTACAAAAAATTATGAGGAATTTCATTAATTTTTGCTCTCCAATAATTGAAACTATCAAAGGGGATAAAAGGAAAAGGTTTGTATGGCCTGATAAGGAAGGAAAAAGCTTTCAATATCTCTAACAAAGGGTAGCACAACAACCCATCTTAACATTGCCTAATTTTAAGAAGGTGTTCATAATTGAATGTGATGCAAGTGGGTATGCAATTGGAGTAGTATTGAGTCAAGAGGGTAGGCCTGCTACATTTTTCATTGAGAATCTTAATGAAGAAAAGAAGAAGTATTATTCCTATGACTTGGAATTATATGCCATGGTTCAATCATTGAAAAACTGGAGACACTATCTCCTTCCTAAAGAGTTTATTTATTTTTACTGACAATCATGCTTTGCATTTATAAAAAATCCAGGAAAAAATCAGCCACAGACATGTGAAGTGGGTGGAGTACCTCCAAAGCTTCACCTTTACCATCAAACACAAAAAAGGGCAGTCAAACAAGGTGGCAGATGCTTTGAGCAGAAGACAAATTTTGGTTCAAGAAATTCAACTCCAAAGTGTAGGTATTGATGCTTTGAAAGGTATGCATGAAGGTGATGATGACTTCAAGGATATTTATGCTTCTTGCAATCAGTTTAATGGCACTTTTCATGAAGAGTATTATGATTTCTTGATTCAAGAAGGGTTATTATTTAAGGGTGCTCAGTTATGTATTCCCAAATGCTCTATAAGGAATAATCTGATTAAAGAGAAGCATTGTGGCAACTTAGGGGGTCATTTTGGTGTGGAAAAGACTTTGGAGCAGGTAAGAAGGTATTACTATTGGCCAAAAATGTAAAGTAATATTAGAAAATTTGTTGAAAAGTGCATGTTGTTTGTCAAAAAGCCAAGGGTTGTAGTACAAATGTAGGTTTTTACCAACCATTTCCCATCCCAAATAGGCCATGAGAATCCATCAACATGGATTTTGTGTTGGGGTCACCCACAAATCAAAGAGGATTTCATAGTGTGTTTGTTGTTGTAGACCGGTTTAGAAAAATGGCACACTTCATACCATGTAAATGCACAAATGATACCTCATAAATTACAGGGTTGTTTTTCAAGGAGGTGGTTAGGATCCATGGATTACCATTGACAATTGTTTTTGACATGGATAATAAGTTTGTGGGTCACTTTTGGAAAACCCTTTGGAAGAAGTTGGGAACAAACTTAACTTTTAGCTCTTCCTATCATCCACAAACAGATGCACAGACTGAAGTTGTCAATAGAAGCCTTGGGAACCTTCTCAAATGATTGAAAAAGGAACACTCACAACAATGGGATTTGATCCTACCCCAAGCTGAGTTTCAATATAATGACTCTATCAATAGAAGTGTTGGGAAAATCGCATTTGAAATTGTATATGGATTGCAACCAAGGGGAATGTTTGAGCTTAGAGATTTGAGTGGCATGGAGAGGAGTGTTTAAGGAGAAGAGTTTATAGTGGCAATGAAGAACATACATCATCAAGTTAGGGAGAACCTTCAAAAAAGTGTGGATAAATACAAGAAACATGCAGATTTGAAAAGAAGAGAGGTTCGTTTCAGAGTGGGGGACTTGGTATTGGATCATTTGAGGAAGGAAAGTCTACCAAAAGGAAAGTATTCAAAGCTGTAGATGAAGAAGGTTGGGCCATGTAGGGTGGTCCACAAATTTGGAGCAAATTCCTGAGATAGAACTCCCTCTTGGAGTTGCTATCTCCCCAATTTATAATGTTTCTAACCTATATCCTTTTAAAGGATCTGTGATTGTAGGTACATGTGTAGGTACATCAGAATATCTAGATGAAGATTGGGTTGAAGACTTACCACCTAGTCAACCATTGAAGCTTGAATGTATCTTGGACTCAAAGGAAGCTAAAAGGACAAGGCGCAAGGTGTATAAGGAGTACCTAGTGAAGTGGCAAGGCCTTCCAATGGAGGATGCAACTTGGATGATAGAGGAAGACATCAAGAAGCATGGTACAATTGTACAAGATCTAATCTCAAGTGGAACTTGAGATTTTGTTCTCCCTGGGTGTATGGTGCAGAGGCACCTAGCTTCATAATGTAAATAATGGTCAAATGTGAGTATTTGATTATGTTGAGTCATTTTTTATGTAACGAGGTCTATTTATACCATGTCTAATGTTTTTTAGTCATATGGGGTCAGTTTTACATAAAGTTGTCATGTTTTGTTAAATGTTACAAAAGTTGCAATACAACTTTGGATTTTTGCTTTCTATTGGAAGTTGAATAGTCAAGTCATCTAAAAAGTAGTTTGAACCGTTGGTTTTTGGTTGTAAGAGTTTAAATATGCCTTGGGATGTTTGAGGCATTCTTCTGGAGACATTTTTGGTGATCAAGCAATAAGAATAATTCTATTTTATGCGTTTACATTGAATTTTGCTGCTATAGCAGGTTGTATGGCTTTGTACAGTCTACTAATGACATAATTTTCATTGGAATTTTTGAAGGGTTGAACTAGCTATCTTTTGGTTTTGGTTGCATTGGTTTTCATTGAGATTTGAGCGAGTTAGAAGCTAATTTTTGAAATCAGCTAGAAAACCCTCGCTTTGAGGGTTTGAGAACAAAAATATGATGTAGGGCACCATTCCACTGGTGGAAAATTCTAAAAATCAGTGGAATGGGAGTAGTTAAGTTTTTCTTAATTTTTGTAGGGTTTGTAGATGTAGGGAATGGAGGTAGGGTAGAGTTTTATCAAGCCCTTGCCTAATATCTCTATGTATTAGGCTTATGAGAATGGGTTAGATATAGGGTTTTGCAAAAAGGTGATTGGATAATTGTTTCAGTGGATGGAATTGGTATTTTCAAACCCCATGTGACCTAGTTGGAACCTTGGAGTGAAATTTTGTGATTGGGAGAGAGTTTTTCTTGAAGTTGCTTTGGAAAACAAGCCTAATTAGGTCTCTTTCCAGCGTAGCAGTCAATTTTAGAGGGTGTTGTTACAAAACAAACCTATTCAAAAAAAAAATTTGTTGAAAAAGGGCATAAAGGGTATATGCAATGGTGATTCAATTGTGGTTTTGAAATTTTCTTTGAAAGATATGGTGAAAAATCATTATTTGGAGTGCTACAAGGAAGTTTGAGGGATTTGTAAGATAAAGACCAAGTTAGGGTTTCCAAGTTAAAAAGTTTGTTCAAGTTTGATTGAATAGAAAACCTCCACCCTACTCTACATCACAATGAAGCAATTGTTTTATGCATCTGGGTGGGTAGTTGAAGGGTCTTTTGGAATTGTAATGGTCTGAAGCTTGTCGCTTCCTTCATTTACCTATAAGAGGGAAACCATGATCGTTGTAGAAAGATGATTTTGTTTTGGGGGAAGGCATACATTGTAAGAACCTTTTTTCAAAGAAAAGTAATGGAAAGAAAGGAATAACTTGGTGCCCGAATTTTGGGTTTTAATAACAATTATTTGGTTGTCTCCAATTTGATGTTTTCCTTGTTATTTAAATTAGAATATCAAGTATATGTCTAATTTATTAAAAAAAATCACTATTTTGTGTGGTTTATTTGATTGGTTTCTTCAAGTAAGAATTAGATTCATTTTAATAAGTCACAGTAACTTGGAAGATTCATTTGGATTAAAAAGAAGAGCCTGCTAATTAATTTACTTACATGTTTATGCAAGTCATAAACATCAGAGTGCTAAACAATTTTAATTATAACCAGTAGGAGGAAACATATCAATCTATATTTTGACTTCGTTACCTAATGGAGGAGAGGAACTAATCATCTTTATCCCCAAAATAATTTCTAGTAAAATATTTTCCATGCATTTTAACGTTTAGTTATAGAAGTAGGAGTAATAGTTAGTTTTGTATTTGAATTGTCTATTTCAAATGCTCATGGTAGTGTGAAATAAATTGAGAGAGGATGTTTTAATTGAAAAAAGTTTGATCACACAAACCCTAAAAATTTATATGAGGTTTTTAATCTTCTTGAATATCATTAGTTAATCTCAGAGAGTTAACAGTCATTGGTGATAAAGGTACTGTTGATGGTTTTGATGAGCACAACAACAGTTAAGCAGAATATCACTATTCTGCTCTCTTGAAAGAGAAAGAATAACACATGGATATCTTAACTTCCAAGGTATTTGTAATCGGTTCTCGACTGTGCTGATTTCACTTAGTGGTTGATGTGAACTATAATGTTCAAGGGGCCTGCTGGTGTTGAGCTTGTGGATTGTTCTAAGATCAAACATAAATTCAAACCTACTTTAACAGGGGTTTTTAAAGAAACAAAAAAAGATAGATCAAAGCTTTGGAACTTAAGAGAATAATAATTAATCCAACTTAACCAGACTTGTTACCTTTCAAGGAATCCCTAACTAAAATTGTAGAACAAAATTAACTTGTGATTAAAACATAGTTTCATTTATTCACAGTGCTAATTTCAATAGCAGATTGCAAATCACTATTTAAACAAAACATAAAATAAACTTCATTCCTTGAAAGCTATTCAAATCAAATGATTAACCCAAGATAAATACCATTCTGGAACACAACATGAAGTAGATTTAAATCTAGTTGCTTCTACTATTAGTGAAACAAATAAGAAATACTTACAAAGCTGGCACAATCACCAGTGTACAAAAAATCCATGACTCCAAACTGTTTCCATCTATACTAAGAAAACTTGAAAGATACATCATTGCCTTCTGTCGAATCTAACTCCTATTCTACTGCTACTCTTAAGTTTCTCTATTGCTACTGGTTTCTAAAAAATCTCCCTCTATCTCTATGTATTCTAAAACTTCTACCCCTTTTGAAAGAGGCAAAAGGCCATATATACAAAACATGCCAAAAAGAATGTGCTGGCCCCTCTTTAGGGTTTTACAAAATATCAGTTAATTTCATAAGGGCCGGCCCTCAGATCTTTTGGAATGAAGTCAATGCCACATTCAATGTGCATCCCCGTGTCCATGTTGGTGACAGATCGGCCTTAGAAGAAGCCTTCAGATCTTATGGAATACTTGCATTAACTTCTGGCCTCCATGTCCTCCTTCGAACTTCCATGCCGAGTTGCTTTGAATGCCCTGAAGCACTATCATTAATGCCTATCTACCTTTGCCAGTAGACACCACAGTTGTCCCTAAGATTCATGACCTCTTCCTCCTTTCGGCCTTCTTCCTGTTCTAGATCTTCCTGCATGTTGACCTCCTCTAGAAGCAACATCAGAATTTCCTGTTAAATTCCCACACCATTGATTACCGAACTGCTCCATCGCTTTTGATCCCAGAGTAAGTCTGTGTCATTTACATTCTATTGATTTCTTCCATAGGGGAAGTCAATTAGTTAAACTGCCAATGGTTCACCTTTAGCTCCCTTTGATTGGGTGAACACATTCCACGTAAAATTCTTGGGTGGTCAAAGGTTGTTCACACATAATCACATGTCGGTGAGACACTAATCATGTCTCCTTGATGCGATTATACCTCATAGTAGTTATCGGCATATCATATGACGGTCGGCAAGACTTCATAGTGAGTGGCTAGAGTCATATCGATATCCACAGTGGTCACTGAGACAATCGCTATCGGCTAGACATTATGCCGAACTCAAGATCTTTCGATGAGCTCATTTCATCTCGAGGAGACTCCACCCTGTCGGTGAGACATTACACCGAGTGCAAAACTTTCTCTGAGCTCATTTTATTTTGGCAAGATTCCTCTCGGTCGGTGAGACATTACCTCGATGTCGCGCCCTTTCGCCAAGACCAGCAACCATCAGCGAGACCGTATGCCGAAGGAATAAACTTTCGGCGAGCTGAGAGCACTTTGGGGAGACTCCTTCGGGTCGGTGAGACCTTTCGCCGAGCTCAAAACTTTCACCGAGACCCTTCATCAGTCGGCAGGACCTCTCCCCGAAAGCTCAACCTTATACCGAAGGCACCATCCTTTCGGTGAGACTTTTATTTGTCGGGAAGACCTCTCCTCAATGCCAACTTCTTTTCTTTGAGACCTCAACAGTCGGCCAGACATTATGCCAGACCATGAACCTTCGGCAAGACTTTTCCTCTTTGGCCAGACCTTATGCTAAAAGCAATATCGCTCAGCGAGATCTCCCCGATGCCAACTCCTGTACGTGAGACTTCTTCGGGTTGGTGAGACCTTTTTCCGAGAGCATTCTGCTCTCCCCGAGCTCGAACCCTTGCATTTCGGTGAGACTCCCACTGGTCAGGGAGACATATAAAACCTCATGGCGACCAAAATTTTTGGGTGACCGGTGGATCCCAAATGAATATAACACACTGCCAGTCGGCAAGACATCTGAAAGGTCTTAGCGACTTTCTTCTTGAGGAGTTTTATGCTAAATCTAACTGAGGTAGGCTTTCAAACTGAGTTCCTTGAGAAATGCATCAGGGGTATGATTTAATCCTATAACAAAAATTCCTCCATTAGTCCTCAAAGCATATAAAATATATCATTTTTCATCATTTGATTCAATTTTAACAAAAAGAAACCCAACTCAGGCTGAAGCAGAACCAAAATTTGACAGAACAAAAGACAGACTTAGGAGGAAAACAAAAGACTCCTAAGACCAAACCAACAATGAAAGGGGAAGAAAACAAAAGAAAAAGGGGGGACCCATTTTGTTCTAGAATAAAATGGGGTGGTTATGCAAGGCATAACAAATGGTGACTCGGCTGGAAAAATGGTTTAACCATTTTCAAGAAACTGAAGGATTCAGCTACCTAGAACTCCTTGTTTATGGACATCACAACCCTAGTTGGGTCAGTTTTAACAACCAAGGTTGAGCTAGAATCTCAAATGTAAGTAAACACTAGCTACCCCTAAATCTAAGTGTGTGCTTAATGGTGCATCATCCTTTTACAAAGTTTTCCTCATCTTTTGGACAACAATGTGCAAGATTTAAGCTATATGAGTTGATTCCCTTTAGCTGTTGTGCAACGATATCCTGGGCATTGCTCCACTACCAATTAGGCATCCATAGCCCTGACGGAGATACCTCTAGTTTTCTCACAACATTGCTCTACTGCCAGCTAGGCATCCATAGCCCGATAGAGGTACTGGAATCACCCATTCATATTGAATCTTCTCTTCTTTTTGATAATTCTTTTTCTCTTTGCTTTTCTCTTGGAGTTTCAGATATTTCATTCAATTTTTCAAAATTTTTTTTAATATGTCAGATGTTTGACATCTATTCTGGGTTGAAAACTACCATGGACCTCATAACAACATCTAGGAATCAGATTTTTCACTCAAATCTTACAACACTTTCATCCTAGGACAAATATACTATTACAAAGGGAGATGATCTTGATGATTTGTGAGAGTGATAGATTTAGAGGTAGTTAATGAAGATTGTTTACTTTGCACCTTGTTTTCAAGACTTTCCACAACTCTTATTGACAATGGGCATAAAACAACAAATTTAGGACAAAATCACCCAATCAAAAAACCTAAAAAATATCTAAACCACTTCCTTCCTAATAACCAAAGTATACTTCAGATAACAACCCTCTATTTAAAGATGGAAAGAATAGAGAAACCCCAAAGAACAAAACAAAATAGACACCAAACAACAAAGGAAATGAAAGGATAGAAAGAAAGAACAAACAAACAAAAAACAAATTTTTTTACAAACAGAAAAACAAATAAAAATATTTACATAAAGAACAACAAACTATTCACATAAAGAACATAATTATTTACATACAGAGATTATTTATAGGAAGAAACATAGAAACTACTTACATAAAGAAAAACCAATTATTTACACAAATGCACAGCCGAACAAGAACACCAAACTTCACGATTCAAAATAATGTTTAAGAAATTGTCCATTGACAAGCAATGGAATAGGTTCTCCCATTAAACTACTCAGTTGGAAAACATTTTCTCCTAGGATCTCAACAATTTGATAGGGACCTAACCAGAGCTTATCAAATTTCTGGTGACTTCCCTTCTTTTCACTAGCCTTATCCCATAGCAGCACAAGGTCTGATATTTTGAAAGCCTTGATTTTGGCTCTTTTGTCAAACCAAGGTTTGACAATAGCCTGGTGTCTAAAGAATTGCTGCAAGGCAGCATCCCTCTGCTCTTCTAATTTCAACAAGGCAGCTAATCTTACTTCTATCCTATCATCACTAGAATAGAATTTCTACATGAACTCAAGGATAGGTATTTGAAAATGAATAGGGAACACAAGCTCTTGTCCATACACTAGTTTAAATGGTGAAGTCTTTAAAGCAGCCTTGATCCTAGTTCTATCTTCCCATAATGAAAATCTTAGTTGGGTGTGCAAGTCCCTAGGGTTGTTCTCTAACAATTTTTTAATTACCCCTAAGAGATTCTTATTGGTTGATTCTGCAACTCCATTTCCTTGTGGGTAATAGTTTGAAGAATATTTTAAAACAATTTTGTGATCATAAGCCCATGAAATGAACTCAGCAGAAGAAAAGGAAGGGCCATTGTCACATACCAATGCGAAGGGTACTCCAAACCTAGTTGTGATGCATTCGATGAGGAACTTGATCACTACCTCTATCGTTCTGTTCTTGCAAGGTATAGCCTCTATCCATCTTGTGCAGTAATTAGTGGCAGTCAAAATAAATTTTTCTTGCAGAAGAATTTGGGTTAATTACCCCAATAAAGTCCAACACCCATTAGGCAAATGGTCTTACCTCGTAAACCGGCTACAATGGCATGGATGGGTGGCATTCTTTTGATTGAAAAATATGACATATGTGACATGTTCTTACATGTTGATGGGCATCTTTGAACACACATGGCCAGTAGTAACCTGATTTGAGGATCTGATGTGCTAATGAATCTGCAGACCCATGACTTGTGCCATGTTTCCCATGAAATTATGCAATCACATGTTTAGCCTCCTGCTGATCAAGGCATCATAGGTACACCCCCTCAAAATTATTCCTATACAGCAATCCTCCTTTGAGCATATAATAAGATCTTTTCATTCTCAGTGCTCTCCTCTGAGTTGTATTCATTCCCTTTGGGCATCGATTATTAAGCATGAAACAAATGATATCGGCATACCAAGGGTTGTTGGAAAAAGACTGTGTTGTGTATTACTGGAAAATAATGTTCTCACCAGCATTCGCCATGGATTTAGATAGGCTTGTACCTCAGACAAGTTTCATAGAGTGAATCTCCAGATTGAACTCTTGTAAAATGGCCATCCATTTCCCTCTTCGTTCCCCCAACTCACTCTGCATTAGTAGAGACTTCACATCTGCATCAGGAACTACAACAATAATTTGACTTCGTAGGATGTAATGTCTGAACTTCTTGACAGCTCTGACCAGCGCAAAAGCTTGTTTTTCAAGAGGTGGATACTTAACTTCAGCATTCTTAAATGGGGAACTCATGAAAGGAATTGGCCTCTGCTCTCCCTCTTCTCTTCGTTGAGTTAGGACAACTACACAGGAATGTTCAGAAGCAAAATAATAAATATAGAATGGATTCAAATAGTCAGGGCTGGTGAGGACGGGCACTTCCAAAATGGATTGTTTGACTTGAGAAAACGCAGCCTTTTCCTCATCACCCACTCTACTTTGGCATCTTTCTTCATCATTTCATTTAATGTTTTTACAATTTCTACAAAACTTGTGATAAACTTCCTCACAAAGTTGATCTTTCCAAAGAAGGATCTCATCTCCTTCTTGCTTCCTGGCCTGGCTATCTTCAGAATGGACTCAACTCGGTCTGGATTGATTGATATTCCCCTTTCTGAGATTATGTGTCCCAAAAGATTCCCTTCAGAAACCCCGAACACACACTTTTTAGGATTCAGGGAGACACCATACTGAATACATCTTTCAAGAACTTTAGCTAAGTCTGCAGCATGGTTTAGCCTATCTTTAGAGAATACTGTCAGGTCATCCATGTAAATGATGATGCATTTTCCAATCAGATCTTTGAATGCTACATCCATGGCATGCTGAAAGGTTGCTCCAGTGTTTCTCAAACCAAATGGCATCCTTTTGTAAGCGAATGTTCCCCACTTAGTAGTGACAACTGTCTTCATTCTGTCTTCATAGTTAACTATCACTTGATTGTATCTAGAATAACCATCTAGGAATGATATCATCTGAGACCCATTGACAGTTTGCAATACTTCATCCAGTGAAGGGAGTGGGTAGTTGTCTTTTTCTGAAGCTCTGTTTAGATTCTTGAAATCTACACATAGCCTAATCTCTCCATTTTTCTTATGGATTGGAATCAAATTAGCCACGCATGTTGAATGTCATACAGGGAAGATTATTCTTGCAGAAAGAAATTTTTGAACTTCCTTGAAGATCAGTGGTTCAATCAGGGCGTTGATAGGCCGCTGCTTCTGCCGAAATGGCTTAGATTCAAGCTTCAAAGGAATAGTATGAGTCATTACAGAAGCATCAAATGTTTTTAAATCCTCATACCCACAGGCTATTGCAGCAATTTCCTTCTTCAATGCCCTCAATATATCTTTTTTGATTGCTTCAGGGCAAGCTTTCCCTATGTAAACATTTATTTTCAGGCTAGAATCAGCTAGGTTAATAGTTTCATATTCACCTCCTTTATCTTTAGTTGATATCTTTTCCTAAGCCCTTCAGTTTGAATCAAAAATTCTTTCTAAGGCCACCATTCCTTTGGGAATGCTATTAATTTTTAAATTGAGGACTCCCTCTGTGTCACAATCTTTAGGGTTCCAATATCCTTGATCCCTGTTGGACTCATCAATGATCTACCCTTCAAAAACATCTAAACTTGCTAGAAAAGAAAGGATATGTCGATCATCATAAAAAACCTGAAAGTTCCTAACATTATCAGGAACAGCCGGGGTGGATATCAATTCCACTGAGAATCTCTTAAGTGTGGAGTCTTGCATGGGTTCCAGGCTACTTGCAGCAACAACTAATGAATCGGCTATTTGATTTTCCTCTCTAGGGATTAAGCTAAGCCCAAAAGCATCAAAGTCTTCAATCAAGTTCCATACCCAATTTCTATAAACTGCCAGCCTTTTATTGTGACATGTGTATTGGTTGCGCACTTGCTTGATAACTACTTCTGAATCCCCTTTAACCATTAATGCAGTAACTTTCTTCTTATGTGCAAACATCAGCCCCTAAGCTAGAGCTTCATATTCTGCTATGTTGTTAGTGCATCCAAACTGCAACCTGTAAGAAGCAAAGAAAGTTTTCCCTTTCAGGCTGGTTAATTCAATCCCAACACCACAGCTTGTTTTGGATTTGGATCCATCAAACGTGAGGGTCCATAGCTGATCATGAGCTTGAGTTGATCCCTTTTGGGTTATTGTTGGCATTTGGATAGAATGAGCCATAGGTGGGGCTACTTGATCTTTTGCATCAAATATTGGGAAGGGGTGTTCAATAGGTTCCTCCGGTATAATTTCCAATTCCTACACAGATATATCATATAATCCATGGCTATCCTTCTGACAGTCACTCACATCTTTGATTAATCCCTTGGGTTTTGGTATACTTGTGAGTGTAGGGGTGTCAAACAAACCTTGGGGTTGTTCCATATAAATATGCTAGTTTTGAAATATGATTGGGGTAAGTTCAATTTAAGAAGGAACTTCCTTTGAAGGTATATTATCCCTGGTTAACGTTATTGCCTCTTCAAATGAGAAGTGATCTACAATGGTCTCAAGGTGACTTAGGCTAGTTTCCTCAGCTTGGGAAACCTGATTTAAAATGCTGATGCAGGGTTGGCAGGTCAATTCCGAATGATTTTGGTAGTGTATCCTACACCAATTACGGAGTAAAAGACTTTGCAAATCGATATCTTCCCCAAAGACCAACTAATCCCGTTGCAGCCTCTTGGTCAATGCCTATTGGTTTTCATTAGTCATAGAATCAGGGGAATTTTGTATTAACAATTCTTTAGGATCAAGAACCGAAAAGGTCAAAATTTCATCTCTTTTGTAAACCCCTATCCCAGTTTCAAAATGAGCTACCTCATTGGGGAAATCATATTCAGTGATGACATGCTTGAGGCGAGGTTCACTTTCAATCCTAATTTGCGTAGGCACTCCCCTCCATGGTAGCCACATATGTGAAAAGTCGAGGGAGAGATATCCCCCTATACTTTTCATCATATCTCTACTCAACAGCATACCATAAGTCTTGAGAATGTCTGCTACCTAAATATCTATATTGGTTAAAATCCTGGGGTCAGACCCTACTTGCACATGTATATTTCTCAATTCTCCAACTACATTAACCTCTGTTTTATCAAGCTGCATGACCTTCTTGTTTGTTTTGATAGGGTTCAATCCCACTTTCTTGCATACAGAAAATGGCATAACATTGCCAGAAGCCCCTAAATATAGCAAACAATTATGTAGATTCTTCCCACAGATTCTTAAACTCAAAATAAATGGTGGGGTACCTACCTTGCTTCTGTACAAAGCGGTGTTCATGTCTGCAGTAGGTGCCACCTTGTTTTTCCCTTTTGATTTATCAGCTTGCTCCAAAGCTTTCAGCACTATCTCTCATTGAGTAGGGCACCACTTTAGGATGTCAAAATATGATAAAGATGTTTTCTGTCTTTGCATCTCAGCAACAATATCAAATTCTGTGTTATAACTTGCATTACATCTGACAACACTAGGTGAATTACCTTTGTTATGGAAGTCAGGTGGACCTTTTGGTGAAGGAGGGTTGCTATCTGCACTTTGATTCAGAGGCACCATGTGATTAGGCGGTGCTAATGTAGTGAACAGACCCTTATTCTAATTTCTTAGGAAGTGTCCTTCCTTTGTCTGAAAGGCTTGGGCATCATACAAATCTTCCTTAGGTTCATTCTCACTTTGCATTGGGAATAAAGGTTCTTCCTCAAAGAGGTCATAAGTCATTGTTGTATCTACTGAGCCACCTTCTTTATTTGAATTCCCTTGGAACTTTTGGGCATCTGCATGTGCCATCTTGACAACTTTCTCCATTTCAGGGAAGTTTACCTCAAAATGGGTTGCAGTATCATGTAGCCCGCACCAATTAGTCATAAAATTAAGGTCAGCCACATTTGTAGTATGTGACCTATCATCATTAACTTGATAATTGTGAGGAACTCCACCATTATTTGGTCCTATATTCCATTGTCGGTTCTTACTTGGCCTTTGGTTATATACTTTATTTTGATTTTGATAACCTTGGTTAGGGGGGTTTTGGCCTTGATAACCCCTCTGGTCGTGATTGTTATGATTCTGATAATTACCCTGATTGTTATTACTATGATTAGGATAATTACCTTGGTTTCGAGAAGGGTTCAATCTAAGCTGACCCATGTCATTTGTGACTTGAGATAGAGTTTTCTTTAAGGTATCCACCTCGTTTGTGAGTTGGTATGTCTTTTCACTTTCAACACTCTTAGCAACAAGTGGATGATCGCCATGATTTGGTGTTCCATCCTGGTTGTGATGACCATGCGAACTATGATGAGCCTGTGATTGCTGGAAGAAGTCAGGAGCTCCATTGGAAAAGAATGGAACATGAGATTGAGTCTGTAACTCAGACATAGGTCCATAATGGGAAGGAGACATCCCTGGGAAATTATTGAATAAAGGGGTCGGGCTAGACATCTGATACCCTATTGAAGGAAAACATCCTCCCAAACTTCCTTGTTGAGAACTAATTTGTTGTTGCAGCTTAATGGATAAATGATAGACTTTAGATAGGGAATCAATATTTGTCGGTTGATATGTCCTTTGTAGGAATAAGCCAATCAGAGGGTCTATAACTCTAAAGTATGCTTGAATGGCACTATTCTCAGCAACTAGATAGGGGTCTTGCAGTCTCCTATACATTCGTTGAAACCTGGTATGAAACAAGGGAAAAGGTTCACTTGGCTCCTTCCTAATGGTAGCAAATTGGTGGAACAAAATGGCTGGATCCACGTAAATCCTAAACTGATTGATGAAAGCATTCTCCAGGTCTGTCCAGCTTAGGATAGAGCACTAAGGAAGATTTAGGTACCAGTTGTATGCCATATCCCTTAAGGAATAAGGGAACAACCTACAAACTACATCATGGTGAGCTATCTGAGCTCTGGTACAAGTGTCCTTAAAAGCTTTTATGTGCTCTTCAGCACTGCTTGATTCACCATGAATGTATTTGGAACAAAATTTCTCAGGATTCTTAGGCATATCGTGAAAGCCTCCAGGAATATTCCCCAATGGAGAGGGATTATTCTGAAAAAATGCCATTGGTGGTGGTTGAGCCAGCTGTTGGATGGGTTGAACCAGTTGTAATGGCAATTGAGATGGATTCGGTGGTGAATTGATAGGTATCCACTGGGGTATTGGTGAGAAGCCTGGTGGAGTGAGTGGGGCTGACAAGGGTGGTATGATGGTTTCCCCATTCTTGTGACTCTTGTGTCTTATTGGGGTCTTGAGTTCTATCAAAGGTGGTGGATTTTTAGTTGATCAGAGAACTCTACAGGACCTTCTTAGTGAGAAAAACCCAGTATTATCCGGTTTTCTCTACTGGTCCTCCTAGCGATAAAGGTACTATTGATGGTTCTGACGAGCATGGCAACAGTTAGCAGAATATCACTATTCTGCTCTCCTGAAAGAGAAAGAATAACTCATGGATATCTTAACTCTCAAGGTCTTTGTAATTAGTTCTCGACCGTGCTAATTTCACTCAGTGGTTGATGTGAACTATAATGTTCAAGGGGCTTGCTAGTGTTGAGCTTGTGGATTGTTCTAAGATCAAACATAAATTCAAACCTACTTTAACAGGGGTTTTTAAAGAAATAGAAAAAGATAGATCAAAGCTTTGGAACTGAAGAGAATAACAATTCATCCAAATTAACCAGACTTGTTACCTTTCAAGGAATCCCTAACTAAAACTATAGAACAAAATTAACTTGTGATTGACACACAGTTTCATTTATTCACAGTGCTAATTTCAATAGCATATTGCAAATCACTATTTAAACAAAACATAAAATAAACTTCATTCCTTGAAAGCTATTCAAATCAAATGATTAACCCAAGATAAACACCATTCTGGAACACAACATGAAGTAGATTTAAATATGGTTGCTTCTACTGTTAGTGAAACAGATAAGAAATACTTACAAAGCTGGCACAATCACCAGTGTACATAAAATCCATGACTCCAAATTGTTTCCATCTATACTAAGAAAACTTGAAAGATACATCACTTCCTTTTGTCGAATCTAACTCCTATTCTACTGCTACTCTTAAGTTTCTCTATTGCTACTAGTTTATGAAAAATATCCCTTTATCTCTATGTATTCTAAAACTTCCACCCCTTCTGAAAGAGGCAAAAGGCCATATATACAAAACGTGCCAAAAAGAATGTGCTGGCCCCTCTTTAGGGTTTTACAAAATATCAGCTATTTTCAGAAGGGTCAGCCCTCAGATCTTTTGGAATGAAGTCAATGCCACATTCAATGTGCATCCCCATGTCCATGTTGGTGATAGATCGCCCTCAGGAGAAGCCTTCAAATCTTATGGAATACTTGCATTAACTTCTGGCCTCCATGTCCTCCTTCGAACTTCCATGCTGAGTTGCTTTGAATGCCCTGAAGCACTATCATTAATGCCTATCTACCTTTTCCAGTAGACACCACAACTGTCCCTAAGATTTGTGGCCTCTTCCTCCTTTCGGCCTTCTTCCTATTCTAGATCTTCCTACATGTTGACCTCCTCTGGAAGCAGCATCAGACTTTCCCATTAGATTCCCACACCATTGATTACCCAACTGGTCCATCACTTTTGATCCCAGAGTAAGTCCATGTCATTTACATTCTGTTGATTTCCTCCATAGGGGCAGTCAATCAATCAAACTTCCAATGGTTCACCTTTAGCTCCCTCTGATTGGGTGAACACATTCCACGTAAAATTCCCGGGCGATCAAAGGTTGTTCACACATAATCGCATGTCGGTGAGACACTAATCGTGTCTCCCCGATGCGGTTATACCTCATAGCAGCTATTGGCATATCATACAACGGTCGACAAGACTTCATAGCAAGTGACCAGAGTCATATTGATATCGACAGTAGTCGTTGAGAAAATCGCTATCGGCCAGACATTATGCTGAACTCAAGATCTTTCGGCGAGCTCATTTCATCTCAGGGAGACTCCATCTTGTCGGTGAGACATTACACCGAGTGTAAAACTTTCTCCGAGCTCATTTTATTTTCGCAAGAGTCCTCTTGGTCAGTGAGACATTACCCCGAAGTTGCACCCTTTCACTGAGACCAACAACCATTGGCGAGACCTTATGCCGAAGGCATAACCTTTTGGCGAGCTGAGAGCACTTCGGGGAGACTCCTTCGGGTCGGCGAGACCTTTCGCTAAGCTCAAAACTTCCACTGAGACCCTTCATCGGTTGGCAGGACCTCTCCCCAAAAGAAAAACCTTATATCGAAGGCACCATCCTTTCGGTGAGACTTTTATTTGTCGAGAAGACCTCTCCCTAATGCCAACTCCTTTTTTCCGAGACCTCAGTAGTCGGCTAGATGTTACACTGGACCATTAACCTTCGGCGGGACTTTTCCTCTTTGGCCAGACCTTATGATGAAGGCAATATCTCTCGGTGAGATCTCCCTGATGCCAACTCCTGTAGGCAAGACTTCTTCGGGTTGGTGAGACCTTTTGCCGAGAGCATTTCACTCTCCTCAAGCTCGAACCCTTGCATTTCGACGAGGCTCCCACTGGTCAGGGAGACATATAAAACCTCATTGCAACCAAAATGTCTGGGTGACCGGTGTATCCCAAATGAATATAACACACTGCCAGTCGGCAAGACATCTGAAAGGTCTCAACGACATTCTTCTTGAGGAGTTTTATGCTAAATTCAACTGAGGCAGGCTTTCGAACTAAGTTCCTTGAGAAATGCATCAGGGGTATGATTTAATCCTGTAACAAAAATTCCTCCATTAGTCCTCAAAGCATATAAAATACATCATTTTTCATCATTTGATTGAATTTTAACAAAAAGAAACCCAACTCAGGCTGAAGCAAAACCAAAATTTGACATAACAAAATATAGACTTAGGAGGAAAACAAAAGAACTCCTAAGACCAAACCAACAATGAAAGGGGAAGAAAACAAAAAAAAAGGGGGGGACCCGTTTTGTTCAAGAATAAAATGGGGTGGTTATGCAAGGCATAATAGGTACACCCACCTAGGCATAACAAAGCCTAAAGAGTAGGGAATTCTAAGCATCCTAGTAAATTCCATTCTTTGGCCAGGTCACTTGTTGAACCTGATCAGAAAGCTTGGCATACTTTTAGGGTTTGATAATATGTTGATTTGGGTACCAAAATTTTAGTGACTCCACTGTGGGGTTGTTTGTAATAAGAAAAGGATTTGAATCTAATCCCAAAACTCTATGAAATTGAAGTTGTTTCATTTTTCCCCTTTTTAAAAAAAAAATAGGTTGTGACTCTTGTCAAAAATCTCTATGAAATTACTTTTTTGGAAAAAGGTGAAAATCCTATATATAATACATTAATATATAAAGAGGAAATTACAAAGAAAAATCTAGGAAACATCAACTAGTAGCAAATAGAGAAAAAATTCTATCTAAGCTACAAGCTAATCCCTTTCAATGTGAGCAGGGGAGCAAAAGGCAAATGCTAGAGATAATTTGAAATAAGATTTCTTACATTTCTGCACAATTTTCTAGTGGTTTTCCATCGAATCCATCTCAGAAGATGAATTTTCTTGTTCCATAGATTCCTCTTGACTCCCAAAATTATTCTATTTCTGAATCTTCTCATCAGATTTTGATGTTTGAGCCCCCGATGAAGTAAATTTTTGACCAAGTGGAGAGGGCTTTGAGAAGGCATGAGTCTCAAACTTGTTTTCTTTTTTCTCTTGTGGAAGTGTGCAAATCCTCACATTAGGTTTTGTTGAAGGAGTTGGTGATGAAGTAGTAGAATCAATTAATTTCTACCCAATTGTAGGGGGATTTTTCAGGGTGTCTTTCCACGATGAAGTCTATTTTTTATTTGATTTACTTTTGATGTGACATGCTACAACCACATGACCTATTTTGAAACATCTCCTCCAATGGAAGGGAAGTCCTTCGTAATCCAATAGTTGGGTCCAAGAATGACCAACAACATTTAGAATCATATTAGCGAGAAGTTTCTTGGAGAGGTCCAAGTGCACTAAAATTTGAGCGAAAGTAGTGTGAGAAAAATATATAGTTTTCTTATCTACAACCAAAAAATAACCTAAGGAATTTCCAATAGACTTGAAACAAGAATGGATTCAAAATTAAAGTGGAAGATTTGGAAGCCAAACCCAAACAGGCATGATGTTGAAGGATTTAGAAGAAGGGTTGAAGGCTAGGTGCCAAGGCTTAAGAAAGAGGTAATGAAGATTCCAAGACCAATGGTGGTCAAACAAAATTGAGTCCCTATCTTTGGTGGAATCAAAAGTAGCAATGAAGAAACCATGAGCACTAAGAAATTGCTTTGGAACATTTTGCAATAAGGGATGCCAATTTTTCTTTATCCAAATATTTAGGTCTGAAACAAAAGGCCAAAATTTATTAAATCGACATATTAAAGAATGAGTAGAGAAACATTCCTCTTCTTGCAACACTTCATCCCCAAATTCTAGAACAAGGGATTCCTCTACACATTTAAGAGGTTTTGGGTGTAGACCCATGTGTCCTTTTAAATTAGGAAGAACATTGAAAGGCATAAGAGGTACATGTATATTTGCACATACCTTTGACTTGAAAGAGCATTCAGTGCTTTCAATTGAGGACCTAGATGTAGAGACCTTGGAAGAATCCAAACCTATGCATAGATCATTTGCAACAACTGAATTAACAGTTGTAGAAGATAGATCTACATCATTTGTGACTGGTATCAAGGCTATAGTAGAGGGTTGTTGTAAAGAAGAAGATCTACCCAACAAAGTAGTAGGCTTAAGAACCACAAATGAGGGGAAAAATCTCCAAGAAGGTCGTAGATTGATGTAGGGGGTGCTGAACCATTCTTATGCACTACTGAGGAATTCAAGGAGGATGAAAGAAACCTAGTTGAAGAGGGAATATTGACCCCTAAAATATTTGGAGTACACTGACATGAAGATAACAAAGGCCACAAATCCCCATTCAGTCCATTTGCAAGAATAGATTGAAATATTTCTAAGTGAGTAGGCTAGGATCCTTTGAAGTGGTCTTTAGCAACACTTGGCATTGTAGAATATGAGCCAACATTCGCAACAGGTGGGAAGGATCTCCATGAACTACAAAGAGCCATTGCAAATGCATCATTGGAAGGAGCAGGAGCCTCCATTTTAAGGTTACTCAAGAACACAATTCAATTTTCTTTATCTCTGTGAAATTGTTGTATGAGTGATCAATTGAGTTTTAAATCAGAAAGGTTAAGTTTTAGACATCAAAGCATTACAATATCTCCTAAAATTGATGGTAGAAGATCCTTACACCAAGGAAACCTAAATAACTCATTAAATAAAGATAGAAATAAAAAATGGTCACAAAAGAGTAAGGATGGAACAAAGCCCCCTCTCAAATCAAAGGTGTCTATTGATAATGAAGGAGCCTCTCCTGATGCACCTATAATTACTAAACTACATGAGAATCTTCAAAATGAACAAGGGAATTCCTTAGAACATCCTTTAACATATGTAACAATCCTTTGTTGAGGATTGGATTACATAGCAATGAAAAGTTTCCACCAAGAGATTCTCACAATTTTCATGAATAGAATAGCCTATATAGATTTGTATTCCCATTTAAACCCAATTTCCAAAAGATGAAAGAAATTGAAGACCGTGTGGATGAAGAAATAAGACAGGCTGAAGTGAGAAGAGACTATGAGGAGTGAATGATCAAGCAATATGCTAAAAGTTCACAACATATGCCTAGGGAGAAAACACCTCAAATGGTTAGCATTACTAATTCCCATGTTGTTTCTACTTCAATGAGAAAATTGATTGATTAGGAGTTAAAGAAAGAAATAGAACAAATGCTAGCACAAGTTGAAAGGCTTAAGTTAATAAGGTAAAAGGAAGTATTTCCTCAAGAGCTGCTCTAGTTGAGTGCCTAGCCTATTTCAAATGTGTCACAATATAGACCTATCTTTAATCAAGTTGGATATACGAATACAAGAGGTTCTTTAATCCCACATGTATCCCATAATGCAGTTGAAAATCTTCACAATAAAAGTAATATACATCAAATAAAACAAAATGTTTTTTCACCACAAGTTTCAAATCCAATGAGTGTTCCCATGAATTCTCCACCTGTCAGGAATGCTTATCCTTTTCCTCCCAGTCAAGGAGGAGTGAGATATCAAAATCATGGATATAATCAATATGTTGGGCAATATCAATATCAATATTAGGCTCTGCATCAAAATGTTCAGGGCAATATGAACCCTTCTAGAGGTGTTAACCAAAATCTGCAACAAGGTGTGCTTCAGCAATATTAGCCTCATCAAAGAAAAAAACCATTTGCAATGGGACCTATGAATGTAGATAGATTTAGGCAACTTGATTTATTTGGTATTCAAGGATACCCAAACACAATTGACAATGAGGTAAGGAATGTAGTCCCAAAGTTCTCTAGAAACAATATTGTCTCAGGGGAAGATCACATAAGGGCATTTGAAACAATCATGGACAATTTTAATATATAACATGAAGATGTTTATATGAAGTTGTTCACATAGGCATTAATTGAGGTTGTAAGAGATTAGTACAAAAACCTTCCTGATTTCTCAATTAGTTCTTGGGATGAGTTCAAAAGACTATTCAAGGAGTAGTATGGGGATCATTATGACCCAAAATTTTCTTTACATGACTTAACGAATATTCAAAAGAGTTACAATGAATCCATTGCAGATTTTAACACTAGATTCAAGAAGTTGTTCAATAGGATTACACCTTAGTTGAAGCCTATAGATCCCATGTTCCTAGTGTCTTACCTGAATGCATTTGATCCAAAGACTGGTTATGAACTTATTATAAGGAATCCTCATGTCCTTACTGAGGCATTCAAAGATGCTCTAAATATTGAAAATAATATAAAGGCCTCAAGAAATATTGGTAGAAGAGATGAGGTTAAAATATTGCAAAACCCTAAGGCCCAACAAAATAAGCAACCAAAAGAAGATGATAAGCTTGATAAGGTTTGGGATGCTATGAAATATTTTTCATATAAATTAGCAAGGAATGAAAAGGGGATATCTTACGAAAAATCCAACTATCATTGGAATGAAAGGCAGAGATTGAATGACATGCCTTACAAAACAAACTAGAAAGATAGGAGGCCCTTGGATAGTGATCTAACGAAGAATTCCAATAAAGATACCCCTTATCCATTGAAGAGGCATGGAGATAATATGGTGGAGGATACTCCGTGGTGTGTTCCTTGTAACTTGCCACATTCTCCTGAGTATTGTGTAGTGGCACAATCAATTCAAGAAAGTGAAGCACCAAATGATCAAGACATAGATGACCACACTATCAATATGCTAGAAATCATACCTTATGAGGTAAATAAAGAATATTCATCTTTAGAGTGTTGAGAATTTTTTGAGATGATTTAGCATTGTTGTCATTGACGTCAAAACCTGGGATCTAGAAGGTTGAGCTCTGGATGATATATAGAAATGATCAATCCTATCAAGTACGTAGTGTGTGATGAGCCTAGTTTTTGGTCTAATTTTGGGTAGAATCTATAGTCTATTTTCTCATAGATGTCATGGAATTTAATGCTTAAGTGTTGGTATTGGCATAATGTTTCCCTCAAACCATTGACATTTGATATTATCCTATCTCTACAAGCTTTAATGATATTTGACATAATATGTGGGTTATCTATATTGATTTTGCATGCAATTAATGAATGTTTCTTAGAGTGGTTATAGATGTGCAGTTATTATGCGTACTGACCTTGACATGTAGATTAAATATGCCAAGTTGAGGAAGACACCACTAGCTGGGCATGCACCATAACGTTCAACTGAGGAATCACTCCAAGTCAAAGGAAACCGACAATAAATATTTTTCATGCAACTGAACGTAACCACCTTGTAGTGGACCTTAATGATCGAGCATGCATGGGCATTACTGTTGTGCTGGATCTACACTTGACTTGCAGGTCTGACCAGATTCCATGCATGTGTAACCGCCATCGCTCCACTTTTCCCTGTTTTCCCTAAATTGCATCCTCCTAGTCATGGAGTTGACTGCCTTGTTTAGCTATAGTATAAATAATGATTTGATGCTCCTTCTTCAGAGGTTGCATGATTTGAAATTGTACTCTCATTCTCCAATTTCGGTGGTACAAATACACTAATATTTTTTGTATGCATGATTTACAGTGAATAAAATAAAGTTCTAAGTTTAAGCATCTGAGTTCTTGTTAGTTTAGAGGATACTTATCCAAGCGGGCCCACTTGGTGAGTAATCCATCTTCTTATTTTAGCATTAGTTTAGTATTACTTGTTGTTTAGTACTTAGTTAAAAATCTGGCATCGACTATTCTTGCAGCCACTAGAATTCCATTCTGTGACTGTTCCTATAGCCAAAATAGATAGAGTATTCTCTTGTTTGTCACTCAGATTTTCATTCTTGCTTTGCATTTCAACTTAGCATAGATGTTGGTTGATATTCAACATTTTCTTTATTTCCTTTTAAGTAATTTACTTTTAGTATTGTGTTTCTTAGCTGTAGAATGTAATGACTACTTGAGCCCCTAGTGCACATACTGTGATGACCCATTTCAAGTTCACATCCCTGGGTTGAAAAGTTAAATGCACCTTCATGATGATTGAATAACTATTCAGGTTAGATGTCCAATCTCTAAATCATGGCTGTAAAGGTTTAGTTATGAAATCATTGTAGGAGGCCAACATTTTTGGCACTGTTGTTGGGGATGGTGTCAAGCTAGGAAGTCTTTTGGAGTCATTTGTAGTTTTTCTTGTTGTAGTGTTTTTGGAAGTTGTTCTTAGCATATCCTCATTTAGGAAGTAATGACCCCCCTGATTCTTTACCATTTTTTTGTGTGAGCTGATTGATAGTGAGTGATACCACATGCATAGAGGAAGGAGAAGGGATGCTTATGGGATATTCATTCCTAACAATCCTAATCCACTCTGGCTAGTTGAATATTAGAACCTACCAAAAGAAGAAGAAGAAGATCAATGGCCCTTTTCTGATGCATATCCTGATCTAACTAATTCCGAAGTCTCCTCTGAAGATCAAAATCAGCTTGAGAACCCTTTTGCTTTAGAACCACATCATGCAGGAATGGGTGATGTAAATAGGAATAGACAAAACCAACCAGCTTTCTTTTTCCCATTGCCCATCAAAATAAAGTTGAAAACATCAAGAACATTCCTGCCTCAACACTCCCCAAGTTTTATGGACTTGTGACAAAAGATCCTGATACCTTCTTATTTGAGTTCGACATACTCTGCAGGAGTTATGATTATACTATTGATTCCCATCGACTTATTTTATTTCCCACCACTTTGAAAGAGTTGCATTAAGATGGTTCATGAGCCTAGGAAGAGATACTATGGAAACTTGGGAAGACATGAAGACAAAGTTCTTTGAGAAATACAAGGAATACTATAGGGGTAGTGACATGAGAGGAGGTGACATTTTCAGGATGCAGCAGAAGGAAGATGAGAGCCTAGAAGATTACATTGCAAGGTTCTTGTTTTGCTTGCAGAAGTCCCCACACCATGCACTTAATGAGGACTCACAAAAGTTGCTTTTCCTGAGAGGAATCAATGACAACTGCATTGATGCTTTGGACCTCATGGAAGGAGGAGATACCTCTCATGCTCCTTGGGAGGATATCAAGAAAATATGTCAGAATTACTCTAGGGAAGCTTCAAAGAAAGGGAGAGCTTATCAATGTTCCATGGGTAAGTCAACTACCAGTGGGGTTTCAAGAATGGAGATCACTCATTTGTTGGCAGACTTCAAGCAAGAAATTATCAACAATCTAGCTACTTAGCTAGATAAACTTCAGGCCAAGAAGAAGCAAGAGGAGGCAAAGATGATGTTGACAGAGTATTGTCCCCACTGCAGACAAAAGGACTTTAGATGTAAGATGGTAGCTAATCTTGAAAGCAAGCAGATTTCACCTAAGTTCAAGCCAATTCAAATTGAAGAAGACCAAGTCTACTATGTTGCACAAAGGAAGCCTTGGGCTCCAAGACATGGTATGCCACCAAATCCACTATCCTATGCTGGACCATATTTTAACTCTTATTCATCTGGTAACCAATGGAAGCTCCCATATCCACCTAGTTATGGAGGATATCCACCACATCCTTGGAGTAACCCTCCAAATTCTTGGCCCAACCATCAGAGTTCTCCACCTTAGTGGCAACAACCTCAGTGGAATTGACAACAATTTCAAGGACACTAGCAACCACCTCTAGGAAATTGGCAACAAACAAATCAATGGAGAGGACATCAATGGCCTACTTAGACAACTAGTTACATGCAGCCACCTTCTCAGCCCCAAAAACCTACTATAATGCCTCCACCTACTAATCCAAGCTCAAATTCACCTAAACCCACTCAGATACCAGCTCAACCCACACCTAATCCAAATAAAAAACCACAATAGTAGCCTACATACTTTGTTGATTCAAATCAATTCCCTGCATATGTTGTGAGTGTAAGTGATATCCACCTGCATTCAAGAACCACTCTACTAGCCTCTTCCAAGCCCATTATCATTGAGTTTCATGTGGAAGAGGTGGAGGAGCCTTTGAATGATCCTATTCAGCCAAATGCACCTAAAAATCCTGAACCAGTCCAAGCCAAGCAAACTGAGCAAGAACCACCATTTCCTTAGAGATTGGAAGTTGCCAAGAAGAAAGAAGAAAAGAAGGATACCACTTTTGACATCTTGGATCAGCTAAGGCATATATGTGTTCAGATACCCCTATTTCAGGCCATAAAAGATGTTCCAATCTATGTCAAAGCTATCAAGGAAGCTTGTCTTAAGAAGTTAGGAAGGAAGAAGAGAGACCCAACTACAGTTCATGTGGTGGGCCAACTAGCTGATATCATGCTGGGAAAAGTGACTATTCTCAAGTATAATGACCCAGGTAGTCTTGTGGTAGTAGTTGTCATAAATGAGATCCAAGTGAAGAATGCTCTAATTGATTTAGGGGTAGCAATCAATGTAATGACCAAAGACATCCTGCAACAACTAAACATTGCAAGTATGAGATCTACTCATATTGTTCTGCAGCTTGCTGATAGCTCTTATGTTAAGCCCGATGGTGTAGTGGAGGATCTTGTGGTAGTTCTAGACTCCTGGGAATACACAATTTATTTTATGATTCTTTCTCCTAAGGCTACACTAGACGGGTATCCCATCATTCTTGAAAGGCCTTGGTTGGCAACTGCAAATGCATACATTAGATGTTAGTCAAGTGACATGACCATTTCAGATGGAAGGAGTACTAAAATTTTTGTTCTTTATCCACCGGCTCAGCCATCTCATGATGAAGAAGATTTTGTATGGCCACAAGTTTGTGAAAAGGCCGAGGAAGCTAATTCTGTGGCACAACTTATGATGCTAGGTAGAAGCTACTCCAAGATGAGGATGAAGTATTAGATAAAATCATTAATAACCATTATGAAGTGGAGGAAGCATCATCTTCTACTTCAGTCATGACACTTCTGCTTGCTCTTCCTGCAACCATTGTTCCTGCAGACATTCTTCCTACATACGATCTTCCTGCAGCTACTATTCCTATAGATAGACTTCCTACAACAACAGGTATGTTCCATACATTGCTTCCATATGAACTAAAGGTACCATGTATTAATGAAGCAGCCATGATAGAGTTAACTACAAAAGTCTAAGTGTTAGAGGGAAAATATCTGAATGCTAATAGTAAATTGAATGAAGAGTAACAATTGTTACTGGAAAGCCTATTAAGGGCCCATCAACATGCATTTGCTTGGGATTATCATGATATGAAGGGAATGGATCCTAAACTTTGTACCCACATAATTTATATAAGAGATGATTGCACTCCAGTAAGACAACGACAAAGAAGGATTAACCCTACACTAAGAGAAATTGTGAAAGGAGAACTACAGAAATTGCTAGATGCAAGATTTATCTACCCCATTTTAGATAGTCAGTGGGTGTCTCCATTAGTGATTGTTCCCAAGAAAGAAGGGAAATGGCGAGTTTGTGTTGATTATAGGGAACTTAATGCTGCCACCAAGAAGGATCACTTTCCTTTACCCTTTATTGATCAAGTTTTGGACACACTTGCAGGAAAGCAATACTTCTCTTTTCTAAATGGATTCAGCGGCTACAACTAGATACAAATTGCACAAGAAGACCCAAGAGAAGACCAAATTTACCTATCAATGGGGCACCTATGCCTATTCAGTACTCCCATTTGGCTTGTGCAATGCACCTACAACTTTCTAGAGGGAAGCCATTAGCATATTCTTAGACATTTCTCATGATTGCATGGAGATTTATATGGATGACTTCACCACTTATGGTGTTGATTTTGATCAAGTATTGGAGAATCTTAGGAGAGTCCTAAAGAGATGTGAGGATCAAAACTTGTCCCTAAATAGTGAAAAGTGTTTCATGATGATGCAAGAGAGTGTTGTTCTTACAAGTGAATTCAAGTAGATCCTACAAAAATTGAGGTAATCACAAATTTTCCTACACCTACAAAAAAAAAGGATGTTAGGAGTTTCTTGGGTCATGCATGGTATTATAGGTGATTCATCAAGGATTTTAGCAAGGTAGCAACACTATTGTATACCCTTCTCAGTAAAGATGTTGAATTTTAGTGGATTGAAGCTTGTGACAAGGCATTTTCTGACTTGAAGGCAGCTTTGACTGATGCTCCTGTACTCAAGGGACCCAATTGGGAGCTTCCTTTCCACATTCACACTGATGCATCAAATTATGCCATAGGAGCGGTCTTAGGATAGAAAGAGGGAGCTGTTGAAAATTCTATTTACTTTGTCAACAAAATTTTGCAAGGAGCTGAATTCAATTATACAATGACAGAGAAAGAGATGCTAGCAGTAATCTATGCACTGAATAAATTTATACATTACATAACGGGCTACCAAATCTTTGTACACACTGATCATGCAACCATTAGATATCTCATGAATAAACCTTTGATCATAGGTAGATTGGAAAGATGGTTATTGTTGATGCAGGAGTTTGATATAACCATTGTTGATAAGCCAGTGAAGGCCAATGTTGTTGCAGATTTTATTTCAAGGCTAACTACATCAGAAGACAATCAACCAATAGATGACTCTTTTTCTAATGAGCATCTATTCTCTCTTAGTGTACAAATACCCTGGTATGATGACATAGCCAATTACTTGGTTACATGTAGATTTCCTTCTCACTTCTCCCTAAAAGAGAAAAGGGCACTCATTGAAAAATATTTTCCTTTCTCTTGGATTGTTGGATGTTTGTTTTATATTGGACCTGACCATGCCATGAGAAGATGTGTGAGAGAAGATGAGACATATGACATTTTTCATACATGTCACAATGAACCATGTGGAGGACACTTTGCAGCCAAAAGGATAGCAATGAAGGTTTTGAAAACAGGATATTACTGGCCAACACTCCATAGGGATGCAGGAAGGTATACCAGAAAATATGATAGATGTCAAAGAATGGGAAAACCAACTAGATATGATGAAATGCCAGTTTTCCCTCAGATAATAATCACACCCTTTGACAAGTGGGGATTGGATTTTGTGGGACCAATTGACCCTCCATCAAATAGTAAGTCTTATATATTGGTATGCACTGATTATGTAACAAAATGGGTAGAAGCTAAGGCCATGAAGCATGCAAGAGATAACAAGGTTGTAGATTTTCTTTATGAGGAGATTTTCACAAGATATGAAGTCCCAAGATAAATAGTGACTGATCAAGGGCTACAATTCACACCAACTCTTGTTGCAGCACTAGTGAATGAGTACAATATAAGGCACATAAAGTCTACTCCTTATCACCCCCAGGATAATGGCCAAGTTGAGGTGACCAACAGAGAAATTGAAGCCATTTTGACTAAAACGGTAGTTGTTCATCAAAAGGGTTGGGAAAACAAATTACCAGAAGTTGTTTGTGCTTATAGAACAACCTGGAAAACAACTACAAGCTTCACTCTATTTGAGTTGTTGTATGGAAAGACAACTATGATGCTAATCAAATTTGAACATAAGACTTTGTGAACTGTAGTGGATTTAGGGATGGATATTTTTGAAGCACAAAAAGAAAGAATCATGTAGTTAAATGATTTTGATGAGATAAGAAGAGAAGCCCTATAACATACAAAAGTAGTGCAAAATCAGATGATCAAGTGGCATGAAAAATTTATCAAAGACGAGAAGTTCAAACCAAGAGATTGGGCCTTTCTCTATGATTCAAGATACTAGGAAAACTCAGGAAAATAGCAAACAAGGTGGCTAGGACCATATGAAGTTGTTGAGGTCTTTCCTAATGGAGTTGTTCATCTCACCACCATCGACCCTGTCAGGTTCAAATTACTTGTCAATGGTCATCACCTTAGATTATACCATAAGCCAACTTCTAGAGAAGAGTTCCTACAACAATTCACCCAACACTCATAGCTTCCTGCAATTGAACGTGGTGGACTGAGTGTCCCTCCTTCAACCTAATTGAGGTACGTAATTTTCATAATAAAGACTTTCACTTATGTGGAAGTCCAGTTCTTCATCCATCCACCCATCCACCCATCCATTACCACTTTTCTCTCTCTTCCATTACTTCATTCCACCTCACCTCATTCCACCTCATCTTCATTTATTGCTCAATTTATTTTCCAACAAGGTGAGCATTACTTTATCAATGATCTTTGCAACAAATCTTCCACACATTCAGGTATGTGTGCATTAATTGCAATCTTTAATCATATTTTAAGTGCGTTCATTTAATCATTGTACGTTAGTATAGGTATTCACATAAATTCCATCATTACCTGTTAATCACCATTCCCATCTCACATGTGTGGACACATGTCCAAATTTAGGTTGGGGGGAGGGGAATGAAAAACATGCAAATATTTTGTGAATTTATTGCCCATGTGTCGAATCATATTAGGCTACATTAGAAAATTTAAAAATGAGCTGATTTGAAATCCGAGTGGAATGACGACTTGCATGTGTGAAGTGACAATAGTTGTAGCTGCCATTTCTTCCTATCATAATTTCCCTTTATCACTCCTTTTCTTGCCATTATTGCCTCATCGTAATCTTGAGTTGCAAGAAAAAAGGAAAAAACAAAAGAAAGGAAATTTAGTCGACACTGGCACTAGAAATTTAGCAGGTTGGTCCTAGAATTTAGCAGACACTACAGGGAAGTGCATTTTATTTTTAGATGGAAATTGCAGGAAAGAAGGGGAATTGCAGGAAAAGAAGTTGCAGATCATTTGTTTGATTGCAAACAATGGGAGGTGGGTTAATTCGAAATGAACCCATGGTGCATGATATTTTACTACAAAATGCACAATGCCTAGCTGAATTTCAAAACTATGGATGGATAGATTACTTTTTGAAGTTGGATGGTTTTGATGAAGGCATTGCCCTCAATTTTTCCTAAACGTTTTTAGAAGGAAAAGCCATAGTAAAAAGTTTAGAAGTTGTGGCAATAGAGGAAAGAATTGTAGAGGTTATAGGGTTACCTACTGATGGTGAAAATTACCCTGCTTCCAGAGACGCCAAGTCAGTCAGGGATGAATTCACAGAGCCAAACGAACCCCCATTGAGCATAGATAAAAAGGGTGCAAAGATAATGTCTCTGCCCTAGCTGTGGAAGTAGATAGTTGTGTATGTTACCAAATACATTACTTGTGAGGGTCACCAGTCAAATTTGCATTTTGTCCACTTCAAGCTTTTGAATCGCATGAGGCATAGGAGGATGAATGTTACCAACGTGTTGTACAATATTCTCTCAATCATGGCAGCTGAGACCCAAAAAGGTAGGGGTAATTCTATTTCCCACCATTGCTTGATTAAATTGCTAGTTGAAGAGTCTCTGCATGATGTATCTGGAATAACTTGGGAAGAGTTTATCAATGTTGACCAAAATTATCATCGAGAAAAGTTTTTCAATGTTAAGCACTTGCAACATAGGGCTTTACCTCAATCCCATAGGTCTAGCAGGAGAGTAAGCATGACTGAAGCCATTCCTAGTTCTTCAACCTTTGGTGTTGGCTCTAGAATGAATCCTCCTGTAGTGAAAGAAACCATAGAAATTATTTCTTTTGGAATAGATCACTTAGAAAAAGAAAGCTCTTCCTTAGATTCTGATGATGAAGTTCCACTTGAAATCCTCATGAAAACTAGGGCACAACAGAGAGAGGTAGAAATGAGAAAAGGGAAGGCTAAAACACAGCCTGTAGAAAGAAAAGTGCCAATTTTTAAGAAGAGGAAGGTTGATACTGTTCATCCTGTAGCCAAAGGAAAATGTGAGAGACCTCCCAAGAAATCAAGACTAGTCGGGCCTACAATTGGTATGCCTCTATAGGAAAGCCCTAAACCTAGTGAGACCTCACATGAGGACCCTAAAACTCCAATGAAGTAGGAGCATGTTGAAGAAGAAGAAATATTTAGGGGAGTAGTAAATATAACACTAGTCGATCTTGCTAGCATTGTAGAAGAATTGGAGGAAAATCAGGACTCCCTGCAGCATGAGTAAGAGGTCCTGTAGCATGAGAATGCAGTCTTGTAGCAACAACTAGAACCAAAGTAGGAATTCTTACAACCATAGTAAGAACAAGATTCCCTGTAGCAAAAGAAAGAGGAAACAACACCCTTGCAGCTAGAGATAACTGGACAACCTGAGTCCATGCAAATAGTGCAATATGAGGAGCCACCATCAACAAAAAGACTCGTAGGCATTCATAATCCTCCTATTTTTATAGTACATACAACAATTTTGAATTTATGGAAAGAGATACAAAGAAGGGAGGAAGAATGGAAAAAGGAAAAACATAAATTGAAGGAGGAAATTCAAAAGAAGGATGAAGAGATTGAGGATAGAGATGCAGAAATTGCCACCCTGAAGTAGAGGGTAGATGATATGGCAGCTTTGGTGCCAAAGATTCTAGAATGTAGAGATCCTTCGAGGGTCTATGCTCTACTCCTGAAAGAGAAGTATCTCTCTATTAAGATGTCAATACTTGCCTCAAGTTTGAATCCTTCTATTGATACCCCTATGGAATTTTTCAATGCTTATAGGATTGTCTCACCTGAAATGAAGAATTTTCTATGTGAATTTTATTTACATAATTATGTTGTCACAAAAGACCATGATTGGAATCTGCTACTATATGTTGGGGATGTTCAATTGAGAGCATTCATGTCTTGGGTGAAAAATGAGATTAGTTGGGGACAACAACATAGTGCTTATAAACAATTGGAGTCTGATATCCCTCTGCATGTTAGAGCTGAATCAAACCCAAGGGACATTTATGGAGAATGGCATAGAATGCTAGTCAGACCAAGTTATGGAAATAGGATTATTCCTTGGATTGAGGTAGTTTACACTGAGTATGAGGTAAAAACAACAACAAAGGAGGAAACTATGAGGAGATGTTTATCACAAAGATGAAATAGTTTGACTAATGAGTTGAAACAGGTTGAGCCTCATTCCATCCATAATTATGTTGTAGCATTGAAAATAATTGAGAGGCATATTTAGATTGGGAGAACTCAGGGACGGTCTTGGCTTCCCCTAACTTTTCAGCCACCCATGCTCATGTGGCCCATGCCAAATTTTAGATTCTACCAGTATAACATTGTTGCAGAGAGGCAAAGATGGAATAGGTTTGATAGACTGGGAGGATTCTATTGGGATCCTGACTCATGTACTGCAACTACTGATGTCTGACAGCTCTTAGTTGCAAATTTCAGAGCTTTGACCAAGTAGAAGAACAACTCTTCCCCTGCTAGAGAACCAACAAAACGTTAGGTTGGGGGGAGTGATGAGCCTAGTTTTTGGTCTAATTTTGGGTAGAATCTATAGTCTATTTGCTCATAGATGTCATGGAATTTAATGCTTAAGTGTTGGTATTGGCATAATGTTTCCCTCAAACCATTGACATTTGATATTATCCTATCTCTGCAAGCTTTAATGATATTTGGAATAATATGTGGGTTATCTATATTAATTTTGCATGTGATTAATGAATGTTTCTTAGAGTGGATATAGATGTACAATTATTATGTGTACTGGCGTTGACATGTAGATTTAATACACCAAGTTAAGGAAGACACCGCCAGCTGGGCATGCACCATAACGTCTAATTGATGAATCATTCCAAGTCAAAGGCAACTGACAACAAAGATTCTTCATGCAACTAAACGTAACTGCCTTGTAGTGGACCTTAATGATCGAGCATGCATGGAAATTACTGCTATGTTCGATCTGTGCTTGACTTGCATGTCTGACCAGATTCCATGCATGTGTAACCACCATCGCTCCACTTTCCCTTGTTTTCCCTAAATGGCATCATCCCAGTCATGGAGTAGACTGTTTTGTTTAGTTGTAGTATAAATAATGATTTGATGCTCCTTCGGAGGTTGCATGATTTGACATTGTACTCTCATTCTCCAGTTTCAGTGATATAGATACATTACTCTTTTTTGTATGCATGATTTATAGTTAATAAAATAAAGTTTTGAGTTTGAGCATTTGAGTTCTTGTTAGTTTAGAGGATACTTATCCAAGGGGGCCCACTTGGTGAGTAATTTGTCTTCTTAGTTTAGCATTAGTTTAGTATTACTTGTTGTTTAGTACTTAGTTAGAAATCTGGCATCGACTGTTCCCGCGACCACTAGAATTCCATTTTGTGACTGTTCCTGCACCCAAAGCAGATTGAGTAGTCTCATGTTTGTCATTCAGATTTTCATTCTTGTTCTACATTTTAGCTTAACATAGTTGTTGGTTGATATTCAACATTTCCTTTATTTCCTTTTAAGCAATTTACTTGCAGTATTGTGTTTCTTAGCTATAGAATGCAATGACTACTTGAGCCCCTAGTGCACATACTATGTTGACCCATTTTAAGTTCATGTCCTTGGGTTGACAAGTTAAATGCACCTTCATGATGATTGAATAGCTATTTAGATTATATTTCCAATCTCTGAATCATGGTTGTAAAGGCTTAGTTATGAAATCATTGTAGGAGGCCAACAGTGTGGATGTTATCCTTGATCCAGATGTGATATTACTTCTTTTTGGGACATCCGTGGAAATCAATTAATGTAGAATAATGAAGAATAATCTTTTGATGTTGGCTGCTAAGCTCAAAGCTTACTTCAGGTATCCTTGCTATCTGGACATTCATGTAGCATGTTACAAGTTTTGGTATGTCTAGTTGTGTTTCTCCAGTTGGCACTAAAATTGATGCTAATCAATATTTGGTCTTGGTTGCAACATTCCCATCAGCTCTAGAATATATTTCATGTAATTCAAAGTTTGTTATCTTTTGATAATTATGTTATGTAATGAACCTATCTTATGTATGACCTATTTATGGGTCCCTTGGTAACATGGTAAGAATATCTTTATGTGCAACCTATCTTTTTGGTCTGGTGCTAGTGTGCCAAGCCTTATTGAATATTTCAAGGTTGTTCTTCAAGCTGACATGTTTTTGCTAGGCCGACTTAGGAGATTATGAAGATATTGTGTTTGGCCAACTTAGAAGTTTATGAAGGCATGGAATGGTATAAGTAAAAGTTGTTTTTGTTTGATGAATGAAAAGAAGTTTGGTGTATGATGTGTGTGAGTATATAAAAGTGTGATAAGGATTATGCGATAAGAAAGTTGAAGGAAAGTTGAAGGAAGAAGCAATCTTCTTTGTAGAGGTTGTGTGAGGAAGGTGTGTAGAAGATTCTTGATCGGATCTGCTGCAGATAAATATTGTGCTCTTAATCAAAACTAAATTCATGCATATGTAGACGTAGCTTCATCAGTTCATTTTTTTCAGTGAGACTGTTTTGTAATCAGATGTATTAATCGGGCAGTGAGCCCACCGACAATGAGCCTTACTTGTAGTGAGCATTTTGGCAGCGATCCTTTGAAAAAATCACCTTAATTGGTGTCACCTTAACCGATGCTTTATAATTGAGAATAGCATTCTTCATGGTTTTTCCCTTTGTCATTTTCCATGTAAATTCTAGTGTCTATTGTGCATGGAGTTGTTATGTGTTTTGATTCTCATATTTGTTTGATTATTATCTAATTGATATAAGCCTACTCCAGATTAATTAAAGTAAAGAAAATTGTTGTATGATAATTGATTCACCCCCCCTCTCAGTTATCTAGAGTATTCAACATAGAGGAAGGTGGATTTGAGTATGATGTTAATCACCAGAGGAATAACATTCATATTGGTCAACAGGAAGTATTCTCTGATCACGAGGATGGCAGTATAGGAGATCCTCTAATTTGTGTTGCAAAATCATAATCAAGTCAAATCCAATTGAGAAGACTAGCTGAGGAAGAAATAAAATTACTCATAGTTACTACTGTAGCACAAGCCATAAGCAACTATAACATAAAAAATAGAACTATAAATTTATATCAAGGGACACCTGGGGGTTTGTTTGTGAAAGATCAACAAAGTGATAAAAAAGCTATCTCAAAATTTTAGAAGGATGATAAAAATGGAAAGTTTCATAAGATAACTCAAAATTATGTGTCGAAATAGGAATTAAGAGGTGATTAGAATAGAATAAAAAATGATCCTAAGCAACAAGTAATGAAAGAGAAAACATCTACTAAAGTAGAGGTGAGTAAAATAGAACCAATAACAAGTATACCTTCCTTTGACATAGCACAAGATTTATCTTTGATTAAGATGTTAGTTCCTTTGTTGGAAATGATGAAAGTTGATGAATATAGAAATGGCATAATGAAGTTAATTTCAAATGTTTCGAATAAGATTGAGGGTCAAAAAAGAATGAAAGGCATGTTAATAATGTCAAAAGAGAGATTATGAAGACTCTTGAGATCTACTTAGGAAATACTCTAACAAAGAATCCATCTTAGGTTGATCCTTTCTACACCACATTATTGATAAAAAATAAGTTGTTAAAAAACTATATGATAGGTTCAAGGGTAGCAATAAACATTATTCCCATGGCAGTCATGAAAGAATTAGGTTTGTGGGTTGATACTAGATATGAAAAGTGCTATTCTATGGAAACACATATGTCCCTATCATTGGGGTCATGTAGGATGTGGAGTTAAAGTTGGATTCTTATCGTGGGGCTACATATAAAACTAACATCACCATGGTCGATACTCCTCCATATTATGACATTTTACTATCAAGACAGTGGACTGCTATAGTTGGAGGGAATGTTCAATTGGATTTTTCATATGCATCTATACCTATTAATGGAAAATATGTTAAGTTGTATAGAGAGCCATGGTATGAGAAAGTGATAGAACATATTGATCCCAACCAGATGAATTGCTTATGTGATGTAGACTTTGGAAGTTTTAGGATTGAACATTTATAGCCTCAATTATAGAACAATGATCCAATCAATAATGTAGTTCAAGTAGATGAATGTGGTATTTGGAAAATGTACTTTGATGACACCTACAACAAAGAAGTTAATGGAGTAGGTGTGGTTTTCATTGTACCCAATGGTAGGATATTTAAGTAATAATTCCTATTATCATTTGAGTGTACTAATAACATAGCAGAGTATGAAGTGTTGTTGCTAGGCCTTAATATTTCCATTAAATATGGAATCAAGTTACTGACTGTATATGAAGATTCTGAATTGATTGTTTCACAAGTTAGATCTAAGTACTCAAAGAATAAGAGGCTCAAATAATATAAACATGTTGTATGGGATGTTGTGGAGATTTTTGATGCATTTTCCATTGAGTTTTTAGAGAGGTCAAAGAACCTAATGGAAAATTTTCTCAAAAACATTACTTTGAAAAGGGATGATCTTATATTGGGGGCATCTTAGAAGTATAATTCAAAATTAGACCTTTTGTCCCTAATAATGAGTATATCTACCAAGTGTTTAATGATTATGATAATTTAAAAAATTTCTTCAATGTGTAGACTAGTATGAGTCCCAAGAGATAGATTTTAATGCTTTTGTTGAAGAAGTGGATGGTAAAGACACTATCTTTGGTTGAGAGGTCATACAACTAAAAATAAACAAAATACCAAAAGACCTAGTATCTCCAAAGTGAGTCTTTGATGGAAATGGAAGGTCTACCTTAAAGCAAGCACTAGTCAATCAAGAAGATGTTGAGGAAGAAAATATTGGGACTAAGATTGGTCCAAAGAGGGTATACATAGGCAAGAAAATTAGTCCAAAAATTAGGGAGATGTTCATAACTCTACCGAGGAAGTATAAACACATATTTTCATGGTCATATGATGCCTGAAAGCTTATAGAGAAGACTTGTTTCAACATGATATTCCATTAAAACTAGATGCTAATCCTTTCAAGAAACGGAAGAGACCTATAAACCCTGTGTTGGCACAAAAAATGCAAGAGGAGCTAATGAAGCTCAAGGATGGTGGAATAATCAAACCTATCAGACATTCATCTTTGGTTTCAAACTTGGTACCAGTGAGGAAGAAAAATGGTGACATAAGGTTGTGTGTAGATTTTCGTAATTAGAATGTTTCATCATTGAAGGATAATTATCCACTTCCCAACATGGAAGTTGTTTGCAAAACAAGGATAGACAACTGAGACTGGGGGGGTGAATCAGTTGTCACAAAAAATTAATTTTTTCAAACTTTACTTAACTTAGTCTCAGATCTGATGAATAAGCAATTAACCATAAAAAATTAACACATTAGAGAGATAGAGAACACCAAGATTTTTTTATGTGGAAACCCTATTAGGGGAAAAACCACGGTGGAGGTCAGTCCACAATATTATACCCTGTTAAAAGTATAATGAGAAATAATGAGAATGCACATGCATTTAGGCACACTGCCTAGAGCTCACTGCTCAAATACAAAAGAGGACTCACTGTCCAAAGAAAGGTTTGGATTAAAACCATCCAAATTGTGAACTGAGAAAATAGCTTCTACACAAGCTTGATTACAGTTCCAATTAAGCACATAAAAAATTTCCTCACTCTTCGCTCAAACTTCTTCACACTTCGCTTAGTCTTCTTCACACTCTACTCTGCAATCAAATGATATTCACACATACACATCGAGCACACTTTACACCTATGAAACAATCGCTCTTATATAGCCGCAACAAGAGATTACATCAACAACTTAGTCAACTAGAAAAATAAAATATATTTACAATGTCAGCCCAAATTTACAATTAAATTTTTGATGTGAATCCACCAAGGTCAGACACAACATAGTGGAGACCCAAATTAGCAACTCCAACATGAAAAGACTTCAATTAATTTCACCTCGAAGATCCAACCATGTTACACCCATCATGTCAACCAAGAACATGAGAAATTGAACATATAGAGAAAAATCCTTCGACCACAAGCACATCAATCAATCTGGACATACCACAAAGATAGAGAATGATCTAGAAACATCCAAGAACACCAAGAAACAACATAGAAACATCCACAACAACTAGAATTACCAGAATCACACAAAATTCACTCAAGAATACTGATAGAGACCACAAAAATACTGTCATACCACAACACAATCAAATCTTCACTCGGACCTCTAAAACTTCTGGTAGATGATCTATATACTCTAAAAAATAAACCCTTTAGTCCACAATAGCTGATCTTCAATGCATAGAACAAGACCTCTTCATGACCTACACAGTTCCACTGGGAACCTGGAACAATTTCTTTTACAATTTTCTCAATATCCTCAACATATACAACCTTAAATACACCAAATGATAATAGTGTTGAAATCAATGACAACCACATATTAGAAAAACATCCACAACATCCAACAATCTCCCCCTTTGGCATTGATGGAAACACATGATGTGAAAAATACTATCAACCCAACACATCTGACTCTTCTTCTCAGCTGCTCTTCTCCCACAAGGCTCTTTTCCCTCAGAAGATTTTTCACATTGTACTTCTCCCCCTTTGACATCAATGGAAAAGGTAACCATGACCTTCCCATATACACGCTATGAACCACATATATGCACATCTAATTACTCCCCCTGAGTAGTAGCCACAAAAACATCAATCCAGATCATAATATAGCAATGTAGCTCACAGATTGATGCAAGTAATTGCATCTTTTAGTTCTTATCAGAAGGGGTAATCACCCCTAGCATTCCTTTGAGATACTCAAAAGTATCCTTCTGCAACGACTTAGTGAAGATTTCTACAATCTATTCTTTGGTAGGTACATACTCTAATCTGACTTATTTCTCATTCACTTTCTCCCTCAAGAAGTGAAACTTGATTGATATATGTTTAGTCTTAGAGTGTACCACCAGATTCCTTGAAATATTTATTGCACTTGAATTGTCACAGTATATGGCAACAATAGGCTCTTCATATAATCACCCTGATATCTTTCAACATCTGTTTCATCCATATCACTTGAGTATAATTATTTGTAGCAAAAATATATTCTACTTCAACAGTAGATAGAGAAATGGAATTTTGCTTTTTGCTCATCCAGGGCACCAGCTTCTTCCCTAGGAAGAAAGCACCACCACTAGTACTTTTTTTGTCATCTACATCTCTAGCCCAATCTCTATCAGTATATGCACTCAAAGTGAGATCATCATCCTTTGGATACCAAAGTCCAAAGTCAACTATTCCTTTCAAATATCTGAAGATTCTCTTAACAACAGTCACATGTGATTCTTTTGGATCATCCTAAAATATAGCAACCATACATACAACATTCATAATATCTGGTCTAGTCTGGTTCAAAAAGAGCAATCCACTGATCATTGACCTATATCTAGTTTGATTCACCCTAGGATAATCATCATTCCGTGTTAACTTGCATCTGATCACCATGGGAGTACCTATAGGCTTTGATTCTTCCATCCCAAATTTCTTCAGTAGCTCTCTCACATATTTGGACTAAGATATGAAAATTCCCTTGTCTAATTGGGTAACTTGCAATACTAGAAAGAACTTCATCTCTCCAATCATACTCATCTCAAATTCACCCTTCATCTCATCAGAAAACTTCATACATAGATTGTCATCTCCTCCAAAAATGATGTCATCAACAAAACCTTCTATAATTAACTCTTTATCATGATCCAGTTTGAAATATAAGTTGCTATCAGCAGTACCTTTATTGAATCCAAGCTTTACTAAGTATTTTTCCAATCTAGCATACCAAGGTTTGGGGGCTTGCTTAAGTCCATAGAGAGCTTTCTTCAAGTGAAAAACCATATCTTCCTTGTCAGTCAACTGAAATCCATCCGGTTGTTTAATGTATACTTCTTCCAGTTCTCCATTCATAAATGCTAACTTCACATCCATTTGATAGACTTTATAGTTCTTATATGCAACATAAGCAAGAAATAATCTAACAGCTTCAATTCTGGCAATAGGGGAAAAAGTTTCTTCAAAATCAATACCTTCCATTTAAGAACACCCTTTACATACCAGTCTTGCTTTATTCTGAACCACTTCACCTTGTTCATTCAGCTTGTTCTGAAACACCTATTTAGTACCAAACACAATTTTGTCTTTGGTTCTAGGAACTAGTGTCCACATGTCATTCTTTTCAATTTGTGTCAGCTCTTCCTTCATAGCTTCCATCTAGTGTTCATCTTGGTAGGCTTCAGTGACATCTTTAGGTTCAATCTTGGAAATTAGGAAATACTCTTCTACAATCTTTCTTCTAGTTTGCGCTCCTTTACTCTTATCTCCTATCATTTAATTTTTAGAATGATTTAGCTTTACATACCTTGGAGTTTTGGGACTTTTACGAGCTTCTCGTTCTTCTGATCTTTCTTCGGCACTTGCACTTGTCTGTGCTTCCTGACTTACTTGATTTACTAGAATGAATTGAGGTTTCTTTTCCAGAACATATGGAATAATCTAAAGTTGGTTTTGTGTTTGGGAATTATTTTCCTGACTTAGTAGAGTAACCTAAAAAGATTCCTTCATCACTTTTTGCATCAAAATTACCTATATCATCATCTCTCTTGATACAACATTTGTTTCCAAACATCTTGAAATATTTAACAGTAGGCTGATAACCAAACCATAGCTCAAAAGGGGTCTTACCAGAATTACCATTAACATTTACCCGGTTTTAAGTATACACAACAGTGCTTACAACTTCACTCCAATAGATTTGGGGCACATTTCCTTCTATCATCATTGTTCTAGCAACACCCAAAATTGTTCTATTATTTCTCTCTGCAATTCCATTCTCTTGAGGGGTTCGGGGAGCAGATAATTGTCTTCTGATTCCATGTACTTTACAAAAAGAGTTGAACTCCCTAGAGGTGAACTCACCACCTCTGCCAGATCTTAGACATTTGATTTTTAGACCTTTCTCATTCTCTACCATAGCCTTGAAACTTTTGAACTTTTCCAATGCTTCACATTTTTCTCTTAAGAAAGAAACCCATATCTTTCTAGAGTAATCATCAATAATCAACATAAAGTACCTTTCTCCATGAATAATTTTGACTCTAGAGGGACCACAAAGATCAGCATGTAGCAACTCCAACAAATCATTTGAATGAAATTGTTTGCTTCGGAAGGAGACTCTAGTCTGTTTACCCATTTGACACTCCTTACAAATTGTGTTAGCAGGCTTCACTAACTTAGGTAGATCTCTTACTGCTTGAGTGGAACTTACCTTGAAAATTAAATCAAAATATGCATGACATAGCCTCCTATGCCACAACCAATTTTCATCTACTTGAGCAATTAAACAACTCCCACTAGTAGTATTCAGGTGAAAAACATTACCTTCTGTCTTTCTACCTGTAGAAATCATATTGCTAGAACTTCCACATATCCTGCATATTCCATATTTGAATTGTAGATCATAGCCTTTTTCCACTATCTGTCAAACACTCAAAAGATTTTTCTTTAGTCCTTCAACATAAAGAACATCATCAATGTTATGCTTACCACCAGGACAAATAGAACCTCTACCATGAATCACACCAGCATTGTTGTCTCCAAATCTTACAACACCACCATCATACTTCTCTAGACTTACAAATTTGTTTTTATCACCAATCATATGATGTGACCATCCACTGTCAATGACCCACTCATCCTTTTCTTCAACTTGGGCTGCAAGAACTTTCTCATCTTTAGTAGATTCAGTAGCCACAAGACTATTTTCAATGGTAGCAATGAAAACCCATTCATCTTCATTTCCATTATCTTTATCAGACTCATCATTAGTCACTCCTTCAACAAAGTAACATTTCTTTTGGAATCTAGACTTGTTAGGCTTAGATCTAGGAACTCTTTCAGGAAATCTTGATGCAAAATGGCCTATTTCACTACAAGAAAAACATTTAATAGGAAACACTCCTTCATACTTACCTTTTCCTCTGCCTTCTTTCTTTACAATCAGTGCTTCCAATTCTTCTACCTCTCTTTCTTTATCTTCAAGATATTTCAGTTCTTCATCATACTTGGATATCTTTCTGGAACATTCCCCCGGACCATATCTTTGCTTGTTACTTCTAGATACAGTAGCCTTGAATACAGATTCAGTCTTCAGAATAGATTCACCAAATTCACTTAATTCAAAAGCAACAAGCTTACCAACCAGCATGTCTCTTGTCATCTTTGTTACTGATCTGAGCTCTTCAATAACATGATCCTTCACTTTGTAGGAGGGAGGCAAGGATCTAAGTATCTTAGCCACAATTTCATCCTCATCTAGAGAACCACCAACACATCTAATACCCATCACTATTTCATTTACTCTTTGCATAAAATAAGTGATATTTTCATCTTCACCCATCTTCAAATTCTCATACTTTCCTTTCAAACTCTGTAGCTTAGCCATCTTCACCTATGCATCTCCTTCATACAAAGTTTCTAGCTTCATCCAAATCTCATGAGCTATCTATAGACCTATCACATTTTCCATCTCTGAATCTATCAGAGCACTCACCAAAGCTTCAATAGCCCTGATATTATTTTCATCTTCTTTGATCTCATCGGCAGTGGAGGGAGCATTCTAAGGAATAACATATGGATCTTTTGTAACCTTCTAGAAAGCTTCACCAATACACCTTAGGTGACATTCCATCCTAACTTTCAACAGTGAGTAGTTAGTTCCATCAAATCTAGGACTATCCTTCTTGTATGTTTCCATCTCAGATCACCTCAAGCTTTTAGACTTCTTCAGAGGAACCTACTCTGATACCAATTGTTGGAAAAACAAGGATAGACAACTGAGAGGGGGGGTGAATCAGTTGTCACAGAAATTTAAAATTTTCAAACTTTACTTAACTTAGTCTCAGATTTGATGAATAAGCAATTAACCATAAACAATTAACACATCAGAGAGACAAAGAACACCAAGATTTTTTATGTGGAAACCCTGTTAGGGGAAAAACCATGGTGGAGGTCAGTCCACAATATTATACCCTATTAAAAGTATAATGAGAAATAATGAGAATGCACATGCATTCAGGAACACTTCCTAGAGCTCACTTCTCAAATACAAAAGAGGAATCACTGTCCAAAGAAAGGTTTGGATTAAAACCATCCAAATTGTGAACTGAGAAAATAGCTTCTACACAAGCCTAATTACAATTCCAGTTAAGCACAAAAAAAATTTCTTCACTCTTCGCTCAAACTTCTTCACACTTCACTCAGTATTCTTCACACTCTACTATACAATCGAATGGTATTCACACATGCACATCAAGCACACTTTACACCAATGAACAATCGATCTTATATATCCACAACAAGAGATTACATCAACAACTTAGTCGGCTAGAAAAATAAAACATATTTACAATGTCAGCCCAAATTTACAATTAAATTTTTGATGCAAATCCACCAAGGTTGGCCATAACATAGTGGAGATCCAAATTAGCAACTCCAACATGAAAAGACTTCAATTAATTTCACCTCAAAGATCCACCACATGTTACACCCATCATGTCATCCAAGAACATGAGAAACTGAACATACAGAGAAAAAATATTCGACCATGAGCACATCGATCAATGTGGACATACCACAAAGATAGATCATGATATAGAAACATCCAAGAACACCAAGAAACAATAGAGAAACATCCACAAAAACTAGAATTACTAGAATCACACAAACTTCACCTAGGAACACTGACATAGACCACAAAAATATTGTCAGACCACAACATGATCAAATCTTCAAGCAGACCTCTGAAACTTCCGATAGATGATCTAGATACTCTCAAAAATAAACCATTTAGTCCACAATAGCTTATCTTCAATGTATAGAACAAGACACCTTCATGACCTACACAGTTCCACTAGGAACTTGGAACACTTTCTTTTACAATTTTCTCAATATCCTTGACATATACAGCCTTCAATACACCAAATGCTAATAGTGTTGACATCAATGACAACCAAATATCAACAACACATGCACAACATCCAATAGAAGAAATTTTGCAAAGAGTAACAAGATGTGAGTTGCTATCCATGATGGATGGGTTTTCTGGTTATAATCAGTTCAAGGTCAAAGAGTTAGAGCAATATAAAACTACCTTTACTACACCATGGGGTACTTATGTATATGTAAGAATGCTTTTTGGTCTTACAAATTCTGGTGCTACTTTTCAAGGGGCTATGGATGTGGCTTTTTTACATTTGATCAATATCATAATTGTCATTTACCAAGATGATCTAACTACATACTCAAAGAAGGTAGAAGATCACTACATACATTTAGAGAAGATATTTATCAAGTCACTTGACGATGGCATATCTTTGAACCCTAAAAAATGTCACTTTGTTGTAACTGAAGGTAAATTACTGGGAAAAATAGTTTCTTTCATTCTTAAACACAAGATTGTATCCTTTACTACACATTTTTTCAACACTCAAAAGGTTATTCCTTAAACCCTTAACATAATAAACATTGTTAGTGTTATTCTTGCCATCAAAAGTGATTGTACGTATTCCACAAATCTTAGCTCTTGAATCATCTCCAAATTTAACTAATCCTCCATCATAATTTTTAATTTTAACAAACTTACTTTTGTCTTTGATCATATGATTAGAACATCCACTATCAACAACCTAGTAATTCTTATCCTCTTTGACATGAAAAGCATTTACCAAAGTACCTTCAACCTTATCTTTTATCTCTAAAATACTTTCCTTCACACAACTTTCAGGGTTAGCAGAACTAGATTCTTCTTTTATATCCAAAAACAAGCATTCATCGTCAATAAAATCTCCATAATCATATTCATCATCATAAATAGTAGCATCTTCTCTCACATAGTAAGCTCTCTTAATCATTTTTCCTTTATTTTCCTTGTTCCTATTGTTTAGAGCTATTTTTGGAAATATTGAAGCATAATGACCTATATCACAATAGCTAAAACATTTGAAAGTTAATTTACCTTTGTACTTACTAGTTCCCTTTTCATCTTCCTCACAAAGTTAGCTTCCAAATCATCAAGATATTTTTCACCTGAATCTTCAACCTTCTCTAATTTACTAGCCTTGAAGACAATCTCAGCATTTGTACCTTTCTTCAGTTTTCTCATTTCAAATGTAGTTAGAGTACCAACTAACTAATCTTTGGAATAATTTTCAAAGTCAACAGTTTCCTCAATAGCAAATACCTTTTCATTGTAGCAGTCTGAAAGTGATCTGATAACTTTCTTCACTACTTTAGATTCTTTAACTATTGCACCAAGGCCACACATAGCACTTACCAACTCATCAACTCTCTATATGTAGCCTTTAATTGTTTCTTCTTCAAACATTTGAATCATTTCAAACTATGCCTTCAAGTTATGAAACTTTACTTGTTTGACCTTCAGATATCCTTCATAAATGATTTCTAGCTTATCCTAAACTTCTTTAGCAATCTTCAAACTCATAACTTTTACTAACTAATTATTTGAAAGACTATTCACAATAATAAATCTTGCCTTAGCATTGATCTCATGCGCCTTGATTTATGCACTTGTACTTGGGCCATTCGAAGGTGGAGTATATGTAGTCTGATAAGCCTTCTTAATCTCATATCCCTTAGTAGACAGATATCCTTCCATTGTTTTCTTCCAGAATGCATAATCTAAGCAATCGAATCTAGGATATTCCAAAGCAATCTTGTTTGTTATCCTAGATCTACCTTAAGCGGTTAAACTCTTCTACAAGGAACCTTTCTCTGATACCAATTGTTGAAATGAACAAGAAAAATGAGAGCGGGGGTGAATCAGTTGTACAAAATTAAACCTTCAAAACCCTCTACAATAATCAGATCCACATGCATTCATTAAGCCCTTATTTTTTTAGTATGATTAAATATGGAATGCACATAACAGAAGTTGAAACAAAAACATCATACACAAGAGAACACCAAATTTACATGGAAAATCAAATGAGCAAAAATTAGCTCACAATATAAGTAATTACAAAATCGGTATAAGGGCTCACTGCTAGAATAGGAAACACTATCCAAAAGGGCTCACAACCAGGGCTCACTGCCACAGAAAGCAATACAAGAAGATAGAAGAAGAATGTTACATAGAGAACACTTATCATGCAACAATGAAATCCACCACAATGCTCCAAGAATCTCACAGCCTTACTTGAATGATTTCAGATGCCTTCAACTCACTACCTTCAGGAACCCTAACACTGAAATTCACACTGCTATGTTCAAATTCGCATCACACACTTCACTCACATTGATATTACACCTATCTTTCTTCACTTTCCATTTCATACATCAAATTAAAACAACACCACACTTATTTATATCAACCTCAACCTCAAAAACCTTCTCCAATGTCGGAAATTAGTTGTTATACATACAAATTCAAAATAGTTTGGCACCAAAACATTCCCACGGTGGATAGGAATAAAGTCATCCCACAAAAATCCTTAATTAGGGTCCAAATAGATCCAAACACAACTCAAAATACTTTCATAAGCTTCTATGTAGTGTTAAACACAAGGTCAGCCAACACCCATGCAAAACACCATAAACATTAAGTACATGCTTCCTCAATTCAATCCAAAAGCCGAAAGTTCTAGACAACATAATTCACTTAAACATGATCTAGAATAATTCATGATCTTCTTTGAGATTCATCAACCTCACATCATTCAAATACTTCAACTCAAAAAAGTTGGTAACCCTTACTTGCATACTGATAAATGAAAATCACTTTTTACTACTTCAAATCAAGTAAAACCTTGAATACAGGAAGATACAAGCATTATAAGCAACTTCCCAAGTTTTCACAACCTAAAGTCAAACAACATATAAATGCAAAGAAAATACATTTCTCCCATGCCACAACAAACATCATTGAACAATTGGTTAACACACTGGTGAAAATATCCTGCACCGTACAATGATCCAGAAACACAAATTATGAATATAGCCACCTTTGACAACCTTGAATAGCTTGTAAGATTTGTACAGGTATAGCATCAACATATAAGAAATGTAGAGCACAATACTGGGGCACACTATGAACACTTTCACAACACAGTTTACTCTATCAAATTTCCTTGGAAGCACTTGGAAACCAAGTACCTGGGACAACATATTAGCTCATTTCATCATTCCAACTCATCTTTAGACATTGCAAAAAAAAGATAGCTCCATGTACTCACAACATTTCCTCAAGGTCTCAACTACACATGCATAACCTGTTTTCCTCTTTTTGAAAATTTTCTCAAATTCCTCAACATCTTCATCCCATAGTTGGCATCAATGACAACACCAATCAATAGAATTCCTATTGACATAAATGACAACACCTTCATACTAGAAAAATAGATTTATGGTTGGTCGACTGCTATATTTAACTACTACTAGATTGGATATCATGCATGCAGTTTCTCTTGTGGCTAGATTTCAAGAAGACCCTAATGAGTCACATTTTATGTAGTAAAGAGGATATTCAAATATTTAAAAGGAACTTTGGATTATGTATTATGGTATTCTAAGGATACTGATTTTTCATTAAGTGCATACATAGATGTGGATTGGAATGGATATGTTGATGATAGAAAAGGTACATGTGGTGGTGCATTCTTTCTTGGATGTAGATTGGTGGCATGGCTAAGCACGAAACAAGATTTTGTTTCTTTATCTACTATAGAGGCTAAGTATATTACAACAACATCTTGTTGCACACAAGTATTTTGGATGAGACAGACATTGAAGGATATCAAAGTAGTGTATGATGAGCCTATTTCTATCTTTTGTGATAACACAAGTGCAATTAATATTTCAAATAATCTAGTGATGCATTCAAGGACAAAGCATATATCAATTAGGTATCACTTTTTGAGAGATAAGGTTATGGGGAATGAAGTGAAGCTTGAATATTTACCTACAAAGGATCAAATTGTTAACATATTCACTAAGGATCTTCTTAAGGATACTTTTGAGTATCTTTGGGAGAAGTTAGGGGTTATTTTCCCTCCTTTGAACTAGATTCATATGGAGATGCATTAGTCTATTGGATCTATGGATTCATTCCTTGTCTAGACTGATGTTCGCGGCTACCTCTCATAGGGAGTAGGTAGTAACATTGTTGAAGTATGAAGTTTATGTTGTCATGATGCATCGGTTGTTGAGTTGATTGGTGTGTACTCTTAAGGGGGAGTATTCAGAATAGTTGTAAGTATCTTGGCTCTATGTCAAAGTGGGAGAACAATGCAAAATACCTTATCTTTTTCCATTAATGTCAAAGGGAGAGAGAAAGAATCATGTGAAAAATTCTATCTGCACATGGGGAGAGAAAGTGAAAGAAAATCATGAAAGAGACAAAGTGTAGGGTATGTGTAGGATCATGATGGGCCAAAAAGTGGCAATGTGATGGGTATGTGGCTGATGACTATTTTTTTTACCCAAAATTGATGAAATGAAAAGGGTTTTTAAAGGATATTCTCAGCTTTCCAACGATATAAATTATGCTTTACTTTGAATTTAATAAGTAATTATTATTCATTTTCTATTCAAATTATGACTACAGTCCTTATTGATAGTCTGATTGAAAAACATCTATAACTTTCAAATGGTATCACATTTTTTGAATCCAAAACATGCATCACATTCTATGCTTCGCATACTATAGGATTAAAAAAAGAAAATTTGAATTTCATCAAGTTTTGACCAAGTTAAGGTGGTCAGACATACGAGTTTTTTATATTTTTTGAAAATTTGTAATAAAAAAATCATAATTAATTATTTACTTGGAAAAAATTACAAAAAAATATGTATCACATTGGGGCATGAGTCCTCTACTTATATCTAAAATCTTATAAAAAAATATTATCATTTTATTGTGATTAGGGTGGTCAGACAGACACCTACTTCTTATGTTTTTCTTGAAATTTAAGTACCACATTGAAATTTCCAATTTTCACCAAATAGATTTTTTCTTTTTAAACAAATCTGGTAGTTTAGAAACTACATTTAATTTTTTACAAATTATATTCTTACATATTTTTAAAATAATATAGATAACTTATTCAAATTTTTACATCAAGTTTCCTAACTCTGATTTTTCTGAATTTTTTGCCACTTAAGGGCCTATTTTTTCCATGATGATCCTGCACATACCCTGTAATGAGATAGTCATGAAAGGGGGAGAAAAGAGAAAATGAAAAAAGTATTTTCAGAGTTGTGTCTTTGATGGTTTTTCACATCTTGTGTTTCCATCAATGAAAAAGGGGGAGATTGTTACAAGTATGAAGGTGTTTTCATTGATTTCAACAAGCTAGATTTAACGATGTTGAGATCAATAATATTCCTAGAAATAATGAAAATTTTAGACATAGTGTTGTTGAAAATGAAAATAAAAATGAAAATTGTTTTTTTGTTGAAAATAAAGATGAAAATCAATTTTTTATTGAAAATGAAAAATGAAAATCGTTTTGTTGAAAATAAAAATGAAAATCATTTTGTTGTTGAAAATGAAAATGAAAATCCTTTTGTTGAAAATGAAAATGAAAACCATTTTGTTGATGAAAATGGAGATGAAAATCCAAGATGTGATGTTGAAAATGAAATATATATATATTGAAAGAGATGTTTTGGATAATCTTCTTGGTAAGATTTCTTGGAGACAAATAAGAAGGCATTCCAATAGATTATACAAATAATTTCTTTTATCATAGAAAACTATCATTTCAATGTTAAATAATGATGAAATTGTTGAGAATGTGGAAAATGAGAAATGTAATGAAAAATTTAGGCATTTTTCATTAAACCAAGAAGAAAAGATCAAACACTAAAACATGTTATGTCTACTATTTCTAGTGCCATATTCTATTGGAAAGAATAGTCAATATAAAGATAAGAATGCAACAAGATGAGCTATAACAACTACTATAGTTAATAAATCAACTTTGAATAAAATAATTTTAAGAAATATTATTGAAATGCTAAAAATACATCCTAAAATTTATTGGTAAGAGTGGCAAAGAGAAGATAAAGTATATAAAATGATCCACTCAACCAATGTTGGAGTTTTAGTGGTTGACTCCTGAGGTTTGACATGAAATTGAATGTTGAAATCAAATATTTGATTGAAAATTATTGGCATGATAATACTAGGGTATTATTTAATGCTAGAGATGTTTTAAAATTAAGAGTGGGGTCCAAAGTTCACAATCCTCATTCAAAACACCTATTAGATACAACACAAACTAAATTTTATAGAAAATTTTGTGGTGATTTAGTGTTACTTAGTAATATTAGAATAAGTCAAAGATCTTTTGAATAATGTAAACCTTGGTATGTAAAAATTAATAAGTAATGAATATCTTGTCGTTGTAAAACACTTGTTCAATTTTATTATTATTATGATGTTTTTCGATATATATGTTGTACTTTATTATTAAATGAACAAGACAACTAAGAGGGGGGGTGAATTTGTTGTTTAAAATCAAAACATCAAAACCATCAACAGTAATAAGATCTACATGCATTCATTAAACCCTTATTTTGTTAAAGTGATTAATCATGAAATGCAAATAACAAAAACTAAAATAACAACACCATACACAAGATAACACCAAATTTATGTGGAAAACCTAATGAGGGAAAAACCATAATGAGGATTAGCTCACAATATAAGTAGTTGCAAAAATGATACAAGGGCTCACTTGCTGAATAACATACATTATCCAAAAAGGATCACAACCAGAGCTAACTACCATAGAAAGCAACAAAGAAGATAGAAGAGAAATGTTACACATAAAAACTTCTCAATGCAATAGGGAATCCACCAAAAATGCTCCAACACTTTTTCACTCTTGCTTGAAAGATTGTAGACACCTTCAACTCACTATATTTAGAAGTCCAACACTTTAAAGTTTGAATTTCTCTGCTCAAACTCATGTAAGGAAAGCTAAAGGTGTGGAGAAAACTCTCCTAATGTCAAACCTCAGAGAAGAATGCAGATATGTCTTTGAATTTTTCAATTACAGTTCATTATGATGCACATGAAAGGAATAACAGAATAGAGAAATAAACATATACACAATGAACACCAGATTTACATGGGAAAACCCTTATGGGAGAAAAAACCACTACACCAAAGAAAAATCTCTTGTATTACAGTAATTGAATTACATACAAGTTATAGACTCTCCTTTCAGATAATCAATCTCACAGTAGTAACATTTCCCTGATCAACCTTGTACAAAACAAATTCTGATCACTTCGTTATGTCTCACTGTTACAATGCATATACAAAATACAATGAAGAACACACATTGATCATTTGACCATCAAACCAATAACAGTTATAGTACATTGCAATGTATAACAAAAACCAATATCGATTCATTCTCTATATAGATGGTTCAGTTCAGTTTCCTCTGTTGAGCAACTATCGAACTTCCCAGTCATCGAATGACCATCTCCCAATCAACAACTTCCTCCATTGCTCGGCGTACACCTCAGTAGTCAACCAAGTCCACGCTCATTCACCGCACTACTGCTTGACTTCTAGTAGGCTCCCATAGTATGGAAATAACTGCACTACCACTCGATAGCTGGAAGACTCTCATGGGATGGTGGTAACCGCACTACCACTAGAAAGGTGAGAAGCTCCCAAGGTATGGTGGTATACATCGCACTACCACTTCTCAGCTTGAAGACTCCCATGGTATGGCTGTATCACCACACTATTGTGTCTCAGCTAGAAGGATCCCACGGTATGGTGATATACCGCATTACCACACCTCTCTCATAGTCACCAAGCGGTACAACGGTATAAGCATGAAAGTAACACATGCAATTCTGAGCTGATTGGTGATAGTACTAGGGTTATGCCAGTGAGTTTGAGACACATTTTCTCAACAACTCTCACTCTACTCTTCAAAATTTTGCATCACTTGCATCACACACCTTTTATTCTTTCTATCTTTTCTATCTTAACAACCTTCAACATCTCCATTCATACTTATACCATCCTCAACCATGAAAACTTTCTCCAAGGTCGACAATACATAATTCACACTTTACAATTTCAAATTAAGTCAGCACTAAAAATTCTCATGATGGATAGGAATGAAAGTGGACCAAAACAACACTTAATTGGGACCCAAATTAAATCTCACATGCTATGCTATGCCTTCATTAATACTTGATCATCTTAAAATGTAGTGTAAACACTAGGTTAGTTGTTACTCATGAAAATACATTAAACATTAAGTACATGTTTCCTTAAATCAATCTGAAACTTCTGGACAACAACATTCACTTGAACATGATCCAAGAACATCATAAAATCAAAAAATTCCTTCACAACAAATCTCACCTGAAGATTATAATCATGTTGTTTATCTAGACAACACTTCCAAATACTGCAATACTCTGTAACTCAAAAGACCTTCTCATGAATGCCTAACCATGAATCCTCTTGAAATAAACAAGAGAAAAACACCATTAACTCTCCTTCAGAAGTAAAAGTCTTGAAAAGAAACTATGGAGAAATGTGGAGAAAATACATTTCTCCTAGACACCTCTGTACAATATTGCAAAACTAGTTCACATACTGGTGAACACAATTTTTTCTGACCAGCAATCCAGAAGCCCAAATTTTGGATATAGAAACTATAAACAACTCTAACCAACATATCCAAATGAAAAAATAAAATCTTCAACCTAGAATAAATGCGAAGCAAAACCAAAACACCTCTGCAACACCGTATTTCCTTATTTTATCAATTTTCTCAATATCCTCGACATCATCATGCAACAAACTTCCTCAATACATAGTTGACATCAATGAAAACACTAGTTTGTTGATATACTATTGACATCAATGAAAAAACCTTCATACTTGCAACAATCTCCCCCTCTATCATTGATGGCAACACATGATGTGAAAAACCATCAAAGAAAATACAACACTTCTGAACAAACTTTCTTATGATTTCCTTTCTTTTCTCCCCTTGAGTAGATAATTTTTTTCACAATATTCTTTCTCCCCCTTTGACATTAATGGTAAAGGATAATTTTTTTTGCATTTATCTCCCCCTTTAACACTAAACCTGATACTTGTTTTGAATACTCCCCCTTAGGAGTACACCCAACCAAATCAACAACTCTGCACAATGACAACACATGATACTGCCTACTCCCCCTAAGAGGTAGCCACCAACATAATTCTAGAAAAGAGATGAATCCATAAATCCACTAGATTGATGAATCTCCATATGCATCTAGTTCAAAGGAGGGGCAATAACCCCCAAATTCTCTCTTGAAGATACTCAAAAGTATCCTTAGGAAGAGCCTTAGTAAATATATCAACAATTTGATCCTTTGTAGCTACATATTCTAGCTTCACCTCGTTCTCCAGAAAATTCTCTCTTAGAAAGTGATACCTAATTGATATATGATTTTTCCTTGAATACATCACAAGATTCTTTTAAATGTTAAATGGACTTGTATTATCACAAAAGATAGAAATAGGCTTATCATTCACTACTCTGATATCCTTCAATGTATGTCTCATCCACAAAACTTGTGTACAACAAGATGTTGTTGCAATATGCTTAACCTCTACAATGGATAAGAAACTGAATCTTGCTTCTTACTTAACCATGACACCAATCTACATCCAAGAAAGAATGCACCACAACTTGTACTTTTCTTTTCATCGATACAACCAACCCAATCTTCATCTATATAAGCACTTAATATGAAATAAGTATCCTTAGGATACCATAAGCCATAATTTGGACTGCCTCTTAAATATCTAAATATCCTCTTCATTATTGCAACATGTATTTCCTTAGCATCTTGAAATCTAGACACAAGACAAACTACATGCATGATATCCAATCTAGTAGCAGTTAGATATAGCAGTCCACCACTCATAGATCTGTATTTTCTTTGATCAACCTTAGGTTAATCATCATCTTTGCTCAGTTTAAAACTAGTCACCATAGGAGTGCATATTGGTTTGGAGTCCTCCATTCCAAACTTCTTCATCTCTTTGACATACTTGGACTCTGAAATAAAAATGCCTTTGTCCCCAAGGAAGAAATTCATCTCCCCAAACATTGACATCTCAAACTCTTTCTGCATTTCTTTAGAAAATATCTTACACATAGCTTCATTTCTTCCAAAGATAATATCATCCAAATACACAACCACTATCAAGATTTTGTCCTTCTCAATTTTAAAGATTACTATTTGTGATGCCTTTACTGAATCCTTGTTGTAACAAATATCTATCCAATCTTTCATACCAAGCTTTGGGAGCTTTCATCAAACCATACAATTTAATCTTCAATTTGCACACCATATTCAGTTGATCTGACAATAGAAATCCTTTCAGTTGTTCCATGCAAACCTCTTCTTCCAACTCACCATTCAAAAAAGCAGACTTCACATCCATCTGATAAACTTTAAAGTCCTTGTATGTTGCAAATTCCAAAAACATTCTAATAGCTTCCATCATATCCATAGGGGAAAATGTCTCATCAAAGTCTATTCCTTCCACTTGTGAGTAACCCTTACACACAAGTCACCTTATTTCTTACCACTTCTCCATTCTCATTCAACTTGTTTCTAAAAACCCACTTAGTTCCAATTATGTTCTTGTTTTCTGGTCTTGGAACCGATTCACAAGTCTAATTTTTCTCGATCTACATAAGTTCTTCCATTTCCTTCATCCAATGTCCATCTTTGCATGCCTCACTCACTATTTTAGATTTAACTTTATAAAGTAAATACAAATTTACCTTACCTTCAATAGCTCTTCTTCTTGTCAACACTTCTTTCCTCTTGTCTCCAAAGATTTGTTCTTTGGAATGAATCTTTTGCACATACTTAGAGATCTTAGGGGTCTTCTATGAGGCTTCTTCCTCTTCATTCTGTACTTAATTTTCTTTAGCTTCTTCTTCTTCTTCTCTGAAATTAGGTTTATCTGACACATATCCATCTACTACAATCGAATTCTACAAATTTTCATCAACCTTAACATTTGCACTTTCAACAATATTTCTCAACCTTTTGTTTTTTATAAGATAAGCTCCATTTATTGGGTGCAGTACCCATTACAAAATGAGCTTGAAGGGCCAAAAAGAGACCAAGTTCAACAATACATCATAAAGTCTAGACAAAAAAGGTAGAAACCAAAAAGATAACAGACACAACACACAGACCAACCCACTAATTGGCAATACCTTCCCATTTCTGAATGAGAATATTTAAAACATCATCCCTAACCAAATTAGGATCCTCGCCCTTAGTCTTCTTGTCCAACTCCTCCTTGAGAATCTCAAAGAGAGATACGACAAAACTATGGATGATATTAATGGTGAAACATGTTAGCCTAGTGAACTTTCGTTCAAGTTTCTCTATCGACTCTTGTTGACTGTTGATTTCCTCGTCCTTTTCGCTCTTCCCTTGTGTCATCTCTTCCTCAATGTCCTTGAGATCCAAAGATTGGGTGGAGTCCTCTTTGATCATTTTTTTCAAGTCTGAGAAGTGGCAAGGACCTTCCATGAACTCCTCTTCCTCCTCAACAGTGTCCTTCTTACACTCTTCTCTACTGCTAGTCTGCTCCAAGTTGCTAGAAGTTTTGTTCACCAGTATCTATTTCTTTTTCATTTCCAACCTATGAGACCTCTTGACGCTTGTTTTCTCCATCCCCATGTCAATACTCGTAGCCACAATAGTGTCACCTTTGGAATCCTTTTCCGTAGCACTCTTTCCCTCGTTGTTTATGAATGACAACTCCACTTGGCACGTAGTGTCTTTTTTACCCTTCTTCTTTGTTGTTGATCTATTTTCCAACTTGTTGGGGGTATTCTTTACCTCACACATTTTGGTTGTAGCCTTAGAATGGGCCAACCCAACCCCCCCTTCTTTTTTTTGGGGGTTTTTGATATAGGTGCCTCTTGGGGTTCACTATCCAGTGGGGGGGTTTACTTTTGAGACTAACAAAAGCAGTGGGGGACAGTTTCTCAGGGGAAAGGTTGGGTGGTTCCAAATCTTCCACACAAATAGTAAAAATGTGTTTTGGGGGGCATAGAGCCAAATGGAAATGGTAGAGCCATTTGTTGTAAAATCTGTGTGCTTTTCTTTTAGTAGAATATCCAAGGAAGATACCTTCATCAAACCTTGCATCAAGCTTTCCTAAGATTTCTTCATCTCTCTTGATATAGCATGTTTCTCTTTTTTATAACATATGTATGCTTTTATTTTAGTAGAATATCCAAGGAAGATACCTTCATCAGACCTTGCATCAAACTTTCCTAAGTTTTTTTCATCTCTCTTGATATATCATTTGCTTCCAAATACTCTAAAGTACTTGACAATAGGAATCCTTCCATACCATAACTCATAGGGAGTCTTTATGATGTTAGATTTGGCTTGAACTTTGTTAAGTATGTAAACAGTAGTATAAATTTCTTCTCTCCAATAGACTTCCAGTAGATTTTCTTCTTTCATCATAGTTCTAGTAGCTTCTTGAATAGTCAATTTTTTCCTTTCAACCATTCCATTTTGTTGAGGAGTTCTAGGTGAAAAAAAGTACCTCTTTATTCCATGAACTTCACAAAACATGTTAAACTCATTGGAGGTGAATTCTCCACCTCTGTCAGACCTCAAACATTTGATTTTCAGATCCATTTCTTTCTTAAACACAACTTTAAATGCTTTGAATCTATCTAGTGCACCAAATTTCTCTCTAATAAAAGTAACCCATGTCATTCTAGATTAATCATCAATCAAAAGCATAAAATACCCGTCACCTTGAAGATTTCTCACCCTTGTCTGACCACAAAGATCTATATGTATTAATTTCAGTAGTTCGATAGTAGATTGTTCCTTTTGTTTGAAACTACTTATTTTCCAAAATGACAATTATTGCAAACAACATTGATAGGCTTTGTGATTCTTGGTAGGTATCTCACTCCATGAACTAAATTGATTCTCACCAAATTATCAAAATTCATGTGACACATCCCTTGTTTTTATAACCAACTATCATTAATCTAAGACATAAAACAATGACCACCAGTACCTTGATAGATATTTCCATCTCTCCTCTTACCAACAACAATCACAGTTCTAGTCACTTTTCTAATCTCACGTGTTTCATACTTAAACACAATATTATATCCTTTGCTACATATTTTTCCAACACTAAATAGATTATGCCTTAAACCCTTAACATAGTAAACATCTTTAGTATTATTCTTGAAATAAAAACTGATTGAACCTATTCCACAAATCTTAGCTCCTGAATCATCTCCAAATTCAACTAATCCTCTATCATACTTTTCAAGTTTAACAAACTTACTTTTATCTATAGTCATGTGATTAGAGTAGCTATTGTCAACAATTGAGTAGTTCTTATCCTATTTAAAATGAAAAGAAAAAACTAAAGTACCTTCAACCTTATCCTTCTTCTTTAGAACACTTTCCTTCACCCAAATTTTAGAGTTGGAAGAACTAGATTCATCTTTTATAGCCAAGAACAAGCATTCATTTTCATGAACATCTCCATAATCGGATTCAATATTAGAAATACCAACATCTTCTTTGACATAGTAACTTCTTTTAATTTTCTTTGCTTTATTCTCCTTACTCTTATTATTCACAACTCTGTTCGGACATCTTGAAGCATAATGATTTACTTTTCCACAACTAAAACATTTGAAAGGTAGTTTACCTTTGTACTTACTAGTTCCCTTTTTCATCCTTCTTACAAAGTTATCTTCCACATAATTATAATCAAGATCTTCTTCATTTGAATCTTCAAAATTTTCTAATTTTCTAACCTTAAAAGTAGTTTACACTTTTGTACCATTTTTCAAACCAAGTTTTCTCATTTCAAATGAGGTTAGCATACCAATTAATTGATCTCTAGAATAAGTATCAAAATTTGCAACTTCCTAAATGGAAGATACCTTTTCACTATATGAATCAAGAATAGTTTTGAGAACTTACCACCCTATGTTCTTTGACTTGCACACCAAGACCTCTCATAGCACTTACCAGCTCATCAACTCTCTGCATGCAAGTTGAAATTGTTTCATCTTCAAACATTCACATGGTCTCAAATTGTGCATTTAGATTTTGCAAATTTTCTTGTTTAATCTTGTCATCTCCTTCATAAATACTTTCAAACTTATCCCAAACATCTTTAGCAGTCTTAAGATTCATAACTTTAACCAATTCAAAATTTGAAAGACTATTCATTAGAATAAATCTTTCCTTAGCATTTACCTCATGTTCCTTGATCTCATTACTTGTGCTCAGATGATTCAAAGGTTCAACATATTGATTCTTTATTGCCTTTTCAATATCAAATCCATGAGATGCTAGATATCCTTCCATATTTGTCTTCTAGAATGCATAGCCCATTCCATCAAATCTAGGGAAATCAATCTATTTTTTCATCATGGATCTACCTCAAGTGGTTAATCTCTTCTCCAAGGAACCTTACTCTGATACCAATTATTGAATAAAAAAGACAACTAAGAGGGGGTGAATCAATTGTAGCAGATCAAAACATCAAAACCCTCAATAGTAATAAGATCTACATGCATTCATTAAACCCTTATTTTGTTAAAGTGATTAATCATGAAATGCAAATAAAATAAAATAAAATAACAACACCATACACAAGACAACACAAAATTTATGTGTAAAACCCAATGAGGGAAAAACCATGATGAGGATTAGCTCATAATATAAGTAATTGCAAAACCGATACAAAGGCTCACTACTAGAATATGACACACTGTCCAAAAAGGATCACAAATAGGGATCACTACAATAGAAAGAAACAAAGAAGATAGAAGAGAAATATTACATAGAAAACAAATTCTCAATGCAACAGGGAATCCACCACAAATGCTCCAACACTTTCACAACCTTTCTTGAAAGTTTGCAAACACCTTCAACTCACTGCATTCAAAAGTCCAACACTTTGAAGTTCACACTACTTTGTCCAAACTCACACTCTACTCTTTAGAAATTCACATCACTTGCATCACACACCTTTTATTCTTTCTATCTTAACAACCTTCAAAATCTTGACTCATACTTATACCATACTCAACCTTGAAAACTTTCTCCAAGGTTAGCAATACATGCTTCTCACTTTGCAATTTCAAATTAGGTCAACACTAAACATTCCCACGGTGGATAGGAATGAAAGTGGATAGAAAAAAACTTAAATGGGACCAAAATTAAATCTCCAACACCACACTCTACCTTCATTAATACTTGAACATCTTCGAATGTAGTGTAAACACCAAATCAGTCGTTACTTGTGAAAACACATTAAACATTAAGTACATGTTCCTTAAATCAGTCCAAAAATTTTGAACAAAAAAATTCACTTGAACATGATCCAAGAGCATCCTAAAAACCAACAACTTCCTTCACAAAAAATGTCACCTAAAGATTATAATCATAGTATTCATCTAGACAACACTACGAGATATTGCAATACTCTGTAACTCAAAATACCTCCCGATATGCCTAACCATGAATCCTCTTGACACAAACAAGAGAACAACACAATTAACCCTCCTTCAGAACCACAAGTCTTGAAAAGAAACTGTAGAGAAACGTGGAGCAAATACATTTCTCCTTGACACCTCTATACAATACTACAAAACCATTTCACATATTGGTGAACACATTTTTTTCTTACCAGTGATCTAAAAACCCAAATTTTGGATATAGAAATTATGAGCAACTCTAACCAACATATCTAAACCACAAAGTTAGATCTTCAACCTAGAATAAATGTGAAGTGAAACCAAAACACCTTTGTAAACTAGAACACCTTTGCAACACCCTGTTTCCTTATTTTATCAATTTTCACAATATCCTTGACATCTTCATCATGCGAAAAACTTCCTCAAAACATAGTTGACATCAATGACAATACCAGTCTGTTGGAATCTTGTTGACATCAATAAAAACACCTTGATAGTTGAAACACTTTACATACTAACATGATTATGTATGAATGTGGTATTAATATGCCACCTGAAACAATAAAGGAGTTTATATAAAGTTTGTTTTGTGAAATATCTAATGGGAAACTATTTTATTTAGTTTCATGTATTTTTGGACAATGTACTCGTTGTGAAAATATTTCATTCTTAAGAGTTTGTATGCATGGAAATGTTGAAAATGATTTTGGACAACAATTAGTGGATGCTAAAATATTTAAGAATGTTGGCTATTCTTTAAAAGATGGAAAAATTGGAAAGCATTATGAATTAATTATAGAAAAAGTTAGTGTACATGCACTCATATCAGAATTTAAGAGTAAGACTGTACCAAAATATGTCAAGCACTCTCAACATGCTTGATGGCTTGATGGAAAATTTTGTGCATGTAGAAACACATTTCTAGTTGGAACAATAATATCGATGATTGATTTTGTGGAAAAATATACTTTAGCTCTACAAGAGGAAATCCAATCATACTATTAAAATTTAGTGCAAGTGGCTATGTTCATATTGTTTACAAACATGTAGATGATAGCATATAGGATGATAGAAATTTTTTGAGGTAGTATCATTTCTATTTGAGTAACAACCGGTTACACTTGTCAAGGTTTGTTCATTATTGTTTTAATATATTTTATACAAATTTAAGAGAAAGAGGAATCTAGATGAAAAAAGATCTCATATGGTTAGATAATTGTATGGGATAGTCCAAGAATTCTTGAATGTTCTATTGGTTAAGTAGGGTTCACAAGGAACATAATTTCCAACATATGTGGAGTTCTTTTGAAGCTGGACATGGTAAAGGAGAACATTATGGAGTTGGTGTGTGTTAAAAGAATTCCATCTAGAGATCAATTGAAATTTGAGGATGCAATAAAATTTAAAGATCCATGCGGGATTGTGGATTGGTGTAATACAAGATTATCTATGTGTGGATCAAGTGAGTACTCTATAGTTTGTCGATTATTTTGGTTGGTTGAAGAAGAGAAAATTCTACCTAGACTTGATTGCTAGAAAATCAGTGGATCTACTAAATGGAATTCATTTAAGAATTTGAATGCAAGCACATGAACTATTTGCTAGAGTATAGAAAACACTGAGAGGGGGGGTGAATCAGTGTTTTAAAAAAAAATCAATTTATTTATTTCTCATAGACTTATGCACCCAATTTCTTTGTTATAACTTAGAATTTCAAATGCTGAAATTAACCCAATCAAATAGGCAAGAATAAATGCTTGGAAAATAAATTCAAGTGTTGAAAGATGCACAACAATGAATGTTTAAACATGAAGACCAAATAGAACACAAATAATAAGAAACCATAACACAGTGATTTATGAGTGGAAAACCCTTTACAGGGAGAAAAAACCACTTTGAAAGTTCATTGTATTAGCCTCAGTGTTAAAAATTGTAATCTCACTTATTATAGCCTCACTGGAAAAACACAACCTCACTAGAAAATTACAACCTCACTGGAAAAACACAGCCTCACTAGAAAAATATAGCCTCACTAGTAATAGGTCAAACTATGTCTCACTGACATGACCTTACATCATTTTGTTAATTTTTAAAAGAATAAAAGGTAGAGGATCTCTTTGTTTCACTGTAATTCATGACAACTTTCAATCCTAATGTAGTTTATGTTTTGTAGTTTTCATTGTATTGGAAACCTAAAGAACACAAAATCATTATACCACATTGTGTTTTTGTTCAAAAACATTATAGCACATTATCTTTTTGTTTATAGTATTTTAAAAACACAATTACAATCTATCTATGAACTACATTCTTAGAAATTCATTTCATAGGGTTTTGAGAGAAACCACTTTATACATTATACCCAAATCAAATAAGTCTGGAAACTTGAACATTCAATTCTCAGTCTAACCATATGTCAAGCACAAGCAACTACTATATATGGCAATTAATAACCTGGAAAAATTCAATAAAGCCATACCTTGGTCTTTGATAGAATGCAACTAAAACAACTTAAAAATATTAACTGCACAAATCACTTAATCTTCCAACTATCAATGAAATCTTCGTAATTTTATTGTTCTCCAAGCTTTGAGACATGCCGTTCATTCTACAAGCTTCAAACCCTAACTTTGTTGCTGGATAAAATAAACTTCTAACCTTCATTATACTCAACATACACTATTCTTTTGCAAATCATACAAAGTTCAATTGATGAATAAGTAACCCTAGAGGGGGCTAATAAATACAATGTTCATAAACACCCTTCAACCCTTTCATAAGCACCCTTAACCTACTAGTGTAAGTCACTTTCAACATATGACATAAAGTATGTTTAAGACTTTTGTCATTCTTCAAAGTATAAAACCTAGAATTGAAGACTTAAATTCTATTCTAGAATTTAGCATAAACCACCAATTGTTGAAGAGAACCTTTATCAAAACAATAAGATTGAAATCATGTAATAATATTTTTGCATATCCATGGTAGATTCTAGACATCAATACCTCATGAAATAAACCATAAAATTAAATAATGATAGAATGATAGATTGAAGAAACTTTAAGAACCTCTTCAACAATTTGCACTTCTGCATTTTGCAACACTACCTTGTCTCAAGCATCAATATCAAATCAACTTCATTGCAATGAACTAAACAATGAATGAGCAATGACTATCTCAACATAGGAATAGAGCGCATAGAACATGAATATGAAGGAATAAAACATGAAATGCATGACCTTTGACATCAATGCCAAACAATGTCAAAGCCAACAAACTCCCCTTTTGGTATTGATGTCAACCCTAAGAATTTACTCCTTCCACTATGAAAATAAATTGCCTACTACCTGCAAAAACACTTGAGCAAAAGTTAACCATTGTGGAGAAAATTTGAAGCAAGTATGTACAACCACTATCAAAGAAGATATGTATTGCCATTGTCAAAGATAATCACTGAATCAATGAGACAACAAATGTGTCAAAATAACCACTGAACCCAAAAATGTACAACCACTATCAAAGATAACAACTAAAACAATGTCAAACAAGGCAACAACTGATATAAATAATAATGTCATCTCACAGTCAACTGTAACACTATCAAATTGAATCATCAAGGCCACAAACCAGTATCAAAAATAACATTGTCAAACCAAAACAACACTGTAAAATTGAATAATTAGTGTCAAATGTCATGTCTTCTCCCCCTTTGAAAACAATTCCAAAGGAAAAAAGTAGTCATACTTGCAAATATTTGAGTATAAAATAGAAGCAAGAACTCATCTTGAAAGAAAAATACTTAGCAAACAAATTCTTCATACTGCTTATTGCTAATACCATTTGGTAGGCCAAAATTGCATAGGAATCTTACAATAACTACCACTAAATCACTTGAGCATGAGATCATTGGTATCATAAATATGTTATAAAAGTTGCAAGACTAGCCATAAGCACTGGAATGTTCCAACTATTAGTAAACACCGCCTGGAATCATTGTTAAAACAACATTGTACCAAAACTTGCTAGATTAAAGCAAACATTCTACAATGATGAAAGATCACAACTAATTCACAAAGAAAATAGCATTAACATGAAGTAATGAAATAGACTATTATTACAACTACTAGTATTGTCATATATAAAATCAAGTCAATAATCCAAGGGATGCTATGCATTTTGATCAAAAAATATGAACCATGAGCCAAGGATAAAATATAATCTTTGAAACTCATTAGCAAAGATATTGTCAAGCAAATGGGTTAAACACTCCATTGTTCACTTTCCATTCACTATGTTACTATCTCATACCAATATATATAGCACTAACAAGAACCAACAGGTTCAAGATACAAGGAAAGACCATTGTTACTAAGCAGCCAAACATTAAATCAACTTCAAAAAGGAATTGTCTTTATTGTTTGTTACTGGAGTTGTTGCTTCACAAAGTGTGCCATGTCACTATTTGTATCATTGCATATTCATTGAAAAATAACAAGATGACAAAAAAGATAGCAGTGTTAAGAATCACTATGCATGAGTAACATAGGTAAGCCTTAACTAGGAGTATATAGATGTAGAGTACCATATACTAATCAGTCATAGAGCATTAGGTAACTGACCAAGATATGAAACATAATCATCATATAGAGTATTTTTTCAAGGAAAGAAAGATGATTTTCTCAAAGCATTGTAACCAACTATACTAAACTAACTCTAAAATCATGCAATAAGAATCCCTCAAAATTTCAACAAACTATCCATCATCAAAAAGGACTGCACCTACACCATACCTCTGCAAACACCATAGTAAGCTTCCAAAAAAAATGAGTTACAAGCTCCCCTAAGACACTTGATTTCCAAGCAATCACTCCCCTTCTGTCAACTATCAAAAATACTAAGCAAGTGACTCCCCCTGCAAATAATACCACCATTATGCTTTGCAAGATCAAACATTCACCACAAGCTAGAAAGTCAAAAAGTGTCATGATCTCTACACTTTCAGAAGCACTGCTTGAAAACTCACAAAATAGGATCACACAATGAAATAAACATAATAGATGAAGCAAGTTGGACCATCACTGACCACACAAAACAAAGCATCCACTTGAAGCAAGCATGTATATCACTATATGAATCATACTATGTCAAGAGCAAGCATTAAAATCACTGCACCAAAAACTGAGTGAAGAATAAACAATGAACATCACCACTATGAACCCACAATCACATCCTTTACAAGTAGAGATATTGTGCATGAATTATATGCATTTCACTTTTTTTGAAATGTGCAAACCCAAATATTTTACAAACAAGAATTGATATCACACTGTGAAACTAGCAAGAGGTCACTGTTAATAGTCAAAGATGTGGAAAAAGATATGACCCACTTTCAATGATCATCGAGATCAAACCACTTAAACCAAGAGTCAACCATTATTCCTTGCATCATGCCTTAGCCATTGTCACTATACTAACAAGAAGATTCAGTTATAATAGAAACTATTATCCACCATGATAACTAGTGCCAAATAATGAGAACTACTATTACTATCCTTGGAATCATTCATCAATGTGTTAAGACCCCTTGCAACATTATAATCATTGGAAACATCTATCACTTACTAATGCAATTGAGTATGGGGCATACCATTTTTGCAATAAAAGAGAACAAACCACTAGGAATCTACAAGATAACCTTCATAACATTGTCAAAACAAGACTAGTGTCAAACCAACTGTCCAAAGAGAACTGCACTTGCAAAAAGTTATTGGAGGAGAAGGAATATAAATAGTATAGAATTTTCAAATGAATTTCCACCAAACCACTGTCCTAATAAAAATATCACTATCATAGACCAATTATATCATTCAATGTGATTTAAAAAAAGTATAAATTGTCATCAAATCACTATCAAAACAAGAGGGCTTGAATAAATTGTCACTTATTGCAATTGCTTGCACTATTTTAGGCATACTTGTATCCTTACTATCATCACTCTAGACCACTGACAATATACTAGCATTGACAACACTACAAAGATAAGCCTTGTGCATACCAATATTTTGCAGCATACTTACTATCAAAAGACTTTGCACTCAAACTAAATGCTCTCCCTATGAAGACAATTTGAGGAAGACTCCATTATTGTTTTGCAACCACTATGCTTAAGCAAGAAAAAAGACAAAGAATATTGTGTTTGCAAGAACAAAATTGGCATATGAATTAGTAGTACTTTGTATAGAATTCATACAAGAACATTGTGTATCATTGCATCAAAACTATTGTCACTAATCATAGAAAGAAGACAATATTGAGTGATCTAATGTACTACTCACCGCCCCTACAAAAAGACACTGTTATGGAAAAATGGCATTGATATAAGACTTTCAAACACCACAACTACATACCACTATTCATACTACTTCACAACATCATGTCATTATCACTAGTTTCTACCTTTTTCATGGCTCATGTACACTTGCAAAAGAAATCTAAGTTTTCCTTTATCCTTAGACTTATGCTTTCTTTTTCCATTGTCTTATTTATTTTATGCACAAACATTTAGAGACCTTTATTGATTATCTTTTAAAACCAAAGTCACTACTTTGACATATAGCAATGACCTAACATTATATGACTGTGACACATCTACTACCTTGTGAGCAAGATAGTTAATGAGAAGCATTGAAATATTTTTTTGACTGAGATCACATGAAAATACAAGGAAATTTCTCAAAATAAAATATCATGAAATTACCAAAGATTCATTAGACACCATCATTGTATCTGTCAATGTGATTTCATTAAAGAATCCTCTTACTACATTTCAAATCATTAAACCAATGTCAACCTGGTAAGCAGGGATCAAACAAAGATAAAGATGACAATAAAAATCTCATACTACTCAAACAATCATTGGACAAGATAATATCAGAGGAACACTATTAGAATCAAGACAATGAGAGAAGCTAATTGACTTTCCATGAATTAATTGGATTTTCTATTTACAACCTTTAGAACTTCTTGGTTATTATATAAGGGGTTGAATGATAAAACTATAAACACCTCCCCCTAACCTCATGCTACTCTTTAAGTTGGTATAAATGTTTCATGTGCAACATGCACAAGATTAGGTTCATCCTTCTCTTTCACTTATTTCCTTCTCCAAACCTTCTTAATGCCTATCTTCTTATGGTGATTAACTGATTTCATTATATCACTCCTACAAAATCGAGCAATATGTCCAAACCTATGACATCTATAGCATATGATTTTATTTTTCTATTTAACCATTCAAATGAGTTCTTATTACATCCCATTTTCCTTTGCATGCATCCAAAAATTCATTTCCCTATGACCAAAATCATAGCATAAATAACAATAACCATAAAAAGGATTTTCAAACCTGGACCTTTGCTACTATTATGAATAAAAAGTACTTCTAAACTTTTGATTGTTGATTTGTGTAGGTGCAAAACAGAGTGATAATTTGAATCTATCTTCTTCCTTGGAGTTTTTCTGACATTAGAACACTGTCCTTCTTAAAAGCCCAATTTAGTAACATCCTTGTGATATATTTGTTGGTTCAAAATCTCATATAAACACTTAGTACTCTTTTCAAATTGGAGTGTCTTGTGTAACTTGGAAGATGCTTTTTCTAGTTCCTTTCTCAAAGAAACTATCTCCAACTCATATCTTTCACAATCAACCTCTTTTTCCTTGAACTCTTTTTGACTACCTCTTCTACTTTCTTAACTTCTGCAACTTCCACCTTCAAATCTATGATCAAATATTTTGCTTCTTGAAGGTCTGAAAGAGTTTTAGTCTTGGACACCTATTCTTCATGGAGCGGCAACTTTAAACTTTGATTCTCCAATCTGAGTTTCTTAATCTCTTCAAGGGCACAAATTAACTCACCTTCAATATCAATTTCACAACCCTCTTCATCATACTCCTATTCAAAATCACTCTCAAAGGAGTCTCTTTCTTTATCATCATTCTTAACTAAAAAACCATCTTTTAACCTTGCATCTTCTTCAATTTGCAAGTCATTTCTTACAACTATTTCCTCATCAACTTTAGTATTTTGTTTAGATGGTACTTGTTTTGGATGATGTTGGGTTTTTCTTTTTTCTTTGTTTCTTTTACTTTTTGCCATGCTAGGTACTCCACTACCAAGAACTCTTAAGTTGGTTAAACTTTGTGCAAGGGTTTGGCTCTAATACCACTTGTTGGAGTACATAAAACATTGAGAGGGGGGTTGAATCAGATTTTTAAAACAAATATAATTTATTTATTTCTCGTAGAATTATGCACCCAGTTTCTTTGTTATAACTTAGAAGTTCAAATGTTGAAATTAACCCAATCAGATAGGAAAGACTAAATGCTTGATAAAGAAATTCAAGTGTTGAAAGATGCACAAGAATTAATGTTTAAACATGAAGACTAAATAGACCACAAATAATAAGAAACCATAATATAGTAATTTATGAGTGGAAAAACCTTTACAGGGAGAAAAAACCACTCTAAAAATTCATTTTATTAGCCTCACTGGTTAAAAAAGCCACTCTAAAAGTTCATTTTATTAGCCTCACTGGCAAAACACCTCATTGGAAAAATACAACCTAACTAGCAAAACACAACCTCATTAGCAAAATACAGCCTCACTGGAAATAGGTCAAACTATGTCTCACTGACATGACCTTACATCATTTTTGTTAATTTTTAAAAGAATAAAAGATAGAGGATCTCTCTTTTTTACTGCAATTCATAACAAATTTCAATCCTAATGCAGTTTATGTCCTATAGGTTTCATTGTATTAGAAACCTAAAAAACACAAAAGCATTATACCACACTATTTTTTTGTTCAAAAACGTTATAGCACACTGTCCTTTTGTTCATAGTATTTTAAAAACACAATTACAATCCATCTGTGAACAAAATTCTCATAAATTCATTTCATAGGGTTTTGAGAGAAACCACTTTATACATTATACCCAAATCAAATAAGTCTGGAAACTTGAACATTCAAATCTTAGTCTAACCATATGTCGAGTACAAGTAACTACTATATATGGCAATTCGTAAGTTTGTTGTTCTCCATGCTTTGAGACATGTCGTTCATTCTACAAGATTCAAACCCTAACTTTGCTGCTATATACAATAAACTTCTAACCTTCGTTATACTTGACACACTATTCTTTTGCAAATCATACAAAGTTCACTTCTTGAATCGGTAACCCTAGAAGGGGATGATAAATACAATGTTCATAAACACCCTTAACTTGCTAGTGTAAGTCAATTTCAACATATGACATAAAGTATGTTTAAGACTTTTTTCTTTCTAAAAAGTATAAACCCTAGAATTGAAGACTTGAAGTCTGTTCTACAATTTAGCAAAAACTACCAATTGATGAAGAGAACCTATATTGAAACAATAAGTTTGAAATCATGTACTAATATTTTTGTATATCCATGGTAGATTTTATACATCAATCCCTCATGAAATAAACCATAAAATGAAATAATGATAGAATGATAGATTGAAGTAACTTTAAGAACCTCTTCAACAATCTACACTTTTTCATTTTGCAACACCACATTGTCTCAAGCATCGATATCAAATCAACTTCATTGCAATGAACTAAACAATGAATGAGTAGTGAATGTCTCGACACAAGAATAGAGTGCATAGAACATGAATATGAAGGAATAAACCATTAAATGCATGACCTTTGACATCAATTTCAAACAATGCCAAAGCCAACACTATTTGCACAAGGGAGCTTGCATTTTTTTGTCCTTTTTGTATTTCAAGAGATTTGGAGGCATGTGAGAATACAAAATGGGTTGAAGAGTGGAAGCAAAGATTGTTGACACTTGCACAAGTACATGATCTATATAAAACAACAATTGAAGACAATGATCAAGTGTTTGCATCAGATGGCTATGACCATGTTTCAAATCTTGTACAAGAAGGTAATTTAATTCAATTTATTACTATTTTATAATGATTTTATTTATTTATATACATATGAATGCATGCATGTAGATTGGTCAAATTATATGGAAATGTGCAAGTTATTGAATCAAATTTTATTTGTAGGGCATTTGTATGTTGTTGTTGCACTTGAATAGAATGAAGAGGAAATTGAATATTGGTTGGCTCATTGTGTGGAGGATAAATACAAGTTAATAGCACCTCGAGAAGATGATGATAACTATCACTATCCAATAGGTTCAATGATCCCCTTAAGACATCCCCTTAAGAAAATTTTGATAACAAGTCTTTTATCCCCTTAAGAAAAAAATGAGAACTTCTTTGATGATGGATATCATTATCCAATAGGTTCGGTGGTGGTTGTTGGAACTTGGTTATGAAAATACCTAATAAGGAAGAATGGTTTTCTTGCATTCGAAGATTATGAAACACATAAGAAGATTATACACTACTCACATTTGGTGGTGGAAACAAATATAAAACTAGTGAGGTATAGTGGAAGACCTGCAAATAAAGAGCTATGGACAATTTCTATGGAAGAAGATGTGTTACAAAAAAGAGAGGATGTAGATGGTACAATGGAATAAGTAAATACATGTAAATATATTTTTAGTTTTATACTGTCCTTTTAAATACATTAAACATGTTTTGATATTGCTTGTGCATTATTAGTTGAAATTGATTTAAATTTTCCTTTTATATCCTTAAGTCATCATCACAAATTCATCACATACTTTGAGACAAAAAAGAGAGTCCATGCAGATTCAACCTAGACAACATGGAATACTTGGTAAAAATAGGTAATTATAAGTTAAATTATATTTAAATACATGCTTTGATTATATATTAATATTGTTTGTATGTTAATAATTATAATTGGTTTATTGTCCTTTTGTATCCTTAATCCATCATCACAATTCATCACATTGTTTGAGATGTAATAAAGAGATTACATGCATATTTAAACTAGACAACATGGAATACTTGGTATTAAATCCAAGTAATTATATAATTTTTAGTTTTATGTAATGCCCCGCCATACTAACCCCAAAGGGCAACCTAACCGAACAAATTTTTGTATAATTTTTTTTTTAAAGGAGAACATTACATAAGATGCACATGAACAAACATTAAATGTAAAGCAATTAAACAATTACACTATCAACTACGTCCCCTGGGGTACGTGTGACAACATTACGAAACCTAAAATCATACCATTACAATAACGAACAAACCAAGATTACATTATACACCATCAATAAGAAACATCCACATATGATAATTCAACATAACAAGATTAACTTAATTCTGATAACCATAACATACTATTATCCTGAGAACTCAATGGAGCATATTTCCACATATACAAAACATCAAATAACAGCTACCACAAATCATTAACCACATCAAGTTTACAGGGTACATAATACATTACATCTATTTCATTTCATTACATCGTTTAAGAATTACAATAATACAAAAATGTTCCCCAACATGAACGGGAACAATACAATATGATAGAGTATTACAACTAAAAAGATGAATAAAAGTATTAAGACTGGATCCATCTACGACACATCTTTGAAGTCACTACAAGTGGCACAAATCTCCACATCTCAATCCTCGGCTAGGACCTAATAGGGTGCATAGCATGTTCCACCTAACCATGTGGGCCCAAAGACCCACCCCCCATGCTAGAAGTTTACAAGGACTCTCCACCAAAATAGTCAAGTGAACAATGATCAAGACACAATGAATAAGAGCAACAATAAATACAAGACAACATCCACTTCCAGAGGTACAAGAACAATGAGGGGAAACAACAAACACACAAGGTTACTAGAGGGTGGAGTGTCATCACATAAGCTTGACATGGGTTACCCAATGCGGATCTTCATAGGTTACCACCCCCCCTACTTGGTTAAACCCTGGAAACCTCAACTGATCCCCGACCCCCATTCTCACTCATGTAGGATCAACATACCTTTCACGAGGACAAGATAGTTGATCTTTGCCATTCCATGCCTTCCCACTCATCTCAAGCCTAAGTGAGCACTTGAGCCATGAGTGAGGCTAACTTATTTAGATTAAAGTGAGATAGTACCTGAACCCCCTAATTAATTATTAGGTTATCTCTGGTTAAGGAAACTCTCAATGAGTTACCTGTATGCCACTTTGTGCGCCAGCCCCCACTGAAAGCCACCCCCCTACTAACAAAAAAAGACTCGTAACCACAAACAGGGCTCGCCAACTTGCACAAAAATAGACAAGCCAAACAGTAAATACATCAAGTGAGGCATGCACCATCTCACACTAGAATTCCATAAATAAGCAACTTCCAAGTGCAAGACTTAACCCACCAAAATCAAAGCGAGCATAAGAGAAACCATTCAAAAAATCCAAAATAGAAACCAATTATGAAGCAACATATTCTTTCCCCTCCCCTGGAAGCCCAAGAAGAACAACTAACCAAAAACCCACAAATGAGGGTAAAACAAAGCAACATGGTTCCAACACAAAACTTCAACATATAAAATCCCCTCAAGACAAAATCAACTCAAGAGGAAACACCATCAATTTGGAACCATTAGAATATACTTAACTCCCACTAACATATTCAAGGTACTAGATATCAAAGAACACTCACATAATCACTAACTTACTTGACTAATTTATAACAAGCACTCAAGTAACCAACATATTCATGAAATCAACATATAATAACAAATCATCTGATACATGATTATAAACAAAACCACTTTTAAAAAGCATAATCCAACTAACTTCTTAATTAAACCCTTCATTTATACATTTATAGTTAATTCTAATTTATCAAATATAATCATTTTTTTAAAGAGACCAAAATATTATTTTCTAACATTTAACTACACAAGCCCCCTGATTCAATAAGAGAAACACATAAAATATTGTCATATCAACTTCTTGAACATTGAAATTTCCCTAAGCGGACCTAAATATCCCTTTAATAATAATTATCTAACCAATTTTATTAAATAATCAAGAAACACTAAATTTACTTTATTTACACATCTGTATTGAAATCATTTAAATAAATAAAGAACTATGAAATATTATAGTATTTAAGCCAATAGATCTCTCTTAATTTATGATTCCTAACATAAGTATATTTGTTTACTCAAAATAAATAAATAAATTAATTAAGAAACACAATGAATACCCAACTATATATTTTGTACAAACTAATTTCTCTAAACTAACATATACATCTATTTACATAAAAATAAATAAATAATTTTAATTAAGAATACAGAAACAGGGTAATACTTAATAGCTAATGATTTAAATATATGTTCCATTACATTAATGTTTGCCTTCATTCTATGAATGAAAAATTGACATCTTTAAAATAACAGATTTCGTAATCTAGTCATTTGAGCATAATTAACCTCCTATTATTAATATCCAAAAAAAAAAAAAATCAAATATTTAAATTAAACTTTACCAACTCTAAAAGTCATAAAAAAATTGCAATGGATTAACCCTTTTTAATATTTAACCTAATTTAGGGGTCTCTATGGAAGCCAATAGCCAAATCTTGAAGGATGCAAAGGCTAGGGTTTCAGTTGTGTTGAACCGTGAAGGGGAGAAGCATTTGGAATCAATGGTAGGTTCTCGGCTCAATGAAGTTTGCAACAGAGAAAACCCTGGATGGGGGTGTCAAATAGAGAACGATGCATGAAGTGATCAAAGAGCAGAGGATGTGTGTAAAAGGGGCTCAAACAACAATGGCTTGGATGTGAATGGGGTCGTTTCTGCATCGTTTCACAATCAGAAGAACATGGCTCGAATCTTAGAAGGAGTTGGCTTTCTGCTTGGGTGTAAACAATCTAAACCAGCTTCATCCCTGATCCCTACTTTTGAAAAGGGAAGCTAGTTACAAAAGCAACAAGAAGAGGCCATGCGAGGTGATGTTGGATTTCTCAAGGGTGGTAAAAAGAAGGGAATGGAGAAAATCAAGTCAGAGCACATTATGGAAGAGGAAAAATCAAGCAGAAGACCTACGGGGGGAAATAGGTGGGTCCTTGCTACCCTTGCTATCTCTGACTCAATCACTTTGGAAATAAATGGAGAGCTGGAGAAAGAGGTGGCCTTGAATGATTTTTTTTTTCTGGTTTGGGCCTAATTGGGAGGTTTAGGGGTTTCTGGTCAAGCCTCCCAGATCTTCACAAATGGATCTCAAACTATTGGAAGCCACTGCTAGATGGGTATGTGCAAATTTATCTAATGGCCAAAGGCTTTTTTATTGTTGTTTTTGAAAAAGAAAAGGATAGAAATAAGATCCTCTATGAATATCACTGGGATTGGGATGAAAAACATGTTTTGATGTTAAAGCCATGGCATCCGACTTTCAACCCAGCTACAAATTTTTTTGATAGGATTCCACAATGGGTGAGACTTCCTAACCTCCCCCTACAGTTCTAGTTTGAAGCATGTTTGGAGGCAATTGGGAAATTTCTAGGAAACTTCGTAATGGTGGATGAGGGGTCTTCAAACATCTTGCACTCAACCTATGCCCAGATCTTGGTAGAAATGAATATGTCCAAGGTTCCTCCAAAAGAGATTTGCCTAAAGTCTTCAAAGGGCTACTAGGTGCAGCAACTGGACTATGAAGGTGTGCTCTTCAGGTGTAAAATCTGCCACCAAACAGGGCACTTGGTAGCAGAGTGTACCAAACGCAGGCCTAAAAAATATTCTCCTTGGTGGAAAGATGCATCCACCCACCATTATACTATGGAGAAACAGGTGGTAGATCAAGAAAATTCTCATCTAGGAGGCTCTGAGGGGGAGATTCGGGCATCAGAGGAGCCAAACAAGAAGTGGAGCCACTTCTGTAGGAAGCAAGAAGTGAGGAGCAGCTTCATATTGAAACGATCATATCTCAGGAAGGGTTTTTGGATGAAGGTAAGGATTTAACAACAAAAATTGGGGCGACAACACTAGAATTCTAGGAAAAGAAATGTGGGGTGAGGCCTCAATCAAGAGATGTGGGAAAATGGAAGGCAGAGGAGCAACAACAACAAGAAAATACAGATAGGGGAGCTTGGAGGAGTCCTTGGGTCCCATCTGTGGACTAGAAGAAAGAAGATGCAAGGGTCGAGGATGGTGGAAAATGGTCATGGGGAAGAAAGCAAAGAAGGAGAAAAAGAAATTTTTTGACATGGTCTTGTGATCCCAGACTAAAGAAAATATAAAGAAAGCTTCAAAATTTTGATCTGTTCAAAGATTTTTAATTCATTTTTGAAGTGTTGTAATTGGCTGGTATCAAGCCTTTTAACTTTTATGTGAAGTTTAATTTTGGGCTTGGGAGTAGTTCTTTGGTTTTGTTTAGGATTTGGTGGGATCTTGAAATGCTTGTATTTGGAGTTGCTTTGGTCTTTTGTTGTGTATTTTGTTTATTTCATTCTTCAATAAAATAAACCTTATTACCGACCAAAAAAATATATTTAACCTAATTCATGAATCAATTAAATGTACATTTTCTTTTGTTTTCTCCATTTTATAATTTCATCCATTATAAATATCATTTCAAAAATTATTCATAACGAAATTGACGAGAAAAGGAGATTTTAGTTAAGATCCACCAATAATTACCTACTTTTACATTTTATTCACCAATTTCACTTAAACTAATACAAAAATTTACTTTTAACCATATTCATATATGTATATATATCTATTCAATTTAAAATAAACTAATATCAAAAATTTCATGTGTTACTTTACTTCACCCCCCCATAATAAAATTTTGCCTAAGTTTTTATATTTAATTAATCTTTAAAATATAAGTTTTTTTTTTAGGCAAAAGGCATGAAAGCCTATATATATATAATAAAGTATGCTTTTACATAGATGAAGAAAGTTCCATCTCTGAGAGTATATGTTAAGAAGCTGGAAAAAATATCAAAATTCAGCTTCAAATTTGTAAAAAAACTACTACTTAAGAAACCTTTACATCACCCTTATAACACCCCTAGAAGATGATAATATAGCAAGATTCAACTTGAATTATGCAGAGACCACTAATTTACCATCAAGTACATAAAATCTACAAATCAAAAAACTTCAGAAAAAAAAACATTATTCTTCCATAAAATCACCATGGACTAAACTTTCATCTTCAATTTCTAGCCTCTCAGTTAGTTGCAGACCTCTTTGAAACAATCTTCAATGACCCAAAGAGAAGGTCAGATGCTGCATGGGATGAGGCATTCAAACATTGGCAGAGGAGAAATGATCTGAGCCATTGTTTGATGAGAAAAGAGGAACACTGTTAGGAGCACAAGCATGGCAAACTTGGTAACCTTGATGACAATCCTAAACCGGTGAGGGAACCCTGAGCTGCAAGTCCAAACGAATACCCAAAGCTGGCACTGGAGGAGTATGCACCCTTAAAAAATTTAAATCATAAAAGTTTTCCCTTATATCCGCCTCCATAACAAAGCATATGCAATGGCGATGCTTCCACGGAGCCTGTAAGAGAATATTATCATTGTGAAATTGCAAGGCTAGCTTGATAGCTTCATAGACTTCCTCAAACCCTTTTCTTTGTTGCACAAAGTCCCTAGGAAATAGACCACCAATTTATCCATCTCCACTGAAAATATTATAACCTTGCACTACCCTAAGAATAGAGTTGTCCAAAATATATTGGAAATTCACATATTTTCTTGCCAATTCCTCAATTTCTATCAAAGATTGAACCAAATTCATAGCATTGGATAGGAAAATCAAAATCACCTGGGAAGGAAAGGGTAATCGTCGAGCCCTCTTATAGGTAACATCCACCCCCAACACCATGCGAATAGAATCCTCAACTCTGCCACCATCACTTTTAAACATAATCTTCATAGCTTCTTGAGACAAATAGCTTTCAAAAGGTCGATCCCATGGTTTTACAGGAAAGCATACTCTAAGATTCCACAAGCGGAATGCCCTAGCTTGAGACAACTATGCTGGAAAAGCCTAACAATTTCTTTGGTGTGTAAATGAATGAGAAAAAAATTTATTATATAGACTCCTTGAAATCCCTCATACTGAAGTGACCTCATGTTTTATCATGGTAGGAAAAGGCATAAGGAAAAGCTTTAGCATGATCTCTCCATGAATTCCAGCTAGTGTGAGAAGATAGCTAAAAATTTGCTGCAGAACAAGGCATTTAATCCTTTAAATAACTTGTAGTTGCAACATAGATAAAACATTAGGAAAAATAAAATATTAACATGAGATGACCAGCTTGGAATCTTTGCAGGAATACCAGCATCAGTAGGTGGACGGAAGATGTCCTTTCAATTTGAGATGTACTCCAATATGAGTAGAGAACAAACATTACAATTACTATTTTTTAAGCACACGCTTGATACTCATTCATTCGCTTTGAGGTGGCTTGGAAGAGATTATGGGATTTACAAAATCAAGACATTATTATTCTGATAGGCTCACATTATAGGATACTTGATATAAGAGATCGTATCTCCACCAAGATACGACATCATTTGCTTACATGTTACCCAAAACTGCTTTTAACCATGAGATGGTTAATACTGCCAAATCAGATGAATGCCATGTAGGAATGAAATAAGCATTTCAATACCCGTATCCCATTTCTAGGAACACCCGTATCCCATTGCCAACTCTTAATAAGCTTTTTCCACTTGCAACCTTAGAACAATTGACATTGCTCCACTCTAACTATCTCTTGAAGATGGGGAAATGCAGATAAATCTTCAGTGGATTGTATATTAATGGAGGCTTGTTGATCGCAAGCCAAATTGGCAAGCCCATTTGCTAATTTATTTCCCTCTCTATATGTATGGGAGAGACAATAATCATCAAAAGATTCTAACAAAATCCAAATTTTTTGAAGAACATATCTTAGTTTCCAATTGCATATTCTCTTCAATTTATAGGCATTGATTATCAGAAGAGAATATCCTTCCACATGAACTCGTTTAATATTTAGATCTTTTTCCAAAGATATTCTTGCTAATAATGCATGAACCTCTACCATATTATTTGTGCAAGAGTCTAAATTAATTGCTCTAGCTGCAACCAAAAAACCCCTAGAATCTCAAATACAATAGCCAACACCTATAACCCCAGGGTTTCCACGCGATGCCCCATCAAAGTTAATTTTGAGAAAAGATGGCCTAGGCGGTAGCCATTTCACTTTATTTCTATCCACATAATTGAGTTTGGTTGCATGGGAGCTCCTTGAAGTGGCAACTTAATATGCTTCCAATGATTCAAAATAAAGTTATCCCAATTTAAATAGATAGAAGAAACTGACTTGGAATTAGCAACATGGGAATTGCATACTTCGGAAACTGCCTTCTCCAACTTCATTTTAATTATGTCAATTGAAACTATTTGGTTTTTAAAAATACATCTATTTCTTTCCAACTAAATTGACCATATTACTAGCACAGTAGTAACTATCCAAATGCAAGCAAATAGAACAGACTTATGGAGAATTGGCCCGGAAGTGAACAGATCCCAAAGAGAATTAGGTAGAGGAAAAAGAATATTCAATTTTCCCATAATGAAATTCCATACCTCATATGACAATGGACAAGAAACAAAATGGTGATCCATCGTTTCATTTTCCTCTTTACATAAAACACATCTAAAAGCCCTTGTGATACCAAACTTCTCTAGATGATCACTTGTGAGAATCCTCTTCTTCAAGGCTAACCAAGCAAAATTACCAGCCTTAGGTAATTGAGCAGCATTCCAACAGAAAGAAAAAGCTCTATGAGACTGATACTGAGAAGCTTGAGCAATGATGGATCTGTAACCTTGTTTGACTATGTACAAACCATTCTTGGAAGGAGCCCACAATAGTTTATCCGACACATGTGAAAGATAGACCTTTATGTTTTTCAAGATATCTCTAAGAATATCCTTTTGTCTATTTGGTAGAGGGGAATTTTCCAAATCCTTCCATTGAACTAGACCTTTTATTGGATGACAAGAAGAAACATAATCCTTTAGAAACACACCCCAAAGTTGTGAAAGTACGTTTTTAGCTAAATGCATATCCTGATTCAAATGAAGTGGGGGAAAGCCATTCCAAGAGTCTCTCCAAAAGTGTACTTGATCTCCAGTATTAACCTCCCATGAGAGGAAAGGGCTAATAACATCTCTACAAGCTACTATAAAATTCCACATAATTGAGCCTCATAGGGGATTAGAGATAGTGAATATCCTGGAAGGATTGTCATTATCTAGATATTTGCTCTGCATTACCTTACACCACTTCAAATCTGAGCATACAATTTCCAAGCCAATTTAGCTCTTAAAGCTAGATTCCTTGCAGACAAATTATGGAAACCCACTCCACCAGATGATTTTTCATAACACATATTTTCCAATGAGACTAATGGAATCTTCCTTTTACCATCTAAATTTCCTTTCCATAAAAATTCCTTAATGATATTTTCAATTTGACGGATAACACCCTTGGGAGCTTGCAAAACAACTAAGAAATAGTTTGGAATAGACGCTAACACATATTTAATCAATAAGATTCTACCTGATAGTGTGAGCCATATTGCTTTCCAAGCAAGTATCCTCGCTCTAATTCTTTCTAAAATCTTATTCCAAAACAAAGCCTTATTGGATCCCATAAAGAATGGTATACCCAAATATGAACAAGGAAGCTCAACTCTTTGAAAACCTAAAGTTGAAATCAACTGTCTTACTACATCTACTTTAGCATTAAAAACATAAACCTTTGATTTTGTTGCATTAATCTTCTGCCCACACACCAAGGAATACTTATCCAACAACATTTTGACCTGCAGTGCTTCTTGTAGAGAAGCTTTACCCATCAGTGATGTATCATCTACAAAAAGAGAGTGAGTGGCTGTAATATTTGTGTTAGGTATAGAAATTCCCTGCTAGAGACCTTGCAAGTGAGCCTTTTGAATAGATCTGCTTAATGCTTCTGCCATAAGAATGAACAACATTGCTGACAATGGATCACCTTGCCTTACTCCTTGAGAGGAGCCAACAAAACCCACTAGAGTTCCATTGATGATCACATAGAATTTAGCTCCCAAAAGACAAGAGAGGATCCATTTACCTTTAAAATATAAGTTAATCTTTAAAATATAAATTAATTTTATCCTTATAAAAATATATACTTTCCAAAGGGAATTATATAAATAATGAAATTAGTTTTAAAAACATATAATAAATTATCCTTGCAAAGAATAAAATATAACTACTTCTTTCTTTAAAAAGAAGAAAATATAACTACTTTTAAAATAGATTAGGTGGCTAGAAAAGTCACGAGGAATATAATAAGTTATAATTATCTTCTAACTAAAAGTGATGCTTATATTGTAATTTCTAAAAATAACACATGCCATTTCACCTTCTATCTTGGTCTTAGACTTGTAAAAGCATTCCACCGATTTTAGTAGTTTTTATTTAAATGTTAATTTATTTTTATTTTTATAATCTTTTCAAAAAAATCCTAAGCAACTGTAAATAAATCCAAATTTTAAAAGCTCTTGTAAATAAGTCAAATTTTAATTTAAATAAATTCCTCTTACGAACTATTCATGAATCCATTAATTAAGCTAAACCTACCGTTCAACCAGTCGTAAAAGAATTCGTAATAAAACCTATTCAGTTGTTATTGACAATGAACAATATATAAATAAATTTAAATATATAAATATATATATGTTTATTCACATAATAAACATCACTATAAATCTGCTAAATTTTATTTTCATTTGAACAAAAAGGAAGATTGAAAAGAAACAAATATACATATATATATTTAATCATACATAATTCCACATAACATATATAATATCCAAGTAAATACACCCACATGTATAAGTAAAATATAACATATAAAGGAGCTTAAAGCAAGAGTGGTAAGAAATGCCCAAAATAAAACAAAGGAAGACAAGAGGAGAAGCCATACAAACAACAGGTCTCGAATGCCAAATGTTCCAGAATATAGAGGACATCTAAAATTAAGAAGAATGCCATAGTTTCACAGATGCATACCTGGCTATGCTTGGAAACAGAGATGGAGAGCTGAGTTTCTTCTTAAATTTTCTCTTCTGTAAAAATTCTCAGCTTCTTTTTCCACTTTTTACCACAATCTACTCCCAAGTGAAAAGAAAATTTTGTAGACAATTCCCCTATGATCTTTTCACCGAATTCCCCCAAAAAATAAATTAAAGAAGAGTTCTATCATTTTTCTAAATGGACAGATGACAATTTCACAAATTTCATTTCCCCACCCGTCAATACTCTTTTCACCCATTTTTACCCTTGTTGATGAATCTTAAGATTTTTATTTAAACAAGAAATCTAACTTTCCCCAATCCATTTAATTAGCAACTATGGGTAATACTTTTCACCATTTATAATTATATCACCCTTTTACATTGGATTAAACTATTTAAATTTATTAAATCATAACTGAAACGAAAATTCTTTTAATTATATTTATATTTTTTTTAAAAATTTACCGTTTCAAATATAATATTTAATAAAATATCCATTTTGATATTTCCTTCAATACCTCTTTTTTTTTAATTCAAATATTTTGAATTTAAAAATAAACTTTATTAATAAGTGGATTATTAATCCACTATATATATTAATTTTAAAATAAACATTATTTACCATGTTTAAGTAATTATCTTCACATGATAAATAATTATCAATTATTACAATATAATTTAAATAGAGCTTTTTACCAAGGCAATTTAATTAATTTTTTTAATAATAAAACATTTAATTTTAATTAACAATTTAATTTAATCATTTATCACAAACCATAACATTTATATTTCATAAAATTAATTTAGGTAATTATTATTCCAATTTTTTTCAAATTTATTCAATTACCTTAGCAAATCAATTTTCAATTTAATTAATTAATTTAAACAAAGTCATATAAACTATTAAGTACACCAATAAACAACTTACTCAAGATTCAAAGATGGCCAAAACGGAGGGGCACTACATTTTATATATTTAAATACATGTTTTGATTATATATTGATATTGCTTGTATTTTAATAGATAAAATTGATTTATTATCCTTTTTTGTATCCTTAAGCCATCATCACATTGATCTCATACTTTGAAACAAAAAGGAGAGGATGCATGTTCAACCTACACACATGTGTGGAATACTTGTAAATACAAGTACAAGTTGTGTATATAGATATTTTTATATAAATTAAAATACATGTTTTGATGATATATTGATATTTCTTGTATCATTTTGATATCAGGTGATGTGAAGACCTACATTCCCCACAAGTTTCAAAATATCTTGAGATCGCATAGCCACATTTTGTAAACATTGTTTTGAATTGGCATATATGTACATACACAATTACATAATTACATGTTTTGTATAAATTTGTATACATGTACATACACAATTATACTCTACACTTTTATATATCAAAATCAATATTCTATATATTTTGTTCATTAAATGTGCATGTTTTCCTACTTTGAAACTTTAAATTAGATTGTATAATCACTAAATATCATGCATATTATTGTTAAATTTGGTTGCCTTAGGAAAATTCACCAAATTTTGATAACTTTTTTAATCCCCTTAAGATATCCTATTACAACATAAATTAAATTAACATTGACATTATTTTGTATAAAATGTGATTGTTATGATGAGTCATCTTAAATTCTAATACACAATTCTATCAATTGCGATTAAATATGAGACATGTACTTTGAAGTATTTGATCCCCTTAAGAAATAATATCCTAAATATTTATACTTAATTATATCATTTGTTATGATGAGTCACCCTAAAGTATAAAACTTAATTATATCAATTATGATCTAACATGAGACATGTACTTTGAATTCTTTGATCCCCTTAAGACATCCTATTATGACACAAATTATATTAACATTAACATTATTTTTGTATAACTTTTGTGATTGTTATGATGAGTCGTCCTAAATACTAATACTTAATTATATCAATTACGATTAAATATGAGACATGATGTACTTTGAAGTATTTGATCCCCTTAAGCAATTTTTTGAGAAATTCTTTGATCACCTTAAGCAATTTTTTAGAACTTCTTTAATAAGTTAATGCTTTGACTATGAATCACTAAATTTGTAAAGTATAAATATTTAAATTTCCTATTAATTTCAACTTTAATTTCATATTTATATTTAATTTCACATTAATGTCATATTAATGTCTTGACTATGAATCTTTTTTAAAGTACAAATATTTGAATGTCCTATCAATTTCATATTAATTTCACATGAAATGCATAAATGCACATGTGTAAATTACAATTTAACAATAATAGACCATAAAATATTAAAATTAATAAATTCCATGAAACAATATATTAAGTCCATGAAATTTACTAAAACATATATTGAAATACTAAAACTTGTACATATATGTAGTCCATGAAATAATCAAATACAACCCATGAAATAATCTAACTCATGTCATCTCTATAATCAAGAGACATCTTCGCACCACGTAGATTACCTAGACAACCTGAATCACTCTATACAAGAGCAAGAAAGTTGAAATCAGATGCAAGAAGATTCAAAATGATTTAATAACAATTTAATTTATAATTTATCATAAAATTAAATTACCGTGTGAGGCTTCTCTACATTCTCCGATGCACCTGGAAATGTCTCTATATGCTCTAAATCAATCTACATACAAGAGAAAGAAAGTTGAAATTAGATGTAAGACGATGAAAAATGATTTAATTCAATTTAATTTATAATTTATCATATTTAAATTGCACTGTAAGAGGTTGTTGTGGTCCTTTCTCATTTCACATTTCCAAATTTTTTTTATTTTTTATTTTTTTGCAATCATCGCATTTCAAGATGACATCTCATTTACATCTGCCAATTACATTTGCTTGAAAGTTTCTTAAGTCGTTTCAACAAAAACAAATTGTGTGCTTTCGCTATAGGTATTAAATATCCTATGTTCTTTTATATTTTTGTTTATGCTGCTCTTTATTGAATAGGTTCTATATCTATTTTTAGCCTTATCTTGTTTGGGGAGCTCATCACATCGATAATCAGTTATCTTTCCTTGAAAATTATTCTTTCTTCCAAGAGATGTGAAATAAAATTCCATGAATGTCTTCAATCCTGAAGAGGATATCATCTTTCCTTATGACTGGTGACCAAAATGGGGCAACAGTTTGAATCTAGCAGCGGTTTTCGAGTCTCTTCCAATTTCCTTACCCAAAACTTAGAGTTTGTTTATTCAATACTGTAATGGGATAGACAAATAATAGTTAGATTATATAAGTTGATGATTGTAGTATGCATTGCATTGGATGCCTAACCAACAATCATTGTGTTCCATGGCATGTCATCATTTCACTCCAAACAGTTCTAATGTCTATCTATGCTTCCACATCTTTGTGGCATCCTACCAAGTAGTTAGTATAGGCATTTTTCCTGTGAGCCTTTTGTCTAGCGGCCCATGTCCCTCTTCACTATTGTGCCATTGTTGCTTGTAGCATGCACCCTAATGTAGCTTACATGATTTAAAAATTCAATAAGATATATATTATGTTTGCAACTGATAATTTATTTTATGCATTGCATTTCGTAATAATAATACATATATAAATATTTTATTATGATTAAATAGTAAAAATGTTCTTTTGATATGTGATTTAAAATTTGATAATATGCTGTTGAATTTGTTCTCATGAATGCCTTCTTGTAAATTCAATAAAATCTAAGCTTAATTAAGAAAAGGAATCTTTCCATGTTAGTTTATTGGTACAAATATGCAATAAGAGAATTAAATATAATTAAAGGTATTTATTTAGAGAATTTATTTGTTGAACTCTGGTATTTAGTGGCAAGGGAGATTAATATCTCTAAATAATCTTACTTAAGAAGCTAATTATGATAATTAGATAAAATCATGAGATTAACATTCCTTATTTCTATTTGACTATGGGATTATTATTTGAGGTGTTAGATAGATTAAGATCTTAATTATTGTGGTATATATATATTAAGAAAGAAGTGAATAATGTTTGCGGGGGGGCGGGGGACGGGGGGGAATGTCATGATGGGTATAAGTTATAATACTTATAGTTACTAAAGAGTTTGCTCAATATTTATAATATTTCAATTGGTAATTTTGGCATGTAAAGATTGATAATCAATATGGGACTATAGTATGAATGAGACGATTAGATATATTAGAATTTGTGTATCAAAATATGTTGGGTTATTAAAGGAAAAGTCATATAATCAATAAGTTAGCATTGCAAATGGTAAGAGTAAGGTTCTCGTAATATTAAATTTAAAATTCACGTTCATGGGGAAAGTTTATCCTTCCAGTAAAAGTAGTTTATACCAGTTAATTTAGTTTGTTACTATTCATTTAACTGTATTAGCAATATTTTTAGATGTATATACATATATTTATTATATTATATTATGCTTATTGTAGACACATAAAATTGACTTAGGCCTGCAAACTTTATTTTCTTTGTATTTCTTCTTAACATAATTAAAATATTTAATTATGTCCTATAGTTCAAATTCAACTATTAATTAAATAATTATAATTTATTTAATTAATTCATCTTTTATTCCTCCTGACTATTTAAATAAATAGCTAATTTCTTGTCTCTCTATAATTAAATAAATTCCTAAATTTATTTAGTTGTTATTTGTCCACTGTTTCTTCCTAATTATTTAAATAAATAAAATTTATTTGTTTATTTAAATATGTCATTAATTCCTTATGTCCTCTTATAATTCAATAAATTTCTCTGATTTATTTAATTATTATCCACCTTGGCTTTTTCTAATTTTAAATAAAATCATTTATTTACAATTGTCCACTTTCTATTTTTCCACTAAGTAAATAATTTAAAATCATTATTTACTGTCACTTGACCCCACCACTTTTGAATTAAATTAATTTTTAATTAAAAAGGTCAACTCAGTCTTTAAAATAAAATAATTTTAAATTATTATTTGATTCTCGAGCAACCTCTTTTTTTGTGCCCAATATCTCCTTATCACATGCATTCTAGTCCATTGATTTGATTTCTAAAATCAAATCTCAACCCTTCATTTCAAATTTTACCCTAATGTTTCCCTAACCCTAATTGTTGGTTGTCACATTTAATTTCAGCCTTTGATCTTAGGGCATTTCTCAACTAACAATCCTGGCCATTCATTTAAAATTGACTTTTCTATAAAAAGGCAATTTCAACCTCATTTTGTCACTTCATATACCTCTTGACTTCTTTCTAGCATACTTCATACTTGCAATTTCTGAGTACATTGCATCTTTTGAATAGAATTCTTCAATATTTGCTTAGGGCTTTGTCATAGGTCAATAGTTGCTCATTAAAATCTGAGGGCAAGCACCATTTTGCAGTAAATGGAGAAGGGAAATGAAGGTCAATCATGGAGGGCATGAAGGCTATTTGGTGAAGCTTTTCCTTTGTTTTATGCTATTTTACTCCATTTTACTTCATTGTTTAGCTAGGGTATGTTTTATGCATTTTATTTTATGCTAACTTGTGGTGAACCTGACGTGAAAAATACTTTTTTGCTGATTTTCGTATAGTTTTTCATCATTTTTTGTAGGTATAGGTATATAACGCTGCAAATGCAATTTATTGAGCCACATTTGATGCATCGGGACACATCTACATTTGCAAATGATGCATCTATAGTAATGATGCATTTGACATCCCAAATGATGCATTTGACCTGTTGTAATGCATCTGCTGGCCCGAATGACACATTTCCTATTGTAGGTATACTTTTGGTTTTTGACAATATTTTCTAGATTTCTCTTTTCAGTTTCATTAGGTTAGTGCTTTTTGGGTTACTAATCTGTTGTTGGAAGCATGTGGCAAGTTGGAAGGAGGTACTAACCATTGTTTGTTGATGATTTTATAAATCTTTTTCAATCCTAAAGCAACAAACAAACAAAAAATCACAACTACAACTTGCATTCACACTTCATGGTTTAAAATGAACATGCATTCACTCATGGGATTAAAATGAACAAAACTTGCATTCTCATAGCATTGGCTAAAAAAGAACTTTGCTTGTCTCATAATAAGCTTGGGTTAAAATGAATGAGTGTTTGATGTGTCTTGTGGTGTAGTGATAACTTCTTAGTGTGAATGCAATTCTCTTGTGCCTTGTTGCAATCCTGAGAAAAAAAAACACTTAGGGGTTGTTGCTTTGCCACCCACATATTTTGATTTGGGAATTAAAATGAACAATCTTGTGAGTGTGGGTTGAAAGATTTTGTATGCAATCTCCTTGCACCTTAGTATGATCTTGGATGACCAAAAACAAAGTTTTAAATTCACTTTTGTTTAACCTTAGAGGGGCTTGCCTTGAAAGAGGGAATGACTCCAACCAGTTTTTCACTCAGACTGGTATATAAAAGGATAAGACTAAACCGTCAAGTCTTCATGGTATGTAGGCCTTAGTTGTGCAGTGTCATTCAAAAATGGGTACCTACCTTTTCTTTTAAAGGTATACGATCCCCTAGTAGAGTGATTAAAACGTTAAGTGGCTTGTTGGACGCTCGTGAGGTGCCATGTCCTCGAGTATTCACAAAAACCCATTTGTGTAGTTGCCAAAATCCTTTCTATAATTCACTAGTGTAGCAACAGTTGTTGTAAAGCCATCCCACATTCTCACAGTTCTTAATAGAGATGAAGAGTTTGTCATGGGAGATTCATGAGAACTCAAAGCTTTGTTGACCTAGAGAAGTGAGTGTTGTGGAGGGGAGCCAGTGTGGCCAAGCTTCTAAGTCATTCTCTAAGAATAAGCATGGCTCAAGAAATCCAAGTGGGAATTCAATGAATATAGCCCTTGCCATCCATAGGGTTGTGCTTGTTTCCACACTTCAAGACAAAATCATGTGTTTTCCAAGTGTTTTTTGAATCGATGAACACATGAAACATCCTTCACAAATCTGGAAAACCATAGTCAAACTAAAACAATTTCAAAAATTTTCCAAAATTGCAAGGAAACCAGACTTTATCCAAACTGCAATGCATCTGAGACTCTGTGCAATGCATTTGGCCTGCTAAACTACATTTGACAAATATAAAAATGCATTTGACTACTCTACAATGCATTTTCTTGACAAATCAATGTAATTGACCTTATGAACCACATATGCAGTTTTGAAAAACGCATCTGCTGAAACTGCAACACATTTGAGACTCTACAATGCATTTGCTACCTGAAACAACACATTTTCCTATCATTTAGAAAAATCATTATCACTGTCCAAATCCGAGACCAAGCATTTTCAATCTATTTCTAAACATCTTTTCCCAGTGGGCTTTGTTCAAAACCAGAAGAAGATTTTCTCAAATCATCCATTTTTGCATCTTTTAGCTTGCATTTAGTTTTTACCATCGGTCCAACTTTGCAAATTTTTAGTTGCATCTTAGGATCCACCCTCATCTTCCAGCATAGACAAACTCTTGGGTCCTCATTTTTACAAAATTTAGAATAGGAAAACTTGCCATACTTTGTGAAACCTTTTCCCTCAAAAGTAGATTGTCATTGGACTAAGTCAAAATTAATCCTTTAGTCTTTGTCCTTTTGTGAGATATTTCTAGCTTATAAGTCTAGTTAGGAAACCTCACTTTTCCAACTTCTCATTTCACTTAGTCCCACAAACAGTCCTTTGACAATCAAAATTGAGACATTGACCAAAATTTGAATGGTTAGTAAACCTTTCATAAAAGTCTACCAAAATTGATTTCACCTTAGAGTTTCCTTATACCTTGCATTTGCATTGTCATACCTTAAAAAATTTTAGTCTTCCTTCATTCATTTTTAGTCCTCATTATCACTTGGCATTTGACATCCCTTTTAGACAACATTATCACTCCTTATTTTAAAAATCCAAAAAAAAACATAGTGTCATATCATTTCCATACATAGATTTGGTTATCTTTCATCCTCCCTCATTTGAGCAAATCTTATATGGTTAAGACTAGGCTACAAAGAAAGAGAAGACAAATGGACCCTTTTGGACAAGGCAACAACCCTTACAACTTTCCTAATGACATGAACTTAAACACATATATGGGGACATCTTTCATCAACCCTCACACAACCCCTTTGAACAATTTATACAAAGAGATGAAAATGGACAAGTGTTCATGGAAGATGTAGAAGCTACTGCCCAAAACCCTGAAGTGGCTTCCTTTGTAGAAGAATTACACTTACAAGATTCAAAGCAATATTTATCCATGCTTCTACACCAAGGGGCTAAATTTCCATGAGGATTCAATATTAATACCTTGAGAGCAACATCTCCAGACCGTGGTACACAAACTATCCAACGTCTTTCGACATCTCAACATAATACCTCCATTGGTGCCACAACACAAAATGAAACAAACACCATCAACACTACCTCCATTGGCACCTCCACTCAAGACACATCTAACACGATCAACACAACATCTATTGTGGGAACATCAACCATAGCACACACCATATCATAATCAATCCCACAAATATCAATAACTCCATCACAAACTACTGGGGCTACATTTGGGTCCTCATCCAATACTATGGGGAAAAATTCATCAAACCTTTTATTTGGATCTTCATCTAATGGTATGGGAATGTCATTGTCAAATATTTTACTTGGGTCCTCAACCAATGCTATGGGAACAATCTCATCAAACACCTTTGGGAGAGAAAAAAGATGAATTACTATTCAAGGACCTCAACCAAATGTCAATATCTCATCACAAGTCAATACCAACACTAATGTTCCCTAAAGGAAAAATACAAATATCCCACATGGCCACATTTACCAATTTGGACAAGGAAACCAAGTAACACAACACATGACTCCATTTGGTCATCAAAACATTCAAGGGAAACAAATTCCATAGATACAAGCTAACACTATTGGAACACACATTCCCACATACACATCCCACATCCATACACAACAACACATTCCCACTCAAAATTCCCAATACCAACAAATTTCAAAGGTGCCATATGTTTCACAACAATATATTCCAAATCAAAACATACCATCACAACAAATGGGAACTCATGGGATACCCATTACCAACATGTGTGATGCCATAAACAACCCTATAGTAGATGCACTCATGGCTCAACTTGCTACCTTGCAAAAACAAGTGGAGAACATGCAATTGTCCAACAAGAAGACCCACACATCCTATGAATTATGTCCATACCCATTTGACATGAGCTTACATATGCCGTCGTTCCCTCTAGGATATGTGGTACCCAACTTCTCCAAATACAAAGGAAAGATGAATCCCCTTGAACATATAAGAGAATTTATAACCAATTGCATGGACGTTGCATATGAATATACCTATCTGATGAGACTCTTCCCTAGAAGTCTCGCGGGTCCTGCACTTGATTGGTTCGCTCTCTTGCCCAAAGGGATAAACTCATGAGTTGAAATTGCTAATAAATTTGTAGAAAATTATGCCTATAAAATCGACATTGACATTACCATTGCCACTTTATGTAAGACTACTCAAGAGGACACTGGAAAAACATTCATTCCATTTTTCCAAAGATGGCGGGTCTGGCAAGTCGATGTCCTGTTGAAATACTAGAAAAGGATAAAGTAAACATGTTTGTTCAAAACCTTGTTGGCCCATTGAGATACAATTTACATGTCCATTGTTGCACCACTTTCACAGACCTTGTAGAAAAAGGAGTTGAGCTCAAAAAATATCTTATTGCAAAAGGAGAACTCAAATATTCCAACAAGAACACAAACCCAAACCCATATAATGATAAAAACAAATTTTGGGTCAAGAAAAAATATATCACCAATGATGGCATTGTTGATGCTAAAGCAGTAAAAGCGACAGGTCTTGCAATCACACTTAGAGGAACTCAACCCAAAAACACTCCTTTGACCACACAAGCACTCATCACAAACACCGTCTAGAATAATCAAGACCAAGGGAAACCACATCAAACCTGACAATTTCCAAAAAGATGCACGTACACCCCATTGGGTGAACCAATTGAAGTTGTCCTCAAGAAGCTCATCCAAAACAATGTCATAACATTGCAAGACCCTAAACCATACGACCCAAGGTATTTCAAACCATCATGGTGGGATGATAACGCCTTCTATGATTATCATATAGTAAAAGGGCATAAAACTTCTTCCTATAGACAATTGAGAAATCTCATATAGGACCCTATTGAAATTCATGCTACTAAAATAGATGGTCAACAATTTTCTTCAAACTCAGACCATACCATTCATAAAAACCCACTACAAGATCACAGTTCAAGTAACCCCTCTACATTAGGTCCAAAGACTAATAACAGAGCTAATTACACTGACATTGCCTTTGACTATTCCAGTGGACCCATAATTAATCACCTCTGAGTTGCTGATGAACACATTAATACCATCACCATCAAGAATACTCTAGAGTGTAATGTCACCACTTGACAAGGTAAGGTCACAATAGCTAGTCCTCCTACTAGACAGTCGAAGATCACAATACCCGGTCCCTCTACCAAATAGTCACAACCCAAAGGAAAATTCAATCTTATTGACCAATTGGGTAAAATTCCTGCTCAAATCTCCATTCTCAAACTACTACGCATCTCACCTACACACAAAGCCATACTTGATAAGGTCTTATAGGAGTCTTCCAAATACATCAATCCATCTACACTCGCCAAACCATCCACATCCACTCCTTCAATCTCCACCATATCATCTCTTACCATCATCCCAAGTGTCAACCCTAACATCAAGATCCAGGACAAAGGTTGCGGCGAGTACAAGTTGAACACTTCCTATTGTATCACTAAAATACCCAAGTCTCCAAAATCTTATGGTAGGCCTTGTTTCAGATTGGAGCCCAAAGAGATTTTTAAAGTTCCTCCTAAAATGACTTTCACCAAATGGGGAGAACTGAATAAAGATGATATTGAAGATATATCATCTTGGATTTACAAAGACATGGAAGACCTACCTACGCTACTAGTACAACAGTATGGAAAATTCTATGAGATGATCAAGGTGAAAGGCTATGATGGAACTAGTGGCCTTGGTAAAAACAATATGGGAAGGAGAAATCCCATAATGCCTTCTTGAAGACCAAAGTATTTGGGGTTAGGATTTGAGCTAATAGAAACTAACGATCTACATACCCATGTACTTTCAAGTGAGAGCATGAATGTTTCCAAAAGTGTCGAGACAATCAAAGATTCCCTTACTAAAACTGACTTGCATAAGTGTGAATTTGGTTCTCAAAGATACCGAAGTGACTATGACCTTGACGAAATGTTTCGAGAACTTGGTGAGCCTTCCTTTGATGAAAGATTTAGAAAAATGTTTGAGATTGGTCCACCATAGAATATTTCTAATGACAAACCTAAGCCATCACCTGACCCTATTGACCACGATTCTGATGCGTTTGTCCCTTATATTGACCCTGATTCCCACTCATTTGTCCCCTATTATGACCATGAGTCCAATTTTCTTGAGTCTAACGAAGATGATGACTGGATGGAATCCACCTGGGACTTTGAGGAAAATTTTGTCTTTACCCTTTTAGCCTCAGTCTACATGCTTTCAGCATCATCCCCACCTTTCACCAACACTGATGATGGTATCTCCCTTATATATCCACAACTCATTAACTGGGATCAACAAGGCCTGCCCACTATGGACATTTTTTAGAATGATGAAGCTATTGAAAAATTCATGGGACTTTGTGAAGGAATACCGATTGGGGACAATAAAGATGGATTCACTATAGATCTAGATTCAACAACATACTTTGGGGAGACTGTGCAATCCTCTAGTCACAAAAATAATAACAAAAATAAAACAAAAAAAGACACATCTTTAGGTGAAAACCGCAAGGCACCTTCTGGCGATACAAAAGTTAAAAGAAAGGATGTATTCGAGGGTGAAAAACTATATGAGGTGCCCAAGGATGGAGGATCAGACTTTCTTCCCCTTACACAGGAAAAATCAGCAATGCTCATTGAGGACACCATAGAAGTCAGTATAGCCACACCTGAAGATCCCAAGATGATTCTCTTTGCAACCTCATTGACAGAAGAGGAAAATCCTGAGTTTCAAAAGTTCTTCTCATAATGCAAGATCAATGTTGCATGGTCCTATGCCGATATGCCTAGATTAGATCCAACACTAGTTTTGCATCATTTGTCAATGTTTCCAAACACCAAACCAGTCAAAGAAAAGCTATGAAAGATGTATTCACAAATTTCCTTGCTAGTCAAAGTTGAACTCAAAAAGTTACTGGATGTAGGGTTCATCAAATCAATAGATTATGTTGATTGGATTTCAAACCTCGTACCTATCACTAAGACAAATGGTCAAATACGCATTTGTAAAGACTTCTGTGATCTGAACAAGGAATGCCTGAAGGATGATTTTCCACTTCCAAACATAGACATCATTTTGGATCTTATAGAAGGATACAGGATGTTGTCCCTCATGGATGGTTTCTCAAGATATAATCAAATTCACATCGCCCTAGAAGATCAACACAAAATATCCTTTACTTGTCCTTGGGGTACATATTACTAGAATGTTATACCTTTTGGCTGAAAGAATGCAGGTGCCACGTATGAACAAGCCATGATCACAATATTTCATGACCTTATGCACATGCTAATGGAAGACTATGTTGATGACCTCTTGGAAAAGTATTTGACATGCAACGATCATATAAAGGTGTTGGATAAAATCTTTAAAAGGTTGGAAGAGTACAAGGTCCATTTGAACCCTAAGAAGTGTGTTTTTAGGGTGACTTTAGGGGAAATTTTTGGATACATAGTTTCTTGCCGCGGCATTGAAGTGGACCCCGCTAAAGTGAAAGCAATCTTGGACATGCCTCTGTTGAAAGGGATCAGTGAACTAAGAAAATTGCAAGGTAGACTATAGTCCGTCTGACACTTCATTGCATAGTTAGTAGACAAATTCCAACCTTTCCAATATATTTTGCACAAAGGCATCCCATTTGTGTAGACTGACAAGTGTCAAGTGGTCTTCCAATAGATCAAAGACTATCTACTGACACCACCTGTCCTAATGGCACCCATTGAGGGAAAACCCCTGATCCTGTACATTTCAGCAACCACTTCAGCACTGGGGGCATTTCTTGCACATAATGACCATGATGAAAAATAAAGAGCCATATATTACATTAGTCGCACATTGGTCAGATATGAACTCAAATACACACCCATTGAATGCACCTGTCTAGCACTTGTCTTCACCACTCACAAGCTAAGACATTACATGTTGAAACATAAGACAAAATTAGTGGCAAAGATTGATCCATTCAAGTATCTCCTTAATCAGGCAATGTTAACAGGTCGGTTGGAAAAATGGGTTATGATATTGAGTGAATATGACATACAGTACGTGGAACACAAAACTATAAAAGGATAGGTGATAGTCGATCAACTCACTAATGCACCCATACAAGGTGATCATCCTTTGGTAGCCAGCTTCTCAGACAAATCTATCTTTCATGTAGACCCTAAATCACCTTGGAAGCTCTACTTTGATGGGTCCCATATGGGTCATGGCTTAGGAGCAGGTATATTGTTCATCACACCACAAGGGGATTCTATTCCTAAGTCATTCCAAATCGCCTTTCCCTACACTAACAATGATGTTGAATATGAGGCACTCATCACATGACTCTGAATGGCTATCAAATGGAAAATCAAAACACTCCTAGTCTTTGGATATTCTTAGTTGGTTATCAACCAATTCAATGATGAATATGACACCAAGGATGAAAATTTGATGCCCTACAAACACATGGTTGATAGCTTTTGTCATATTTCCACATGCTCACTTTTGAGCAAGTTCCCAGGGCACAAAACAAGGAAGCAAATGCAATGGATATTATTGGATCTCTCTTAGACATTCCCAACAATGTGCCACAATTCGAGTTCTTAGTGGAACAACTGTTGGTTCCCATTTATGATATTCCTAAGTCAGAAATGGTTTGTGAGCTCGTTGGTCCCAATTCACCCTAGTATCAAGACATATATGATTACCTCTAGTCCCATAACCTTCTGTTGAACCTTTCCAATAACCAGTGTAAACCCTTTATCTGCAAAGCCACCTGTTATGCCATCATCAGTGACACCTTATACCGACACAACTTTGACAATACCCTTCTTCGATGTCTTGACATTGATGAAGCAAGAACAACCTTATGTGAGGTACATGAGGGTATATGTAGATCTCATTCAAGTGGCCCAACCCTAGCTAAGAAAGTTATGAGACTTGGGTACTACTGGCTGACAATGGAAAAGAATGCCCTTCAATTTGTGAGAACATGTCGTCAATGTCAAGTACACAGTGATCTAATTCATGTGCTCGCACAAGAACTTCATCCAATCATTTCTCCCTAGCCTTTTGCACAATGGGGACTCAACCTTGTGGGTAAAATTATCCAACCTCATCCAATGGCCACAAGTTCATTATCACTGCCACCAAATATTTCGCCAAATGGATAGAAGCCATTCCTCTCACTTACATAACCGGTAAGAAGATTTCCAATTTCATCCTTAATTACATCATCTGCCACTACGGTGTTCCACAATCCATCATCACAGACAATAGTCATCCTTTCAAAAATCAAGATGTCTGTGAGCTTTGTGAATGCTTCCACATTCAACACCATTTCTCCATGCCCTATTACTTGCAAGGTAATGATCCAGTTGAGGAATCCAATAAGACAATTATCATTACTCTTAAGAAGACTATCAATGACGTTGGTCGTGACTAGCATCTATAACTTCATATCGCTTTGTGGGCCTACCGTACTAGCATCTGTATGCCTACTGGAGCCACTCCATTGACCTTGGTCTTTGGAGCTGAAGCTATCCTACCCGTCTAGGTCAAAATCCCCCCTCTTAGAGTCTCCATGAATGGATTGATTGATGATGAAGAATACCGACATTCTTAGTTGCATGAGTTGGAATTGTTAGAAGAATGAAGAAAATATGCCTTGGATCACTTATAGGCATATCAAAATCACCTTTCCACAGTTATAATAAGAGAGTTATGGCCTGAAAGTTTGACATTGGTGACTTGGTCTTGATGCAAAACCCAAAGAATCAATCTGACCATGAGAAATCCAACAAGTTCGAGCCTAATTGGTTGGGTCCCTACATCATCACTACCACATTTGGTTCTAGTGCTTACTAGTTAGATACTCCAAACGAGGAAAAATTGATAGAACCTATCAAAAGTTTGCATCTCCATAAATTCTACACATAACATTAGAGAGCTTGGCTGAAAACCAAAAAATACAAAAATATTGAAAAATATAAAAAAATTGTCACCCTAATGAAAACCTGGAAAACATGCATCTTGGTGACACCAAAAAAATTAGAAAATATCAAAAATAGTAAAGAGAAATAATCCGTCCAATATTGAAAACCACTTTGGTGGTGCTTTAGATAAGTACCATGGTGAAAACCAAGAAAACAAGTGCCATGTGTAGTTAGTCTTTGCTTCATCATCTACTATCACTCTATCTACCTTTGTCCATAATAAATGCCTGATTTTCTGACACCCTCACGACACTTGTCATAAAGTCCTACTATTTCTTTCCATGGCTACCAATGGTTGACATCATGTCTCACATATCCTTCACTTTTCATTTCGAGCACGTCCTTTTCCATCTCCTTTAATTTGGCCAGTCCTAGTCCTAGACCTAACTAGGGGCAACACCTTTATCACTTGATTGCAATGGATTTCACACATGGTCTCGCCAATCGTAAAATGTCCTGAAAAAATCCCTAAAAATCATAAAATATCCTTAAAAAATCCCTAAAAATAAAAAAAAAGTAATAAAAAAATCCATAAAAATCAGAAAATGTACTGAAAAAAATCCATAAAAATTAGAAAATGTCCTAAAAATCCATAAAAAATCATAAAGTGTTTTGAAAAAATTCATAAAATAAAAAAAATGTCCCAAGAAAATCCAAAAAAACACAAAAAAACACAAAAAAAATACACATAACACTCAAAAATCCCAAAAAAATAGTCATAGTCCATTATGTCAGTTGTGTCAGTCTTTGTCATTATCGAACTATGTTGCCTCTATGACTAAATGTAGGCAAGGCCATCTATCGATGCACCCCTAAGGCATTAGATTAGTCCTTTTAGGATTTCAAAATAAACACATGACTCCGTCTTTTGTCAAATAAGGAAAAGTCAAGTTGTGTCAAACTACAAGGTCTCTACGCATTGCTACTGTTACCTAATTTTTAGCTTTCAGCTGAAATCAGGTAGCTTAGTGTTTAGTTCTTTTCTTGTTGTTTAAACATTTAAAGATAAACCATAAAATTTATAATTTCAATATGCATGAAGGAATTATTTTCAAAACAAAGTAGATTACATTTTGTCATTTCTATGTTGCATTACAACAAATGTGATATACAAATGTCGATATACAAATGTAGTCTTTTATTGATAATCTTGAAATATACATGTCCCTCACAAGCCAAGGGAATAACTCTCTTATTCAATGAACATATGAAACAATTCCTGCATGAATAAGTAGAAGAAAGGAAATGTGCATATAAGGATGGAACTAGCCATTGCCTGAGAATGACTGGTTGTAGGTTGCCTGACTGCTCTGCTGCTACCCCAAGCCACTTGTGTCCCTCCCAACTCCGTAGTGCTCCTCACCCTGCATCTAAAGAAAACATGATATTAGAGCAAAGCTCTAAGCAATGAAATATTCAATCCTTACATACACACCTACCTATGCATGTATAAACTGATCCATAAGTGCATTAAACAAGCATGCAAACCTTGGATGTTTCACAAAATAATGAAGTCATCAAACACATCCAACATATGCATTTATTTTCTAACTGTTTGCTTCATGTGCAGATTTAGGACAAGTCTGGTTACTGTTGTGATTCAGATCAAATACAACATGTGGGGTAAATGTGGCTCCCACAAGGGTAGAGCTTAGCATATTTTGAAAGAAGAGGAAATTGAGCAACTTGATCAAAGATTTATCTATTATCAATGCATTAAATCAATATGGAATCACACCAATTGATCAACTTTCATTATCAGATTCAAAAGATGCAACATACTGTGCTGATATGTCTTTCAATCTTCTTAAGTGGACCCTTTATCCATTTTATAAAAAGAAGTGATTTTGGATATAATCAAGTTCAATTATGCATCTTCTAAACAAGAAGGAAGCATTTCAAGTTGTTGTCAAGCCCCTCTCACCGTAACCCTATTGGGAAGTCACACATCACATAGGAAAGTGAGTTGTTAGGTCACCCACATATGTGATAGGTGGCTATCCAATAAAGTTAGAATGAGGAGACTATGTATTTATTACACATAACAGAGAAAAGAACAATGGTTGAATCAAGGACAACAAGCATTCCAATGGTACAAGTGCAAATGAACAACAATCAACAATGCATGTTGATCTCATAAAACAAGACAACAACAATGAAGATATGATACGAAGGCAACATTCAATGAAGTTATGTGGTAGTGAAGTGACACAAGATATGCAAGAGGATTGTAAATGGCGAGAAGCATCCATCAATCCATGAATTATAAATGTTCTATTACAAGTTCAAAAGAATCAGGCAAGGTGCAATGATAAAGAGTACAATCATAAGAGATGCACTTAGGATGGTCACCAACACTTAGAAACTTTAGATGCTTCTCAATCGAAAGATGAAGAAAAGATGCATTCTACTGAAAAGAAGTTAGAGGAAATATGTGTTAAATCAAGAAAGGTAGTTATACCCAATAGTCATTTAGATTGTGAAAAAAAAGAAAAATGAGGGAATGCTTCTGATGTGGGTGAAGTCCTTGAAAAGACACTTCAGAATACAAAGTATCTTATCAGTGAAAAGTTGGAGCAGAGTTTTATACAACCTTTTAGAGGAAATCTATGAAAGAAATTTGCAAATACAGGAATATTCTCGAAGGTATCATGGAGTTTTTCTAGAAAAGAAGAGGTATTTCCATTAACCACAATGTATTACTACCATGATGAAGAGGAACATGCACAAAACCTGCTTTTAATCTAACACATCAATCAATTGAAAGCATAGTATTTAGAGGACATAATAGATTTAAATGTAGGAAGAATACATTGATCACAGGCATAAGACAAGAGTGACAGTGGATTGTGATCTTGAGTGTAAATGCATTTTTGATAAACAAGTCTACATTATAAAAAAGAGTAGCATCATCAAAGGCAGTCCACATAAGCTACAGGTGCATCAAGGACATTACAGAGTAATCTATAACAACATTAAAGGAGGAACAACCACTGCAGCCTACGAGAGGCATAAAAATGCAATGACATCTAATGGTACCAAAAAAAGGAAAATTTGCTTGCGAGTCATATTTAGTGATAATCATTAAAGATGTTGGTGCCATGTCAAACTTGTTTTTTATCCATAAATGAGACAAAGTGGACAGTCCTCTAGGATGTATTACAAGGCTATGGATGGATCCTATGATGTCTATGGAATTTTAGATCCCAACTCACAAAGGAAAATTCCTTCACTTGTTGACCTTCAAGGAACACCTGTTTCAACTGATCTTTTTGTTGAGCATATGGGTAGTGTTGTCAACAACGTAGATTGAGGTTTCATGCATGGTGGAGTAAGAAGAATGGGGCCTGATGTATTACTTTTCTTGGGAGAACTTACCTAAGATGCAAGAATAAGGCATCCTTAAATGGAACTCCTTCCATGTTTTTGTTAATTATTGTCTTTGCACATGATTCAACTCTGGGAAGCAGGAAACAAAAGAGAGGTTAGGTCTCTAACAAGATAGTTGGGTAGACATTGGCTAACCAGGATTCAAGAAGGTAGTCGTGAGATGCAGGAGCACCCAAGCTCTTCAAGGAACACTTCAAGAGTCAGGAGAATGCAGGGGTCATGAAGACCTTTAACACATCTCAAAACATCAACTATAGCATCTTGAAGCCTATAATGGCTTTTCAAATGGGTAAAAACATTAAAGAGGTCAAAAGTCCTGAGGGTCTTGATAAGGACCCTAGGACCAAAATGCAATGTAAGTGGACGAGTAGTGTCCTAAGGGTGTAGTTAGGTCTATAAGGCTTTAATTATATCAATCAAGGTTAAATATAAAAGGTTAGATAGTTTTTAGGTTGTAGGAATCAATAAAATAAGAGTTGGAAATTCAAATTTTTGAATTCCAACTTTGGGCGGGTAAGTGTGTTTTTGATGATTTAGCACTAATAATGCATTAAAACCAATCAAAAACGGTTGGATCAGTTGGGGAAAGGTTATACAAAGCTATATAACTCATTTGTACGGAGGTTGGGTTGTTGGTGCAAGTACTGTATGGACTGCTATAGGAAAAATCAAGAAAACTTCAATCTTTTTGCATTTTTCTTCTGCTCTTTTGATGATCTATCGATTTCTATTGAAGATTTGTTTAGTTGAATGGTTTAGGAACTTGTATCTACTTGTTTTGAGATCATTTGAATGTCTTGAAAGCAACATCAATCAATTCTTTGTATATTATTTATGACTGTCCTCAAAGAAGTGCAAATTTTTACTATTTTTTTAGGGTTTTCATGGATGTTTGATCCATTTCATGAAGGAATGATGTTGTAACCCATGAAATGGATCTACTCTAACATGTATAATACAAATCTAACAAGATGACATGCAGGTAAGGAAGAATACTTGGGTGTACACCATGTTTTCATAATGCAAAGTGCATGAAAATGGAGGCTAAGGTGTAGCAGCAGGAGATCTGCCTTAATGAGGGGTATATTTTTGAGTTTAAGGTGTTTACATATGTTGATCTAATGGTGAAAAGTTAAAGATAAGGTTCTGGAAGTGTTGGAAAAGCTAATTTTAAAGAAGCCCTAGTTTTGGAGCAATTTAGTGAGGGTTTTGTGTTTGACGGTGTTAAGGGTGTCATAGGCACCTAAAAACTTGAAAATATTTGGTTTGGGAGCATTTTAAGATACTTTTGAGAGTTTCATGGTTAGGGGTTAAGAATGGAATGAGGTTGCTTTGAAAAAGAGGGCTAATTAGGCCTTGAATTTGAGGAATCAATAGGTTTTGGTGAGTCTGATCCAAAACAAGTGCCAACAATATTTTGATATGTTTTTTATCATCATAAACCACATTTTAATCAATGATTATATTGGAGGGTGCTTTGGGGAAGTTGAGTGAAAATTGAAAAATCCATCGCTAGAGGCCTAGTTGGGCTAGAAGCCTAGTCAAGGTGAAAAAGTGAGTTTTTGGCTAAGTCAGAGGTTAAGGCTTTGAAATCCTTCAAGACAAGTGTAATTGTGTCCCTTAAGAGCATTCCTAGGTTTTGGATCCATAAGAGAAAGATTTGAATCATAAGTGAACCAATTAGGCGTTATCTCCATTTGGGTGCTAGAATAGGAGGTTAAGAGTGCATCTTTGAAATTCTTGAGAATCATTGTGTTTTCTTCGAAGTCCCATACCCTCTAGATCAAAGTGGTATTAGAGTAGTGAGTAGGTCCTTTAGGGATTGAAGAATCAGCAATGGCACCCAAAAATTAGTTAGCAAGAGAGTTGGAAGAGTTAAGGGAAACCTTGGAAAGGGAAAGAAGGGAAAGAAGAGAGCAAGAAGCAACAAGAGAGCAGGCCAGAGAAAGGGAAGAGAGGCAATGGAGAAGGGAGAGAGACTATACAAGCAAGGCTAAACAACCTTGAGAGAAATAGAAGAGAAGAACAAGAAAACCAAGAAGATAATGATGAAGATGAAGAGCATGTGAGGGTAAATCAAGAACAACCAGCAAGTGAGATAGAAGACGCTGAGGAAAGGAGGTTAGTAAGGTTTTTGAAGGCAGTACAAGGACATGGAGGAAAGAGTCACATAGATTTTCCTACCTATCAAGGGAAGATGGATAGTGAGGAGGTGTTAGGATGGCTTGATGCCTTAGAGAAATATTTTGAGTTTGAAGAGATGGATGAAGAGAGGAAGGTTAAGTTTGCCAAAACCAAGTTGAGAGGTACGACATTGACATGGTGGACTAGTTTTCAGAATGATAGGATGGCTAGGGGATTGGCAAGAGTTTCTACATGGGCAAGGATGAAGAGTTTGGTCTAGGAACAATTCCTACCATCTGATTACACAATTCATGAGAAGAGGATGAGGCAAAATTTAAGACAAAAGGACATGGATGTGATGTCCTATACTTAGTAATTTCACAAGCTTGGTATCAGAGGAGGTTATGAAGAAGAGGATGAGTAAGTAGCCAGGTATATCAATGGCTTAAGATATAACTTACAAGATGAGATTGGTTTGGAGATGCCAAGGACATTAGGATAATGTTTTCAATTGGCCATTAGAAAAGAAGAAAAGGTGAAAAGGAAGCAAGAAAGCTCAAGACATGGTGGAAGAGGAGGTAGTTCAAACAGAGGTAGAGGTAATAGAGAACAAGGACAAGGAAACAATGATAAGAGCAGTAATGACAAGGGCAAAGAGGTGGTTTTAGATCAAAGAGGAGGATACACTCCTAGAGGGGGAGGCAGATTTGGAAAAGGTAGAGGCCCATTCACAGGTAGGTGCTTCAATTGCAATGAATGAGGGAATCCTTCTTTCAAGTGTCCTAAATGGGAACAATCTGATAGGGGCAGAGAAAGGAGAGCTAATCTAGTACAAGAAGAAGAAGACAAGAAGGAGGAACCAAAAACATTTATCGTAGACCCTGTGACTGATGGTGAGTTTCTTATGGTCAAGAAAGGAGAAAGACTTCATCAAGAGCCAAAGGTAACTATTTTCAAGACCAATTGTCTCAGTCAAGGTAAGATATGAAGATTACTCATAGATTCAGGCTCACATAGCAATTTAGTTTCAACTGATATGGTAACCAAGTTAGGAATAGAAACATTTGATCATCCTACTCCCTACAAGGCCACTTGGGTAACTCAAATGCAACATGTAGAGATTTGTAAGAGAGATTTTGTGGATTTTTCAATTGGATCATATCAGGATAGGGTTCTTTGTGATGTCATTCCCATAACTTGTGGTCATATCATCTGAGGGAGACCATGGCAGTATGCTAGGAGGAGAGTGCATGATGGCTTCCATAACACATATTTGGTGAATAAAGATGCTATTAGGTATAATTTGGTGCCTTTTCCTTTGGAGCAGTCTAATGAGAACTTTGTGATATGTTTTGAGAAGAGTTTGTAGGTGAATATGCAGGTTAAGTTAGGTAAGACAGGGGAAGATACTGGTTGGAAAAGAAATGATAAACTGCAGCAGGGCTATGAGGTGGACAGTCCTAAAAATCAGAATCTTTGAGACTTGGACACTATTAAGATTGGAAGTATTGAATGCCCTATTGTTGGAGGTAATAACGATGGAGTTCTTTCATAAAGGATTCAGTGGAATGAGGGTAGAAACATGGCACAAGCATAGACTGGTCTCAAACAACAAAGAGGACGAAAACAACACTATTTTGATTCTAACATATTGAGTGACATGAGGGCAGGTTGGTAGAAGAGGAAGAAGGTGACTTTAGGTGATTTATTCATCTGTGATCAGAAGGTGCAAACATCTAGGAGCAGGGAGTATTGTGGTGGCAACAAGTTGGATGCTTCTTGGGGCAAGAACTCTTTCTTTCTTGGGGAGAATGGTGCAGGAGCACCCAAGCTCTTCAAGGAACACTTCAAGAGTCAGGAGAATGCAGGGGTCATTAAGACCTTTAACACATCTTAGAACATCAACTATAGCCTCTTGAAGCCTATAATGGCTTTTCAAATGGGTAAAAACATTAAAGAGGTCAAAAGTCCCGAGGGTTCTGATAAGGACCCTAGGACCAAACTGCAATGTAAGTGGACCAGTAGTGTCCTAAGGGTGTAGGTAGGTATATAAGGCTTTAATTATATCAATCAAGGTTAAATATCAAAGGTTAGATAGTTTTTAGGTTGTAGGAATCAATAAAATAAGAGTTGGAAATTCAAATTTTTGAATTCCAACTTTGGGCGGGTAAGTGTGTTTTTGATGATTTAGCACTAATAATGAATTGAAACCAATAAAAAATGGTTGGATAAGTTGGGGAAATGTTATACAAAGCTATAGAATTCATTTTTATGGAGGTTGGGTTGTTGGTGCAAGTACTGTATGGACTGCTACAAGAAAAATCAAGAAAACTTCAATCTTTTTGCATTTTTCTTCTGCTCTTTTGATGATCTACTGATTTGTATTGATGATTTGTTTAGTTGGATTGTTTAAGGAATTGTATCTACTTGTTTTGAGATCATTTGAATGTCCTAAAAGAAACAACAATCAATTCTTTGTATATTATTTCTGACTGTCCTCAAGGAAGTGCAAATTTTCACTATTTTTTGAGGGTTTTCATGGATGTTTGATCCATTTCATGAAGGAATTATGTTGTAACTTGTGAAATGGATCTATTCTAACATGTATAATAAAGATATAACAAGATGACATGTAGGTAAGGAAGAATACTTGGGTGTACACCATGTTTTCACAATGCAAAGTGCATGAAAATGGAGGCTAAGGTGTAGCAGCAGGAGATCTGCCTTAATGAGGGGTATATTTTTGAGTTTAAGGTGTTTATGTATGTTGATATAATGGTGAAAATTTAAAGAGAATGTTTTGGAAGTGTTGGGAAAGCTAATTTTTAAGAAGCCCTAGTTTTGGAGCAATTTAGTGAGGGTTTTGTGTTTGAGGGTGTTAAGGGTGTCATAGGTGCCTAAAAACTTGAAAATCCTTGGTTTGGGAACATTTTAAGATACTGTTGAGAGTTTCATGGTCATGGGTTAAGAATGGAATGGGGTTGCTTTGAAAAAGAGGGTGAATGAGGCCTTGAATTTGAGGAAACAACAGGTTTTGGGGAGTCTGATCCAAAACAAGTGCCAAAAATATTTTGATATGTTGTTTATCATCATAAAACACATCTTAATAATTCATTATATTGGAGGGTCCTTTGGGGAAGTTGAGTGAAAGTTCAAAAATCCATCGTTAGAGGCCTAGTTGGGCTAGAAGCCTTGTCAAGGTGAAAAAGTGATTTTTTGGCTAAGTCAGAGGTTGGGGCATTGAAATCCTTCAAGAAAAGTGTAATTTTGTCCCTTAAGAGCATTCCTAGGGTTTGGGTCCATAAGAGAAATATTTGAATCATAAGTGAACCAATTAGGCGTTATCTCCATCTGGGTGCCTAGAACAGGGGTTAAGAGTGCATCTTTGAAATTCTTGAGAATCATTGTGCTTTCTTCAAAGTCCCATACCGTTTGCATCAGAGTGGTATCAAAGCAGTGAGTAGGTCCTTTAGGAATTGAAGAATAAAAAATGGCACCTAAAAATCAGTTGGCAAGAGAGTTTGAAGAGTTAAGGGAAACCTTCTAAAGGGAAAGAAGGGAGCAAGAAGCAACAAAAGAATAGGCCAGAGCAAGGGAAGAGAGGCAATGGAGAAGGGGGAGACAGACTATGCAAGAAAGGATAAACAACCTTGAAATAAATAGAAGATAAGAACAAGAAAACCAAGAAGATAATGATGAAGATGAAGAGCACATGAGGGTAAATCAAGAACAACCTGCAAGTGAGATAGAAGACCCTGAGGAAAGGAGGTTAGTAAGGTTGGTGAAGGCAGTACAAGGACATGGAGGAATGAGTCACATATTTTCCTACCTATCAAGGGAAGATGGATAGTGAGGAAGTGTTAGGATGGCTTGATGCCTTAGAGAACTATTTTGAGTTTGAAGAGATGGATGAAGAGAGGAAGGTTAAGTTTTCAAAAACCAAGTTGAGAGGTATGACATTGACATGGTGGACTAGTTTTCAGAATGATAGGATGGCTAGGGGATTGGCAAGAGTTTCTACATGGGAAAGGATAAAGAGTTTGGTCCAGTAACAATTCCTACCATCTGATTACATAATTCATGTGAAGAGGATGAGGCAAAATTTAAGACAAAAGGACATGGATGTGATGTCCTATACTAAGCAATTTCACAAGCTTGGTATCAGAGGAGGTTATGAAGAAGAGGATGAGAAAGTAGCTAGGTATATCAATGGCTTAAGATATAACTTACAAGATGAGATTGGTTTGAAGATGCCAAGGACATTAGGAGAATGTTTTCAATTGGCCATTAGAGTAGAAGAAAAGGTGAAAAGGAGGCAAGAAAGATCAAGCAATGGTGGAAGAGGAGGTAGTTCAAACAGAGGCAGAGGTAATAGAGAACAAGGACAAGGAAGCAATGATAAGAGCAGCAATGACAAGGGAAAAGAGGTGGTTTCAGATCAAAGAGGAGGATACACTCCTAGAGGGGGAGGCAGATTTGGAAAAGGTAGAGGCCCATTCATAGGTAGGTGCTTCAATTGCAATGAATGAGGGAATCCTTCTTTCAAGTGTCCTAAATGGGAACAATCTGATAGGGGTAGAGAAAGGAGAGCTAATCTAGTACAAGAAGAAGAAGACAAGAAGGAGGAACCAAAAACATTTATGGCATACCCTGTGACTGATGGTGAGTTTCTTATGGTCAAGCAAGGAGAAAGAATTCATCAAGAGCCAAAGGTAACTATTTTCAAGACCAATTGTCTCGGTCATGGTAAGATATGCAGATTACTCATAGATTCAGGCTCACATAGCAATTTAGTTTCAACTGATATGGTAACCAAAATAGGAATAGCAACATTTGATCATCCTACTCCCTACAAGGCCACTTGGGTAACTAAAATGCAACATGTAGAGATTTGTAAGAGAGCTTTTGTGGATTTTTCAATTGGATCATATCAGGTCATGGTTCTTTGTGATGTCATTCCCATGACTTGTGGTCATATCATCTTAGGGAGACCATGGCACTATGCTAGGAGGACTGTGCATGATGGATTCCAAAACACATATTTGGTGTATAAAGATGCTATTAGGTATAAGTTGGTGCCTTTTCCTTTGGAGCAGTCTAATGAGAACTTTGTGATATGTTTTGAGAAGAGTTTGTAGGTGAATATGCAGGGTAAGTCAGGTAAGACAAGGGAAGATACTGGTTGGAAGAGAAATGATAAATTGCAGCAGGGCTATGAGGTGGACAGTCTTAAAAATCAGAATCTTTGGGACTTGGACACTATTAAGATGGCAGTATTGAATGCCCTATTGTTGTAGGTAATAATGATGGAGTTCTTTCACAAAGGATTTAGTGGAATGAGGGAAAAAATAGGGTACAAGGACAGACTGGTCTCAAACAACAAAGAGGATAAACAAAACACTATTTTGATTCTAACATATTGAGTGACATGAGGGCAGTTTGGAAGAAGAGGAAGAAGGTGACTTTAGGTGATTTCTTGGTCTGTGATCAGAAGGTGCAAACATCTAGGAGTAGGGAGTATTGTGGTGGCAACAAGTTGGATGCTTCTTGGGGCAAGAACTCTTTCTTTCTTGGGGAGAATGGTGCAGGAGCACCCAAGCTCTTCAAGTAACACTTCAAGAGTCAGGAGAATGCAGGGGTCATGAAGACCTTTAACACATCTCAGAACATCAACTATAGCACCTTGAAGCCTATAATGGCTTTTTAAATGGGTAAAAACATTAAAGAGGTCAAAAGTCCTGAGGGTCCTAATAAGGACCCTAGGACCAAAATGCAATGTAAGTCGACCAGTAGTGTCCTAAGGGTGTAGGTAGGTCTATAAGTCTTTAATTATATCAATCAAGGTTAAATATCAAAGGTTAGATAGTTTTTAGGTTGTAGGAATCAATAAAATAAGAGTTGGAAATTCAAATTTTTGAATTCCAAATTTGGGCGGGTAAGTGTGTTTTTGATGATTTAGCACTAATAATGCATTGAAACCAATCAAAAATGGCTGGATCAGTTGGGGAAAGGTTATACACAGCTATAGAATTCATTTGTACGGAGGTTGGGTTGTTGGTGCAAGTACTGTACGGACTGCTACAAGAAAAATCAAGAAAACTTCAATCTTTTTGCATTTTTCTTGTGCTCTTTTGATGATCTATTGATTTCTATTGAAGATTTGTTTAGTTGGATGATTTAAGGACTTTTATCTACTTGTTTTGAGATCATTTGAATTTCCTAAAAGCAACATCAATCAATTCTTTGCATATTATTTCTGACTGTCCTCAAGGAAGTGCAAATTTTCACTTTTTTTTTAGGGTTTTCATGGATGTTTGATCCATTTCATGAAGGAATGATGTTGTAACCTATAAAATGGATCTATTCTAAATTTATAATACAAATCTAACAAGATGAAATGCAGGTAAGGAAGAATACTTGGGTGTACACCATGTTTTCACAATGCAAAGTGCATGAAAATGGAGGCTAAGGTGTAGCAGCAGGAGATCTGCCTTAATGAGGGGTATATTTTTGAGTTTAAGGTGTTTACATATGTTGATATAATGGTGAAAAGTTAAAGAGAAGGTTCTGGAAGTGTTGGGAAAGCTAATTTTAAAGAAGCCCTAGTTTTGGAGCAATTTAGTGAGGGTTTTGTGTTTGAGGGTGTTAAGGGTGTCATAGGCGCCTAAAAACTTGAAAATCCTTGGTTTGGGAGCATTTTAAGATACTGTTGAGAGTTTCATGGTTAGGGGTTAAGAATGGAATGGGGTTGCTTTGAAAAAGAGGGCTAATTAGGCCTTGAATTTGAGGAATCAATAGGTTTTGGTGAGTCTGATCCAAAACAAGTGCCAACAATATTTTGATATGTTTTTTATCATCATAAACCACATTTTAATCAATGATTAGATTGGAGGGTGCTTTGGGGAAGTTGAGTGAAAGTTGAAAAATCCATCGCTAGAAGCCTAGTCAAGGTGAAAAAGTGAGTTTTTGGCTAAGTCAGAGGTTGGGGCTTTGAAATCCTTCAAGACAAGTGTAATTGTGTCCCTTAAGAGAATTTCTAGGGTTTGGGTCCATAAGAGAAATATTTGAATCATAAGTGAACCAATTAGGTGTTATCTCTATTTGGGTGCCTAGAACAGGGGGTTAAGAGTGCATCTTTGAAATTCTTGAGAATCATTATGTTTTCTTCAATGTCCCATACCCTCTGCATCAGAGTGGTATTAGAGCAGTGAGTAGGTCCTTTATGGATTGAAGAATTAGCAATGGCACCTAAAACTCAGTTAGCAAGAGATTTGAAAGAGTTAAGGGAAACCTTGGAAAGGGAAAGAAGGTAGCAAAAAGCAGCAAGAGAGAAGGACAAAGCAAGGGAAGAGAGGAAATGGAGAAGGGACAGATAGACTATGCAAGAAAGGATAAACAACCTTTGAGAGAAATAGAAGAGAAGAACAAGAAAACCAAGAAGATAATGATGAAGATGAAGAGCATGTGATGGTAAATCAAGAACAACCTACAAGTGAGATAGAAGACCCTGAGGAAAGGAGGTTACTAAGGTTTTTGAAGGCAATACAGGGACATGGAGGGAAGAGTCACATATATTTTCCTACTTATCAAGGGAAGATGGATAGTGAGGATGTGTTAGGATGGCTTGATGCCTTAGAGAACTATTTTGAGTTTGAAGAGATGGATGAAGAGACGAAGGTTAAGTTTTCCAACACCAAGTTGAGAGGTACGACATTGACATGGTGGACTAGTTTTCAAAATGATAGGATGGCTAGGGGAGTGGCAATATTTTCTACACGGTCAAGGATGAAGAGTTTGGTCATGGAACACTTGCTACCATCTGATTAGACAATTCATGTGAAGAGGATGAGGCAAAATTTAAGACAAAACGACATGGATGTGATGTCCTATACTGAGAAATTTCACAAGCTTGGTATCAGAGGAGGTTATGAAGAAGAGGATGAGAAAGTAGCCAGGTATATCAATGGCTTAAGATATAAATTACAAGATGAGATTGGTTTGAAGATGCCAAGGAAACTAGGAGAATGTTTTCAATTGGCCATTAGAGCAGAAGAAAAGGTGAAAAGGAAGCAAGAAAGATAAAGAAATGGTGGAATAGGAGGTAGTTCAAACAGAGGCAGAGGTAATAGAGAACAAGGACAAGGCAGCAATGATAAGAGCAGCAATGACAAGGGCAAAGAGGTGGTTTCAAATCAAAGAGGAGGATACGCTCCTAGAGGGGGAGGCAGCTTTGGACAAGGTAGAGGCCCATTCACATGTAGGTAATTCAATTGCAATGAACCAGGGCATCCTTCTTTCAAGTGTCCTAAATGGGAACAATCTGATAGGGGTAGAGAAAGGAAAGCTAATCTAGTACAAGAAGAAGAAGACAAGAAGGAGGAACCAAAAACATTTATGGCAGACCCTGTGACTGATGGTGAGTTTCTTATGGTCAAGCAAGGAGAAAGACTTCATAAAGAGCCAAAGGTAACTATTTTCAAGACCAATTGTATCAGTCATGGTAAGATATGAAGATTACTCATAGATTCAGGCACACATAGCAATTTAGTTTCAACTGATATGGTAACCAATTTAGGAATAGCAACATTGGATCATCCTACTCCCTACAAGGCCACTTGGGTAACTAAAATGCAGCATGTAGAGATTTGTAAGAGAGCTTTTGTGAAATTTTCAATTGGATCATATCAAGACAAGGTTCTTTGTGATGTCATTTCCATGACTTGTGTTCATATCATCTTAGGGAGACCATGGCAGTATGCTAGGAGGACAGTGCATGATGGATTCCACAACACATATTTGGTGCATAAAGATGCTATTAGGTATAAGTTGGTGCCTTTGCCTTTGGATCAGTCTAATGAGAACTTTGTGATATGTTTTGAGAAGAGTTTGTAGGTGAATATACAGGGTAAGTTAGGTAAGATAGGGGAAGATACTGGTTGGAAGAGAAATGATAAATTGCAGCAGGGCTATGAGGTGGACAGTCCTAAAAATCAGAATCTTTGGGACTTGGACAATATTAAGATTAGAAGTATTGAATGCCCTATTGTTGTAGGTAATAATGATGGAGTTCTTTCAGAAAGGAGTCAATGGAATGAGGGAAAAAACAGGGCACAAGGACAGACTGGTCTCAAAAAACAAAGAGGACAAACACAACACTGTTTTGATTCTAACATATTGAGTGACATGAGGGCGGGTTGGAAGAAGAGGAAGAAGGTGACTTTAGGTGATTTCTTGGTCTATGATCAAAAGGTGAAAACATCCAGGAGTAGGGAGTATTGTGGTGGCAACAAGTTGGATGCTTCTTGGGGCAATAACTCTTTCTTTCTTGGGGAGAATGGTGCAGGAGCACCCAAGCTCTTCAAGAAACACTTCAAGAGTCAGGAGAATGCAAGGGTCATGAAGACCTTTACTACATCTCAGAACATCAACTATAGCATCTTGAAGCCTATAATGGCTTTTCAAATGGGTAAAAACATTAAAGAGGTCAAAAGTCCTGAGGGTCCTCATAAGGACCCTAGGACCAAAATGCAATGTAAGTCGACCAGTAGTGTCCTAAGGGTGTAGGTAGGTCTATAAGGCTTTAATTATATCAATCAAGGTTAAATATCAAAGGTTAGAGAGGTTTTAGGTTGTAGGAATCAATAAAATAAGAGTTGGAAATTCAAATTTTTGAATTCCAACTTTGGGTGGGTAAGTGTGTTTTTGATGATTTAGCACTAATAATGAATTGAAACCAATAAAAAACATTTGGATAAGTTGGGGAAAGGTTATACAAAGCTATGGAATTCATTTTTATGGAGGTTGGGTTGTTGGTGCAAGTATTGTACGGATTGCTACAGGAAAAATCAAGAAAACTTCAATATTTTTGCATTTTTCTTCTGCTCTTCTGATGATCTATTGATTTCTATTGAATATTTGTTCAATTGGATTGTTTAAGGACTTGTATCTACTTTTTTTGAGATCATTTCAATGTCCTAAAAGCAACAACAATCAATTCTTTGTATATTATTTCTGACTGTCCTCAAGGAAGTGCAGATTTTCACTATTTTTTGAGGGTTTTCATGGATATTTGATCCATTTCATGAAGGAATGATGTTGTAACCTATGAAATGGATCTATTATAACATTTATAATACAAATCTAACAATATGACATGCAGGTAAGGAAGAATACTTGTGTTTACACCATGTTTTCACAATACAAAGTGCATGAAAATGGAGGCTAAGGTGTAGAAGTAGGAGATCTGCCTTAATGAGGGGTATATTTTTTAGTTTAAGGTGTTTAAATATGTTGATATAATGGTGAAAAGTTAAAGAGAAGGTTTTGGAAGTGTTGGGAAAGCTAATTTTCAAGAAGCCCTAGTTTTGGAGCAATTTAGTGAGGGTTTTGTGTTTGAGGGTGTTAAGGGTGTCATAGGTGCTTAAAAAATTGAAAATCCTTGGTTTGGGAACATTTTAAGATACTATTGAGAGTTTCATGGTTAGAGGTTAAGAATGGAATGGGGTTGCTTTGAAAAAGAGGGCTAATTAGGCCTTGAATTTGAGGAAACAATAGGTTTTGGGGAGTCTGATCCAAAACAAGTGCCAAAAAGATTTTGATATGTTTTTTATCATCATAAACTACATCTTAATCAATTATTATATTGGAGGTTCCTTTGGGGAAGTTGAGTGAAAGTTCAAAAATCCATCGCTAGAGGCCTAGTTGGGCTAGAAGCCTAGTCAAGGTGAAAAAGTGAGTTTTTGGCTAAGTCAAGGGTTGGGACTTTGAAATCCTTCAAGACAAGTGTAATTGTGTCCCTTAAGAGAATTTATAGGGTTTGGGTCCATAAGAGAAAGATTTGAATCATAAGTGAACCAATTAGGCGTTATCTCCATCTAGGTGCCTAAAACAGGGGGTTAAGAGTGCATCTTTGAAATTCTTGAGAATCATTGTGTTTTCTTCAAAGTCACATACCCTCTACATCATCATGTAAGGGATCTTAAGGAGAAAATTTTTCCTTTGACATTGGGCAGTTAAAATAGAGCAGGTAGAAGGGAAAACAGTGGGTTTGCAATTTTTGCCTACTGGTGTCTTTCATGCAAAGCATTCTTCCCTGTTCTTTTAGAGGTGTATACAAAAGTAGAAAAAAGGAGGATTTATAGATCATATTTGTGTCTGACTAGTAAAGAGCCACTTAAAGATGGTTTTTTCTTGATTAATGTTGGAGGGTATTTCATTATAAAAAGAACCAAAAGTTCTTTATTGCACAAAAGGAAGCATGGTATTCACTGCTTTTTTAGAAAACAATAAATGGCAGGTTGTTCACAATGACCAAACCCATGTTGGGGTTTTGTTATAAAAAAATTGTTGCATTTTTCATAAGTAAAGTGCATAACAAAAAATGGCAGTATGGAAATCTTTCTACAGGAATTACAAAAAATGAAAAGCCATTTATGCATTATGACAAGCCATGGTAAGCAGTAGCATTTTCCCTGCAATTATGAGGAGCCCACTTGGGGTTGTAATCAAATGGAGCAACATTTCTTTCTTTTTACAAGAAAATGAAATAAACTTGAAGAAATCATCTGTATTCTACAAAATCTGAGCTCTATAGGAAAATCGAGTGACCCAATTGGGTTTTTTACAAAATAGTGTAAGAATTCAAGAAAATGCATAATACAAGAAACCCAAGCAAGGGTTGTTTTTTTTAAAATGCAGAAATAGGACAGAAAGACATGGGTGCAAGAAGATCCAGTTTACATAATGATGGCCAAGCCACATTTGGCTCTTTCTTTTCCTATTTTTAGAAACCCATCTGGGTTGTCAACATTTATTAAGATTTGTGAAGAACAAGAAGGAAATTAAGAGAATATAGAAGGATTTTTGCAAAATAGTGCATATAACACCTTGTCTCTATTCAAGGTTGTGACTAGTGAGCTGATATGGCCATAAAACAACAAAAAATTGCACCAAGTCTACAATGTGAAACATTTTTGAATGATATCATAGAGATGCAATGCAAAATAAGAGTTTTTTTTTTATCTTCCATTCGAGCTTTCTTGATTAATCAAAAATAGAAAAAATGGCGAATGAAGGTCAGCTAGGAGCTTACCTAAGCTCAAACACCAGAATGCTCAAGTTTTTTTCCATTAAAATCTTCCTCAAAGCTTCATAAATTTCTCATTGATGGTTGTTTACAATAGAAACAAGCAAAAGGGAGGACGAATAAACAGTATGATTAGAAAGAAGCCAATGAAATGCTACAGGGCACGACTTGTGAGCCCAAAAATGTCCTTCAAGTAAATATTTTGTAGGGTTATGCCAAGTAAAGAAATTACCTAAGTTTCCATGTTGCTTTTATGCAAAAGAATGTAAAAAATTGACTGAGAACCAGTGAAATCGTCATTTTTTTGTGTTCTTCCCAAACCCTCATGGCAGTAGACCAAGTTTTCCAGATTCTTCAAAGACTGAATGACGATGTTTTTCATAATTTTCTTGTTTTATCATTAGGGTTGACTTGTGTCTTTTTGGCATTTCGATGGGATTTTTATCCCTTTTCTTTTTAAAAAATCAACTCATGTGAAATGTGAAGGGGAGGCTGAAACCTTATTTCTCCCTTAGGCATTCATTGCCTTTCAACTTTCCATTTTATTTAAAATTTTGCTAAGTCTCCACATTGCCTCATGTGTTAGCACTTAGGCATTTTATGCCTTAGGGTTTTCCCCCTTCTAATCATTGCTAGGTGTTTTTCAGCATGCAAGAAGGGAGTGTACAACAATGTATTTGCCATGTGACCCTTATGTGATGCTTTGTAATTGTCCAATGCAAGGTGGAATATGCTTTCCAAGAGACTTGGAGGTTGGCCATATTAGCCAAGTGCTATTGATGACTATACGCCTTTGCAAACCAAATCGTATGACATGTGTGGGAAAAATGCAGAATATGGTGAGTTAGTGGTCCATGCCTTGGAGACTTTTTATAAACTTTTGGCATATCATTATATGTTTGCACTGGTTTTCAATATTTGAAATATCATGTAAGTGATTTAAAATCACTTTTAGTTGTTGCAAATTGTAATGCATTTTAAATGGTGGGGACCTTTAATTTGAGCTTAATTGTAAAGTGATTTGTTAAGTGATGTTTCATGAATCACTTAACAAAATAACTATATTTAATGCTTTAAAAGGCCATGTGTTTTCAAAGACACACGTATTGCATGATGGGGTATGTGTTCAAATGTTGTAATAGGACAAATGATGATTTGTAGAAGTGTGGAAAGTGTGAGATGCTGTTTGGACTGATTTTATGAAGGGGAGGCCAACTGGAGGCATTTTTTGTCACATTTTTGGGGTGACTATTGACTTGGTATACTTTTCCTTCATGTGGAAGGAATTTTAGAGAGTTTTAGAAGGTTCTTTTGGGGCCTTTTCTATTTTATCCTAGAAGAATCTTCTAGAAACACTTGTGTGGGATTTTGGTTTCAGTTTTTCTTAAGTATCTTCATACTTGAGTTTTGGGGGAGTTCTTTCTTTTTCCAGCTGAAGGATAGCTTGCTTTTTTGGGAGTTATTTTTCATGGAGCTGCATTGTAACTCAGATAGGCCTATTATACAATAAGCACTTTGAATTAATAGATTGGTGTATTTTATCTTCTCTCTTCATGTTTTATGGTGTGTCATTAATGGTTGATTAGTCTATTTTGTGAAAAGTTATTTTCCTTACAAATTTTTCCCATGTTTCATGCATCCATTTGACATAAAATGTATGTTTACAGGTTATAAACTGTGTTGTTTAATGGTGTTATTGATTGTGAAGTCTATTTTTTCCTTTTGAAAATACTGTTATAGACCTCTTTATAAATTATTGATGTGAAATGCATTGGAAAGGGAGTTGTGTGAGTTAGCTTTGAGATATTAATTTGAATGTGCAAGGCTATTAGCAGGTCTAGGTTTTTTGGTGTATCACCTTAGTTTCTTTTAGTGCTAGGTTTATTTTATGCAATTTCTTACCCTTATCTCAAAATTTAAAATAGTTAGGTGGCATCAAAAAGGGGAAGCCAACCCTTATCACTGGAGGTCTACTTTCAAATAGGTCACCCACAACTTGAAAGCAATCCCATGTTAGTCCAAATCTATTGATTCCACTCAAGGATTAGCAAACAGGGTGCAGATTTGGTGAGCTAACAGCTACATAGGCAAGGTCATCAATCAATGAGCCCCTAAGGCCACACTAGGTCAATCCTTTAGGGTTCATCGTAATCACTATCACACAAATTAGATATCTTCAAATAAATAAAATATTTTCAGTCAATCTTGTCAGTCACCGTTGAACTACATGGTTTCTAAGTGTATTGTTGATGTGCCAAATTGACCCACAACATGCAGGTAAGATAAAAGTAGAAATATCTCACCTCTCCTAAAAGAGATAATCACTAATCAAACTAAGCACCTCCCAAGGTCTTTGATGTTGGTTCGCAATGTTATTGTTTCACAAAGTGGTCAATATAGTTGTAATGTTTAAGGGGGCTGCTGGTTTTGAGCTTCTAGATTGTTACAAGATCAAACATCTATCTAAACCTACTTTAACCAGGGGTTTTAAAGAAATAGAAAAATATAGATCAAGGTCTTTTAAACTAAAAATAATGTTGATTGATTCAACTAATCAGACTTATTGCCTTCCAAGGAATTCCCAAACTAAAACTGTAGAATAAAATTAACTTGTAATTGATACAAAGTTTCATTCATTCATAGTGCAAACTTTAACAGTGGATTGAAAATCATCATTCAAACAAAACATAAGGTAAAATTTCATTCCTTGAAAGCTTTTCAAGTCAAAATGATTAACACAAAATGAATACCATTCTAGAGCATAATATAAAGAAGGTTTAAATATGGTTGCTCCTACTATTAATGAAACAGATAAGCAACATTTACAAATCTGGCAAGATCACCAGTGTACAAAAACCCATGTCTTTAAACTATCTCCATCTATGCTAAGAAAATCAAGAAGATACATCACCATCCTCTCTCTGTTGAATTGTAGAAACATCTTCAGTTATATCGAATCTCCAAAGATAGCAACAATTCGAATCTTCTTGTGTTACAATGACTACTCAGAATAAAAAAAATCTAATTCCTACTCTCCTTCTTTAGTTTCTCTACCCTCTAACTTGTCTAACCTAACTCTTCCAATCTTTTTAACAATGATTTTCTAACCCTTACAAAAGAGGCGAAATGCCATATTTATAAAACACATCAAAAATACGTCAGCTAAGTTTAGGGTTTACAAAGTAAGTTGTTTATAGAACACGTCGGCCCTAGAAGGAGTTTGAAACCAATTGAACATGCATTAAATTCAAGGGCACCGACTAGAGGCAAGAAACAGACCAAAATGCGTGAAGGAGAAGCAAAGCGAAATGATGTGGAAGCACGAATTTTGACACAAATTTGCATTAACTGCATCTTCCACATCGCCCATACCTTGCTCCATTATGGCCTTCATCATTAAGAACATCCTCTGCAAGCCATTTGCAAGTGGCATAGGCAAAACCCTAGTTCGCCATCAATATCATTGATATTATTCTTCAGATCTATCCCATCGCATTGTCCCAGTCTCCTAGCCATTTCAGTCACTGTCTTGCTAGACTCAGCCTGTATTCATCAAACACCAATATGAGAATCCAATTGTTGACGACATTTCATCAAAGAGTTAGCTTAAAATCATGATAAAAACCATTAAATTAGCCATTAAGCATCAAAAATGGATCATCAAAATGAACATAAGCAGCATACAACAGCGAAATTTACTAATTTAAAGCAAGATATGTTTAAGCATTCATCATTAGATTCATCAATTTTACCAAAATTCCTCGCTTCACAGTGCCTCCTAGAAAATCTAGAAAAGTCCGACCGGACCAGATTTCCGCAAAAATGACAACACAATATGAATTTCGAGAAAACAAAGGGGAGAAAGATAAATTGGGAAAATTTGACAGGACCAAAATTTTGCGAAGAGCACAAAACTCCAAACTTCAGAAAACTAAAGGAAACCAGGTGAATGAAGGAATCCGGGAAAATTTGACCATACAGGAAAATCCCGAACTTGACAGAAAACCCGAACATCAGCCACGACTTCGCCCAAATTGATGAAAGGTCACAAATTTGAGGAGCCTGGGCATGAAAATTGCTTAACACGAGCCTCCTATAGATCTTCTTTGAATCCTAGGCTCAATCAAAAGCAAAACAAGATGAGATGGTGACGCCCTAGGCATGGAACCCTAGATTTTAATCGTGAACACACAGGGCAAGCCATGAAATGCCCAAACACAAGAATTTGAACCGCAAGCAAGACCTTAACATTTTAAAGCACAACAAGATTGCACATCCAACTCAGGAGAATGCAAATGATAAAGCAAAATGGCATAAAGCTCCAAAAATTGACCAAACTCGGAAACCCGACGGCCAAGTGGAAATCCAGAAAAATCTGACCCAGGCGGAATTCCGCGAAGGCCAGAAATTTCTGAAATGCATTGCAAAACGAATAGAGCCAGACTTCAAGTGCAATCCAGGAAAATCCGGACGGGGCGGAAAATCTCAAACTAGCTCGAAAACCCGAACGATAGCAAGAAACCAGAGTTTGAAAGAAGCTCGGGAAAATCCGAACAGACAAGAAAATCCCGAACCAGGTTAAAAACCTGAACTATGCCCAAAACTTAGGATTTTCAAAATGCAACTTGGGAAAAACACTTGGGCAAGAAAGATAAATATATTAAGCACATGCCAAGAAAAAGCAAAAACTTCAAAAATCGAAGGGGGAAAAACGTAAAGAGCAAAAACAAAAGGGGGTCCCATTTTAATAAAATTTAAAATGGGGTGGTTATGTAAGGCATAATAATTGGTGGCTTGGCTGGGAAAATGGTTTAACCATTTTCAAGAAACTGAGAGATTTAGTTACCTAGAACTCCTGGTTTATGGACATCACAATTCCAGTTAGGTCGGTCTTAGTAAACAAGGTTGAGCTAAAATCTTAAATGTAAATCAACACTGACTACCTCTGAATCTATGTGTATGCTTGATGGTGCATCACCCTTTTACAAAGTTTTCCTCATCTTTTGAACAATTATGCACAAGATTTGAACTACATGAGTTGATTCCCTTTAACTGTTGTGCAATGATATCTTGGGCATTGTTTCGCTACCAGTCAAGCGTCCATAGCTCCGATGGAGATACCTCTAGTTTTCTCATGACATTGCTCTACTACCAGTCAGTTGTCGATAGCCCTGGTAGAGATACTGGAATCACCCATTTAGTATTGAGTTTTCTTTTCTTAGATAGTTCTCTTTTCTCTCTTTTTTTTTTTATTCAATTCCTTCTCAATATGTCAGATGCTCAACATTTGTACTGGGTTGAAAACTACCATGAACCTCATAACAACATCTGGGGAATTTGATTTTTCACTCAAATCTTGCAACACCATCATCCTAGGAAAAATACACCATTACAAAAGGAGATGTTTCTGATGATTTGTGACAGATTCAATAGTAGTTAGTGAAGATTGCCTACTTTACACCTTGTTCTCAATGAATTTCCACAACTCTCATTGACAATGGACATAAAACAATGAATTTAGGAAAAAATTGTCAAATCAGAAGACCTTAAAATATCCAAACCAACTTCTCTCTTAGCAACCAAAGTATACTTCAGATAAAAACCCCCCTTACTCAATTGAATAAAATGAAGAGCCCCATAAAAGAAACAAAGGAAAAGATAAAATGAATGGAAAAGAAAACTATTTATATACATACAACCCAACAAAATACCAGATCTTCTACGACCCAAAATAATGTTTGAGAAACTGTCCATTGAAAGGAAATGGAACAAGTTCTCATGTTAAACTACTCAGCTGGAAAGCATTTTCTCCCAGGATTTCAACAATTTGATAGGGACCCAACTAGAGCTTATCAAACTTTTGGTGGTCACCCTTATTTTTGTTGGATTTATCCCACAGTAAGACAAGGTCTGATATCCTAAAAGCCTTGACTTTGGCTCTTTTTTCAAACCAACGTTTGACAACAGCCTAGTGCCTAAAGAATTGCTACAAAGCAGCATCTCTCTGCTCTTCTAATTTCAACAATCCAACTAACCTTACTTCAATCATATCATCACTAGAGTAAAATTCCTACATAAATTTTAGGATAGGTATTTGCAAGTGAATAGGGAACATGGGCTCTTGGCCGTACACTAGCTTAAACGGTGAAGTTTTCAATGCAACCTTGATCCTAGTCCTATCTTCCCATAACATAAATCTTAACTAGGTATGCCAATCTCTAGGGTTGTTCTCTAACAGTTTTTTGATTACTCCTAGGAGACTCTTATTAGTGGACTCTGCCACTCCATTTCCTTGTGGATAATAGTTTGAAGAATACTTTAAAACAGTCTTATGATCATAAGAACATGAAATAAACTCGGTAGAAGAAAAGGTAGGGCCATTGTCACATAGCAGTGCAAAGGGCACTCCAAACCTGGTTGTGATGCATTCAATGAGGAACTTGGTTACTACCTCTATTGTGCTATTCTTGCAAGGTATAGATTCTGTCCATCTGGTGCAGTAATTCATGGTAGTCAAAATGAATTTATGTCCTACAGAAGAATTTGGGTTAATTACCCCAATAAAATCAAGTGCCCATTGGGAAAATGGTCTTACCTCATAAATAGGCTACAATGTCATGGTCAGATGATGCTCTCTTGATGCAAAAGTTTGACATATATGACATGTCCTTACATGTTGGTGGGAATCCTTAAACACACATGGCCAATAATAACCAGATCTAAGGATCTGATGTGCTAAAGAATCTGCAGAACCATGACCCGTGTCATGTTTCCCATGAAATTCAGCAATTGCGTGCTTAGCTTCTTGTTGATCAAGGCATCGTAGATAAACCCCCTCAAAATTATTTCTATATAACAATCCTCCCTTGAGCATATAATGGGAACTTTTCATTCTCAGTGCTCTCCTCTGAGTTGTATTCATTCCCTCTGGGCACCGATTATTGAGCCTGAAATAAATAATATCGGCATACCAAGAGTCATTAGAAAAGGACTGTGTTGTGTACTGCTGACAAATAATATTCTTACCAGCATCCACCATTGCTTTAGACAGGCCTTGACCTCAGACAATTTTCATAGGGTGAATCTCTAGATCAAACTCCTACAAAATAGCAATCCATTTCCCTCTTCGTTCTCCCAACTTGCTCTACATAAGTAGAGACTTCACAACAACATCAGGAACCACAACAATGATCTAACTTTGAAGGATATAATGCCTGAACTTCTTGACAGCTCTAACCAACGTAAAAGCTTGTTTCTCAAGAGGTGGGTACTTGACTTCAACATTCTTAAATAGAGAGCTCATGAAGGCAATTGGCCTTTCATTCCCCTCCTCTCTTCATTGTGTCAGGATAGCTGCACATGAGTGTTCAGCAGCAAAAGAATAAATATAAAATGGCTTCGAGTAGTTAGGACTGGTGAGGATTGGCACCTTCAAGATGGATTGCTTAACCTAAGAAAAAGAAACCTTTGCCTCATTGCTCCATTCTATTCTTGCATCTTTCTTCATCATTTCGTTCAATGGTTTAAGAATTTCTGCAAAACCTGTGATAAACTTCCTCACAAAGTTGATCTTTCCAAATAAAGATGTCATCTCCTTACTTCCTAGCATGGTTAACTTCATAATAGATTCAACTCGGTCTGGATCTATCGATATCCCTCTTTCTGAGATTATGTGTCCCAAAAGTTTCCCTTCAGAAACCCTAAACACACACTCTTTAGGATTAAGAGAAACACCATATTGGATACATATTTCAAGAAATTTAGCCAAGTCTGTAGCATGGTTTAGTCTATCTTTAGAGAATACTGTCAGGTCATCCATATAAATGATGATGCACTTACCAATCAAATCTTTGAATGCTACATCCATTGCACGCTGAAAGGTGGTTCTAGTGTTTATCAAACCAAATGGCATCCTCCTGTAAGCAAATGTTCCCCACTTAGTAGTGAAGGTTGTCTCCATTTTGTCTTCATAATTAACAATCACTTGATTGTACCCAGAATAACTATCTAGGAATGACATCATTTGAGACCCATTGATAGTTTGCAAGACTTCATCAAGAGAAGGGAGTGGGTAGTTGTCTTTTTCCGAAGCTCTATTTAGATTCCTGAAATCTACACATAGCCTAATTTCCCCATTCTTTTTATGGACTGGAACCAAGTTAGCCACCCATGTTGAATGTCGTACAGGAAAAATTATTCTTGCAGAAAGCAATTTCTGAACTTCCTTAAAGATCAGTGGTTCAATCAGGGCGTTGACAGGATGATGTTTCTGCCGAAATGGTCTAGCTTTATGCTTTAAAGGAATAGTATGAGTTATCACAGAAGTATCAAATGTTTTTAGATCTTCATACCCCCAAGCTATTGCAGCGATATCTTTCTTCAGTGCCTTCAATATATCTTCTCTAATTGCTTTAGGGTAGGTTTTCCCTATATAAACATTCCTTTTAGGGCCAGAATCGGCTAAGTTAACAGTTTCATATTCACCTCCTTTATCTTTTGTTGATACCTTTTCTTGAGCCCTTAGATCTGTATAAAAAATTATTTCTAAGGCCACCATTCCCTTGGGAATGTTATTAATTTTTAAATTGAGGACACCTTTTGTATCACAATCCTCGGGGTTCCAGTCTCCTTGATCCCTGTCGGACTCCTCAATGATCTTTCCTTCGAAAACATCTGAGCTTTCTAGAAAAGAAAGGATATGTCGATCATCATCAAAGACTTGAAAGTTCCTAACGTTATCAGGGATAGCTGGGGTGGATATCAATTCTATTGAGAACTTCTTGAGCTTGGAGCTTTGCATGGGCTCCAGGGTACTTGCAGCGACAACTAATGAATCAGCTATTTGATTCTCCTCTCTAGGGATTAAACTAATCCCAAAAGCATCAAAATCTTTAATCAGGTTCCACACCCAATTTCTATAAGCTTCCAACCTTTTATTGTGACATGTGTACTGGCTGAGTACTTTCTTGATAATCACCTCTAAATCTCCTTTAACCATCAAGGCAGTAACTTTCTTCTGATGTGAGAACATCATTCCCCGAGCTAATGCTTCATATTCTACTATATTGTTAGTGCATCCAAACTGTAACCTGTAAGAAGAAAAAAATGTTTTCCCTTTCAGGCTGGTTAGTTCAATTCTAGCACCACACCCTATTTTAGATTTGGATCCATCAAACATGAAGGTCCATAGATGATCATGAGCTGGGGTTGATCTCTTTGAGCTTGTTGTGGGTTCCTGGATAAGGTGAATCATAGGTGGGGCCACTTGATCTCTTGCATCAAATATTGGGGATGGGTGTTCAATAGGTTTATCAGGTGTAATATCCAATTCCCTCTCAGATATATCATGTAATCCTAGAATATCTTTCTGGCAGTTATCTGTATCTTTGATTAATCCCTTGGGTTTTGGTATACTTGTGAGTGCAAGGGTATCAAACAAACCCTGGGGTTGTTCCACATAACTATGTTGGTCCGGTATTATGACCGAGGTAAGTTCAGTTTGAGGAGGGACTTCCTCTGAAGGTATATTATCCCTGGTTAACATTATTGCATTTTTGGCTTCAAATGAGAAGTGATCTGAAACGGTCTCAAGATGACTTGGGCTAGTTTCTTCAGTTTGGCAAACATGATTTAGAACACTAATGCAGGGTTGGCAGGCCAATTCTGAATGATTTTGGTAGTGCACCCTGCACCAATTTGGGAGTAGAAGACTCCACAAATCAATATCTTCCCCTAAGACTAGCTGATCCTGTTGCAGCTTCCTAATCAATACCTATTGGTTTACACTAATCATGGGATCAGGGAATTCTTGCATTGATAATTCATTAGAATCCAGAACCTAAAGAGTTAGAATTTCCTCTCTTTTATAAACCCCTATCTCGGTTTCAAAATAAGCTACCTCATTGGGGTAGTCATACTCAATGATGATATGTTTGAGGCGAGGTTCACTCTCAATCCTAATCTGTGTGGGAATTCCCCTCCATGGTAGCTACATATGTGAAAATTCGAGGGAGAGATATCCCCTTATACTCTTCATTAGATCTCTGCTCAAAAGCATACCATAAGTCTCAGGAATATCTGCTACCTAAATATCCATGTTGGTTTGAATCCTAGGGTTAGACCCTACTTGCACATGCATATTTCTGAATTCTCCAACTACATTAACCTCTATTTTATCAAGTTGGATGACCTTCTTGTTTGTTTGGACAGGATTCAATCCCAATTTCTTACATACAAAAAATGGCATAACATTGCCAAAAGCCCCTGAATCTAGCAGAAAATTGTGCAGATTCTTCCCACAGATTCTCAAACTTAAAAGAAATGGTGGGGTCCCTACCTTGTTTCTGAACAAAGCTATGTTCATATCCACAGTGGGTGCCACCTTGGTTTTTCCTTTTGATTTATCAGCTTCTTCCAAATCTTTCAACACTATATCTCGTTGGGAAGGGCACCATTTTAGGATGTCAAAGTATGATAACGAGATTTTCTGTTTCTGCATCTCAGAAACAATATCAAATTTTGTGTTATAATTTGGATTATATTTGAAAATACCAGATGAATTACCTTTTCCAGGGAAGTCAGGCGGACCCTTCGGTGGAGGAGTATTGGTATCAACACTCTGATTTAGAGGCACCATGTGGTTAGGTGGTGTTGATGTAGTGAACGAACCCTTATTTGGTTTCTTAGGAAGTGTCCTCCCTTTGTTTGAAAGGCTTGGGAATCATACACATCTTCCTCTGGTTCATTCTCATTCTGCATTGGGAATGAAGGTTCTTCTTCAAAGAGGTCATAAGTCATTGTTGTATCCACTGAGCCACCTCCTTTATTTGAATCCCCTTGGAACGTTTGGGCATCTGCCTGTGCCATCTTCACAACCTTCTCCATTTTAGGACAGTTCACCTCAAAATGAGTTGTAGTATCATGCAACCTGCACCAGTTAGTCATAAAATTGAGGTCACCCACATTTGCAGTATGTGGCCTATCCTCATTACCTTGATAATTGTGAGAAACCCCACCACTATTTGGCCCTGTGTTCCATTTTCTATTGTTATTAGGCCTATGGTTATATGCTCTATTCTGATTTTGATAGCCTTGGTTAGGGAAATTTTGGCCTTGATAATTCCTCTGGCTGTGATTGTTGTTGTTCGGATAATTACCCTGATTATTATTACTCTGATTAGGGTAGTTACCTTGATTAGCATAATTACCTTGGTTCTGAGAAGGGTTTAGTTTAAGCTGAGCCATGTCATTTGTGACTTGGGATAGAGTTTTCTTTAGGGTCTCCACCTCGTTTGTGAGTTGAACTATCCTTTCACTCTCAACACTCTTAGCAATAGGTGGCTGACTAACAAGATTTGGTATTCCAGCTTGATTATGATGACCATGTGGCTTGTGATGAGCCTGTGATTGTTGAGAGAAGTTAGGAGCTCCATTGGAAAAGAATGGAATAGGAGATTGAGTCTGTAACTTAGATATAGGTTTGTAATGGGAAGGAGACATCCCTAGGACAATATTGAATAAAGGGATTGAATTAGGCATCTGATACCCCATTGAAGGAAAACCTCCTCCCAAGTTCCCTTGTTGAGAGCTAGTTTGTTGTTGTAGCTTGATGGCTAGATGATAAACTTTAGACAGAGAATCAATATTTGCCGGCTGATAAGTCCTTTGTAGGAACAAGCCAAGGAAAGGGTCTATAACTCTAAAATATGCCTGAATGGCACTATTCTCAGCAACTTGATAGGGGTCTTGCAATATCCTCTACATTCGTTGAAATCTCGTATTAAATAAGGGCAGTGATTCACATGGCTCCTTCCTAATGGTAGAAAACTGATGGAACAAAATGGATGGGTCCACATACACTCTAAACTGATTGATGAAAGCATTCTCCAGATCCGTCCAACTCATAATAGAACCTTGTGGAAGATTTAGGTAATAATTGTATGCCATATCCACTAAGGAATAAGGGAACAACCTACAAACCACATCATGGTGAGCTATCTGGGCTCTGGTACAAGCATCCTTAAAAGCTTGTATGTGCTCTTCAACACTTCTTGATTCACCATGAATGTACTTGGGATATAATCTATCAGAATTCTTAGGCATATCACGAAATCCTCCAGGAATAGTCCCCAATGGAGAGGGATTATTCATAAAAAATTCCATTGGTGGCGGTGGTGGAGGTTGAGCCAACTATTGGATGGGCTGAACTAGCTGTAATGGCAGTTGAGGTGGATTTGGTGGTGGATTCATGGGTATCCACTGGGGTATTGGTGAAAATCCTGGTGGAGTGAGTGGAGTTGACAAGGGTGGTAGAATGGTTGCGCTAGTCCTATGAATCTTTTGTCTCGTTGGGGTCTTTAGTTCTATCAAATGTGGTGGGTTTTCAGTTGATCGAAGAACTCTATGGGACCTCTCTAGTGAGAAAAACCCAATATTATCTAGTTTTCTCTTCTACCCTCCTTGCGCCAGAAATATTAATGTGCCAAATTGACCCACAACATGCAGGTAAGATAAAAATAGAAATATCTCACCTCTCCTAGAAGAGATAATCAGTAATCAAACTAATCACCTCCCAAGGTCTTTGATGTTGGTTCACAACGTTGCTGTTTCACAAAGTGGTTAATATAGTTGTAATGTTCAAGGGGCCTGCTAGTTTTGAGCTTTTGGATTGTTACAAGATCAAACATCTATCTAAACCTACTTTAACTAGGGGTTTTAAAGAAATAGAAAAAGATAGATCAAGGTCTTTCAAACTGAAAAGAATGTTGATTCATTCAACTAATTAGACTTATTGCCTTCCAAGGAATTCCCAAACTAGAACTGCAGAATAAAATTAACATGTAATTAATACAAAGTTTCATTCATTCACAGTGCAAACTTTAACAGTAGATTGCAAATCATCATTCAAACAAAACATAAGGTAAAATTGCATTCCTTGAAAGCTTTTCAAGTCAAAATGATTAACACAAAATGAATATCATTCTAGAGCATAATATAAAGAAGGTTTAAATCTAGCTACTCCTACTGTTAATGAAACAAATAAGCACCATTTACAAATCTAGAAAGATCACCAATGTACAAAAACCCATGTCTTTAAACTATCTCCATCTATGCTAAGAAAATCAAGAAGATACATCACCATCCTCTCTCTGCTGAACTGTAAAAACGTCTTCAGTTATATCGAATCTCCAAAGATAGCAAGAATTCAAATCTTCTTGTGTTAAAACGACTAATCAAAATAAAAAAAATCTAATTCCTACTCTCCTTCTTTAGTTTCTCTAACCTCTAACTTGTCTAACCTAACTCTTCCAATATTTTTAACAACGATTTTCTAACCCTTACAAAAGAGGCGAAATGCCATATTTATAAAATGTGTCAAAAATGCGTCGGACCAGTTTAGGGTTTACAAAGTAAGTTGGTTACATAACACATCGGCCCTAGAAGGAGTTAGAAACAAAGTCAACATGCATTAAATGCAAGGGCACCGACTAGAGGCAAGAAACATACCAAAATGTGTGAAGGAGAAGCAAAACGAAACGATGTGGAAGCATGACTTTCGACGCAAATTTGCATTAACTGCATCTTCCATGTCACCCATACCTTGCTCCATTATGGCCTTCGTCATTAAGAATGTCCTCTGCAAGCCATCTGCAAGTGGCATAGGTGAAACCCTAGTTTTCCATCAATATCATTGATATTATTCTTCAGATTTGTCCCATCACATTATCCCAGTCTCCTAGCCATTTCAGTTGCTTCCTTGCTAGACTCGGCCTGTATTCATCAAACACCAATATGAGAATCCGATTGTTGATGACATTTCATCAAAGTGTTAGCTTAAAATCGTGATAAAAACCATTAAATTAGCCATTAAGCATCAAAACTGGATCATCAAAATGAACATAAGCAGCATACAACAGTGAAATTTACTAAATTAAAGAAAGATATGTTTAAGCATTCATCATTAGATTCATCAATTTTACCAAAATTCCTCACTTCACAGCCTCCTAGAAAATCCAGAAAAGTCCGGCTAGACCGGATTTCTGGAAAAATGACAACACAACATGAATTTCGGGAAAACGAAGGGGAGAAAGATAAATTGGGAAAATCTGACCGGACCGAAATTCTTAGAAGAGCGCAAAACTCTGAACTTTAGAAAACTGAAGGAAACCAGGCGAATGAAGGAATTTAGGAAAATCTGACCAGACAGGAAAATCTCGAACCTGACAGAAAACTCAAACATCGGCCACGACTTCATCCAAATTGATGAAAGGTCACAAATTTGAGGACCTTGGGCATGGAAATCACCTAACACGAGCCTCCTACAGATCTTCTTCAAATCCTAGGCTCAATCAAAAGAAAAACAAGACGAGATGGTGATGCCCTAGGCATGGAACCCTAGATTTTAATCATGAATGCACAGGGCAAGCCATGAAATGCCCAAACACACAGGAATTTGAACCCCAAGCAAGACCTTAACATTTTAAATCACAACAAGGTTGAACATCCAACTCAAGAGAATGCAAATGATAAAGAAAAATGGCATAAAGCTCCAAAAATTGACCAAACTTGAAAACCCGATAGCCTTGCAGAAATTCAGAAAAATCCGACCCAGGCGGAATTCCGTGAAGGCCAAAAATTTCTGAACTGCAGTGCAAAACGGACAGAGCCGAACTTCAAGTGCAATCTAGGAAAATCCCAAACTGGCTCGAAAACCCGAACGACAGCAATAAAGCAGAGTTTGAAAGAAGCTCGGGAAATTCTGAACGGACAGGAAAATCCCGAACCAGGGTAAAAACCCGAACTACGCCCAAAAATTAGGATTTTCAAACTCCTATCTAATAGTCAAGTCACCATGCACCTATATGGCCTCCAACAGATCTCACTAATTCTCAATCTATCAAAAATATGCCACCAAAAATATAGATCTCTAAAGCACCAGTCACACACCAATGGGTATGTGTGTGCTCGAGGTTCATCTTTCCCTAGGCCCTGGGGATATCTGAAAAATCATGTACAAGCGATGTGCTTGAATTCCTACACCTGTAGAAGTGTGGAGGAAGTGATGTTATGGTACTCATAATGTAAAAATCACCCGAGGTCATGGTATAGGTGAGAGAGCATGCTCCAACCCTAGGTGTAGAATATCCTCCTCTCCTCCATTGTCCTGTTGTAATGGACAAGGCCCCCTATGGAGGCGAGAGACTCACCCATCAATAGTGACGTGTAGTGCCACAATTGCAATCATCACATAACATACCAGGGGCATTGTGACATGGTTGTGATCCAACCACATCATATATATTTTTCTAGTGGTGTCCTCAACAGTGACACGATGAATGTAGTGTTGTTGTGATGCCTACACATTGTGGGATATGCACCCCTCCTCATATGCCACCCACTCTCCTCAGATGGGAAGTTGAAGGATGTGGTAGACATCCTCAAGAGTGACAATCATCTCCCCTATCAACAAATGAAATAATGAGAAGTCTACATCCCACATCTCTATCAATTCCATTAGTATTAGCACATGGTAGTGGATCTTAGGCATGGTGTATACCCACCATAACCCGACCCGATGCAGCAAACCATAATCATAAGAAACAATATCCTGGTTGTAACTCCTCAACAGTGATAGAATCAAACCTCCATCATGCTCACAAATCTCAAGCAACTCATGAAAAAACATAAAACATCATGTCAAGCAAATCCATTTCTACTCTATATCTTCTAAAATTTTCTTTCTGTCTTTGATAAAACAACATGTTACGCAAACATTTGTGCAGCACGCTCGTGTCTAAGGCCTAATATATCGACAACAATGCATATACTGAACACCAATGCAGCCAACAGACTCTAATGCACCATATGGATGATAGTGCACCCTTTGGATGTCATCACACTAGCTGGATGCTTGTGCTACTCACAATTTTCTATCACTAGAAATACAAAAAAAATGAAAGGTTAAGGGAAAAATTTCCTCATACCTCATCTAGTGGCTTGCCTCTCTCCATGTCAATCTATAGTTGCTCGATCCTAGGTAGATGGAAGTCTCATCTATGAGGCATTTTTCAAAAACATATTCCAAAAAGTCAACAAAATCCTTGTAGTGAATAGTGAAAATGACCTTCCATGGGCCCACACCAGGCATATATAGGCCAATTTTTTCCCCTTTTTTATAGAAAAAAATTCCCTTTCTCACTTTCCTATTTCCACCCACCCAACTGGGGGCAAAAGCAAGAGGGGGCATATACTCACTTTACTCACTTCTTCATCAATTTTTTTCTAATTCACCAAAAAACATCTTAAGCATTCTTCTCATTGTAGTAGTTTCTTCTATTTTTGAAATTGACCCCTTCTTGAGTTTTACAAAGTCAAATTTCATGTCAAATTTTTTAGTTTCTCATCGAGCTCAAACACTAGGGGCATTTTCAGTATCCGCCTTCTTGACCTCTACAGCCTCTATAGTATCTTTTTTTTCACAAAATTGTCAAAATTTTAAAACTAGCATTTATGTCTTTTTAGCTACTTTAGTGTAGCTAATATTTCCCAAAAATCAGCTCACTAATGTCAGGGAAAAATATAGTGTCGTAAAATTATACCTTTGCGAAATTTCACACTTACGCATTTAGGCTTGTTGTATTTATGGAAAAAATCTATAAGTTGGAATTTTATGATTTTGACTTCATAGGTGACAATTATGAAGCATTAGAAGCCTAAATGCCTTATTTGTGTAAATTTTTGGCAGGAAAATTGCATGATGCATAGATGTCTCTATGATGTACTAGTGTCCCTAAAATTTTTGAGATTCACATGCGTATATTCCACATTTCTTGCCCATGATACATGTTGTACAAGTAGGGATGCATGTGTAGCGGCTCCTCCAGCCCATGCAGCCTCACAAAAATCCATTTTCACTCTCATTTTCACATCTTCTTGCTCTCTTTCTTGCACCCTTTCTTGCTCTCTCATGTTCTCTCACTCACATAGTGAATCTCTTTTAGATTTTTCTCTCAAAAAATAGTCAAGTCTTATCTTGCATGCTAATACATCACATCTATCAATCCAAGAGGGAAGTCATAGGGTGTTGGTAATTCTCTCTTGTTATCTTATCTCGTTTATTTGATCTTTTCTATTTGATCTCATCTATTTTATTCATGATAAGGGATCTCCTACTTGTGGAATTTGTTTCTATCACACATCTATCTCATTCGATAGGGATTATCCACCCTTGTAGGGTTTGTTTCTTTCACATGTCTTTTATTTTATGTGTTTTATCTATCTCGATCCTAACTAGCTGTCCATGGAGGTGGAAACACCAAAGCAAGGGTTTAACTAAGGTAAGCCCCAAAACATCCCCTAACATTTTTCTCATTTTGTTTATGTGTAGATGAACAAGTTTAGTAAGCTAGACGTTTTAGATTCTATGTTCTTACTATTTGTTTTATCAAAGACAATAGAACAAGGCGTAGACATCCCCGCAATGTGTTGTCATCCATGGCTGAGAGATAATCCTCTTAAGGGTAAAATCTATAGCTTATGTACTTTCTAATTTTGTATATCATTTTACAAGATGGTGTGTCCCTTGATCTTCCTTGTGCAGTGCAACACATGGGTTAGTTACATGTCTTAACCACCTCTTGTGGATCTTGTATGAATATGTTGGTTGTATTGGGCATTAATAGGTTGATCTTTTAGTGCAATGACAACCACCAATGTAACAATTGGCATCAAAGATGAGGTCACAGGTTTGAACCTCTCGCTTGTGCTGGGGGGATTGTTGCAAGATGGTGTGTCCCTTGGTCTTCCTTGTGTAGCGTGATGCTTGGGTCCATGCCATTGCTTAACAGCCTCTTGTGGATCTTGTACAAATATAGCAGTTGTATTGAGCATTAATAGGTCGATCTTTTGGTATAATGACAACCACCAATGTAACATATCAAAGATTTTTGTAAATAAATGATTTCATTATTCTTATCACTCAAAACTTAATTTTAGTTCAATTAAATTGTACAAACATTATTTATTCTTTATCCCATCGGTTGAGCTTAGATCTTTGAGGTAATTGAGGGCTATTTTCTCCTTAGGACCCCATCATCTTGAGGGTAGTGAATCTCCTTTACAAATAGATAACATAATAGAGAGATATCATAGATATAATACAGAAAGAAATATAATGAAAAGAAAACACTAAGAACTGCTATGTCATGATTATCTAATACATATATATGGATTTATAAGGATTCAATGGATGTATGTGTGATGTATGATTACTGTCTATGGTTAAGTAATATATGAGTTACTATTAGATAGAGTTCCTTACTGCACTTACTCATTTCTACCATTGTACCCTCTGGGGTATAAACTGACTACATAAGGGATAATAGAGTATAGATCTTCAAACTATAATTCCCCATTTCCTCTTGCTAATAGTTAGAAAGATAATTTTATTTATTTCCCAACTACATTTTTCAATACACAAATAAAATTATTTCAAAAAATGTGTAATCCTTTGCATATGATTTTTTGCAAACTAGGAAGTGGACAAGGTGACATGCAGAAAAGGTAGAAGGAAAAATAGAGAATACCTTAAAATTCAATAATCAATTTGAAAAAATATACAATTATGTCTATTTCACTTTTTTTCTTCAAACCCCTCAAAAAATTGAGCTTTTCACCAAGTTTCTTTATTTTCAATGTTCAATTATATATAAATTTAATAGAATTAGTAAAAATTATGGAAATAATGAATCTATATAATGAAATTAAAACCAAAAAATAATAATTATCATTCCAACACTAGAAACATGAAAATATTAGTTCATATAATCAAATTTGATCTAAAAACTCAAGTATTTCCTCCTTTTGCATTATCAAACAAAAAACGGTGGTGGGAAAGTGGTGGAATATGTAAAATATACTTGTCCTTTTTTTCAAACCCATGAAAATGCATTTATTTATCAAATAATATGTAGAAAGTAGAGAATAAAAGATCATGTGGACCTAAATTATGGGTCACATGCCTTTTTACCATTTCTTTCTTATTGCCTAAAACACACTCATATTAAAGCATGAGCATGCTTTAACTTGTATAAATTGTGAGTTTTTTTTAACGTTATTATAAAGTGAAAATGCATTATATATTTTATGGACACAAATAACCCTAAACCTAACACCCTAAATCCTAAAAACTACACCCTCAACCCTATCCCTTATACCATATATCCTCAACTCTAAACTCCATACACTTAACCTTATACCCTATACCCTCAACCCTAAACTCCATACCCTCAACCCTTAACTTCATCCCATCAACATTAAACCCTATCCTCAACCCTATAAATCATGCCCTCAATCATAAACCCTATACTCAATACCCTCAACCATAAACCCTATACCCTATACACTCAACCTTATACATTCAACCTTGAACACTATCCCTCAACCCTAGGCCCTAAATCCTATACACTAAGCCCTCAATCATAAAGTCTATACCCTCCACCCTAAACCATATACCCTATAACCTCAACCATGTACCTTATACCCTCAACCATAAACCTAACACCCTCAACCATATACCCTCAACCCTAAACACTATCTCTCAACCCTAAACTCCATACCCTCAACCCTAAACCATATACCCTTGAACCTATACCTTATACCCCCAACCCTAAACCTTATACCCTCAACCCTATACCCAATACCCTTAACCCCCTAAACCCTAAACCCTCATCCCTATACCCTAGACCTTGTACCCTATGCATTATACCATTAAGCCTACACCCTCAACCTTATACCCTCCATTGTAAACCCTATACCTTTGACCCTATACCATAAACCCTATACCCTTGACCCTATATACCTAATATCCTCAACCCTAAACCCTATACCCTCAATCCGATACCCTAAATCCTATACCCTCAACCCTAAACCATATACCTTATACCCTCAACTTTCAACCTTATACCCTATACCTTATGCCCACTACCCTCAACACTAAATCCTAAAATATTTACCCTCAACCCTAAACCCTATACCCTATACCCTCAACCCTATACCTAATATCCTCAACCTTAAACCCTATTCCCTGTACAATCAACCATATACCCTCAACATTGAAAACCATCCCTCAAACCTAGTCCCTAAAGCCTAGACACTAAACCCTCAACCCTAAACTCCATAACCTCAACCCTAAAACCTATACCCTAAACCTTAAACCCTATACCCTTGACCCTATAGCCAATAATCTTAACCTTGAACCCTATACCCTAAACTATATACCTTAAACCCTAAACCCTAAACTCTATACCTTATACCCTCAACTCTACACCCTCAACCTTATACCCTACACTATAAACCCTATACCCTTGACCTCATACCTTATACCCTTAATAATAAACCCTATAACCTTCACCCTATATACCCAATGTAATGTAGAAAATTGTATACCTTTACAATTTCACACTATGTTTGGGTCCCTTAATTTATTGGACTTAATTAAGCTTCTAATTTTCTAAATTATGCATTCTAAAGCCTTATTATTACTTTTTTCTAAAAGGAGAACCAACATTAAATAAGTGCATTAAATAATTAAATTTCCTTGGATCATGTGTTTCCTATAATTTTAGGTGAAGACCCATTCACCCATGGGTGAATGGGTCCCCTTTATGAGCTAGGACCTAAATAAAAATACCTATTTATGTGTGTTCATGTTTTCTTATGAAGGATAAAAAATATTTTAGGTCTTCACGCATTCAAGAAAATCAAGAAAGCAAGATATAATTCTCTTGAAGTGATGTGTATGTCTTTAGTCCTTCAAGGAATACATTGAAGGGTGGTGAGTTGTATAAAATTATTCATTCATCATTTCCATCCTTTATATTAAGGTTTTCATAATTGAAATTTTCATTGTGAAAGTGGGAACACTATTCACAAGGTTTGATTGAGGAAACCCCTATATGGAACAAAAAAAATTTCCCTCTTTATGTATGTACACGTTATAGGTTGAAGAAGGATTAAAGAATCTTGAAGAGAATTTTTTTATTTTTGCATTTTTGTCATCATTCTTGTCAACATGGCATAATAGAGGAATATTCTTAAAAATTTGAAATCTTTTCAAGTGGACTTTATCCTTCCAACAAGACATTTATTTCATCTTTGCATTGATCCAAGTGGCATTTAAGACATTCCTTTTTCCCTCTTACATGTCATTTCATTATTTTCAAAATCCACCTAAATGCATTTATGGGCACTTTCATCAAAATATGCACATCCTTCATCCATCCATCTCTTGACAAGTGGCATCTTGCCATTGGTTGAATGTTAGTCCCACATTGCTTCATTTTCAGAATTTCTCAATCTTACCATTCTATAAATAAGATGATTCTTTCCTCATTTCATCATCCACAATTTGAGCAAACTTATTATACTCACTTTCATCTTCAAGCATTAGCTTTTTTCATCAATTTCATCAAGGCATAGCTAGGTTATTGCAAGTTTTTCATCATGGAGCACACTTGAATCTTCAAAAAAGTGGATCACTCTTCATCACACATCAATCTTGCATCATTGGAGTTGGGAAAGGGCCAATTTCCACATCAAATTGGCACCAACTCCCCCATAAGATCAAGAGTTTGCATGTTTTTAATAGGATTTGATATATCTTCTTGATTTTTCATTGTGTTCTTGCTTTCATTCCTATTTGAGCATTGTTAAATGGATTTTATGGGGAAATTAGATTCTAACTTGCATTTAAATCTTCTAATGTGTTTGTTTATTGTTTCTTGCAGGCATTAGGATCTTGGTTTGCATATTTGGCGCTAGAGGGAGGGCTAAATCTCATTTTCTAATCACGTTTTTATTAAAAATTCTGTGATTTTTTGTGTTTTTTGGTGTCTGCAAGGAACTCCACTGCTAGCAGACCAGCGTCACTATACAAAATTGTGGGCATCCCAGCGTCACCATACAACACCACTGCAAACTTCAAACAGCGACAATTTAGTGTTCCCACCCAGAATTCAAAATCTTAAACTGCACTGTTGGGACTATATTCACACGCTGGAATTTTTAAATTCCAAACTACACCACTAGGCTAAATAGCAACGCAATCATAGTCTTTGTCCTCACTACAGAATGACGTTGATTGACAAGCGGCACCATATAGCACCACTGGATTCTTCAAACAATGACGCCTATGCAGATTCTGGTGCTGGAGTAAAATAAAAAGTGAAACTCAATTTTTTTATGACATGTGCCTTTTTCAATTTTGATCATTTAGGTCATTACTTGCTTTCCTGACCTCTATTTTGTAGGTCTAACTAGTTTTCTTGTAGGTTGGCTTGATCAAAGGTAAAGGAGCAAAGAAACATGATGATATCACTTTCTCATGATACCAAGTGTTTTTAAACACTTTAGTGTTTGTTTAACACTCTTAGAGAATTCACAATTTTCTCTTACAAATTTGTTATCTTTCATATGCTTAGGACATACTAATTTTCTTTTGGGCTCTAAAAAGAACATTTCAATTTCTTGTTACAAAGGAATAAAATGAACTTTAGGATAAACTCACTAGATTTGGTTTGAGGATTAACAATTGAACAAAGAAAATTTTTGCATTTCCTTTGGTGCTTAAAAAGAAGTCATTATGTCTTTGTGGACTTAAAATAAACAAGTGCTTCTTTGTCTTGTAATTTCTTACTCAAAGTAATACCATCAAAAGGACGTATGCGCTTCTCTCGTGCCTCACGACGATCTTGAGAATCAAAAGGCCTTTTGGTGATCTTAAGTTGGGTAAAGTTATTGCTTCCACATTTCATTTTGGGACTAAAATGGAACAAAACATCTTGCGAGTGTGAGAGGAGGGTATTGTGTATATTCTCTCTCTTTGTGTTGCAACAAAGATTGATCGAGTTACAAATATTTTTTTCTCGCTTTTGTTTATCTTAGAGGGCTTGCCTTGGGGGAAAATTACTCACCCAAGGGAACGACCCAACCGATAACACGCTAAATCCAACTGTATTTCTAGTCGATATATAAGTGTGGATATTGGAACAAAGGCCAATATCATGTGGTTGGTTCTGACGAGAAGGGCAGCAATGGTCTATCGCCGCATGGATCAATTCCTACGAACAGAAAGTCTGAATTAAAACCCTTGTGTAGAAAAGGCCAAAATCCTTCATCTATTTGTTGGTGTAAGAATAATCGTTCTGAAGCCACCCCACACTTTTATGATTTTTAATAGAAATGGAAAGTATGCCATGGGAGTTTCATGGGTTATAATGCTTGGATTCCCTATATAAGTGAGTGTCGTGGAGGGGAGCCAGTGGGGTAAAGCATCTAACCATTCGCTAAAAATAAGCATAGCTGGACTTGTCCAAGTGGGGATTCAACAAATACAGTCTTTCATATCCAGAGGGTTGTACTTGTTCTTGGTTACAAAACACTTTTCTTGTTCAAAAACATTGGGAAACAAACATTTAACATTATCATCAAAAACTTCAAACTCTTTAAGAAGCAAACATAATTGACCAAATTCATGTGTTATTGCTTTCCCTTGGGATTTTATCCTTAGAGGTTTCTAAACAATTGGATTTATATCTCAATTTGCTTACTAAAGTCAACAATAGTAAACTTTTTCCTTAAATTCCTTGATTTCCACATAATACACTTTGTGGGCTGATAAGAAGTTGAGACATTAGACATTTTAGTTGGAAGAAACCTAATCAAGAAGTGTTTGTGGTAAAAAGAAGTCACTAAAAAAACCTAAGAACAATTGGACCCCACACATGTGTCTCTAATGATTTCACACAAGATCAAAATCCAAAAACCAAAAACAAAAGCTCTTAGTCCAAAAGAACATCAAAAGCGTCTCTCAACACTCTATGAATTCAGACAAAGATTACTTTACAACTTTTACAGAAGAGTTTCAAGAAACAATCCCAATTTGTATGAGTTCTTTTGTCAACAAAATCCAAATCCTTTTCGAGAATTTGAGTACCTTGTTTAGAGTAAAGCATGTTCTTCAAAACTGAGGTCTTGTAAACAAGAGTCTTTTTAGGTATACCTAGGATCAAAGTCAAAACCTTCATCCATCTTTCAAACATCAAAACAAAATCATCCCACCAACAACTCTTGAAAATATTGAAATCATCCTTCATGCTAGGCTTTTTGGAAAATAAAAAATCATCAAAATCCTTGAAACAAATCCTTGAATCAAAGCATCAAATCATCTTTGGCTAGGTATGTGTAAGATGCATCCTCCTTCATGTGCATAGTCAAAAATCATCAAAAATCATATTGTTTAGCTAGCTATATGTAGATGCATCCTTCTTCATATGCTTAGTTGAATTATCATCATGTTTGGTTAAGTGTGGGTAGATGCATCCTTCTACCTACACTTAGTCAAAATATCATTTTGTGAGAAAGTTTATCCCATAGATAACATCCAACATCTTGGGATCCATTTGCTCATTATCCAAAATCAAATCAAGGTTAATCCAAAAATCAGAGAATCCAAAATCAAAATCCAAAAAAGTCCAAAAAGTATAGCATCCCCTCAAGATCTTCTAAGACTTCAATCATCCACATCATCCATCTTTTACACATCTTCATCATTTCACCTTTGATCCTTAAAACATCCTAAATTTTCTCTTTTGTACCTAAAGTTAGATCAATCCAAAGAATTAGAGATTCATCTCCCACATTCGTGAAAATTGATTGCCATTTTATGGTGCAAACTAGATCTCAATACAAGAGGAACATGGAAGCCAAAAAAGAAACATCCACTTCAAGTGACCTAAGTCACGCAAATTCCGAAATAAATCTTGTGGGATCAAGCAATCCTATAACTAAATTTCCTTCCTTATCACAAAATCCTCAGGAGGAATGTCAAGTGGAGGATCTTACCAATAATCCCTTCAGAATGACACAAGATGAGATCATTGAGATGGTCCAAAATCCTGAGAATCAAAAAATTATCAACATCATGATGAGACTCAATTCCTCACTATACATGCTTGAATTAGTAAAACAAGGGGCTAAACTCCCTTCCAATTTCGACGTGAGCACTATAGTGGAACCATCTTTTGGGTTCATGCCTCCAATTTCAAACACACTCCCAAATTCATCTACACCTCCATTCTGAAGCATCACTCAAAACATCCCCCAAATTACATCATCCATTGCTCCAACCCAACCCATAGTTAACAAGGGAAGTGCATTTGTCAATGCACTACAAACACATCCCCTCGTAAACAATCAAGATTTGGATTCAAACACCATCTTGGGACAATCCATACCCCAAAATCCATCACATCCATATGTCCCCCTCACCTTTCATGATCCTAATGACCAATCATCATTTTGCGCAACACCTCAAACTTCTTTCCCCATAACCTCACAAGGAGAAGGAGACTTATTTGGACCAGGGGGCATCTTTGACACTACATCTTCATCAATCCCCTAAGGGAGTATGCCACTCACATTTCCACCACTTCCACCATTATCCACATCTCCCCTCGATTTAGGGCTTCCCCCTTTACCAAACATCAATCAACAAAATCAAATCAACCCACCAATCATCAATCAAGGCATTGTATCAAATCCTCAAATCTTGTCATCAATATCACAACAGCATATGGCAACCATCCCGATAATGCAAGCCACCACCATCACATCATCAACCATCCCCCAAAGATCTCAAAACATGGTCTCTCAAGGACCAAGCATATCGATTGCACCATCCACCACTCAAATCCCAAACATCAATATGACGGTGCCTCTCATTACCACAACAAGCACCATTCCAAACCCACCTCCACCACCACCTCCACCCAATTCAAACACATCAAACCAATACAATTTTTCCCTGCAAGCCACTCAACAGGCTACCTATCAAAAAGCACTCCAAAAAATCCAAAACTGACAAGCTACACAGCTAGTTGCTCAATAATTTTCCCAAGCCGCTCAAGCCGCACAAGTACTACAAGTGAAACAAACACAGCAGGCTGCACAAGCCCAAGCCTTATTACAACAACAAGCACAAGCAACTCAAGCCGCTCAAGTAGTGTAGGCTACACAAGCCGCACAAGTTGCACAGATTGCACAAGCTTCCCAACAAGCACAAGCCTAGACACAGGTACAAGCATAAGCTCAAGCCCAATACCAAGTTGCCCAACAAGCACAAGCACAAGTGCAAGTGCAAGCACAGGCACATGCACAATACCTCACACAACAACAAGCATCCCAGCAACAAGCATATTATCAAGTGTTGAAGCAATACCAAGAACAACAAGAAGCAGCCCGATTAGCAGCCCAACAACAAGCATTGTTGGCGCAACAATAGCAGCAAGCTCAACAATAGGCACTGTTAGCTCAACAACAAAAAGCATTGTTGGTAAAACAACAACTGTAGGCATACTTGGTACAACAAAATATGCAAACACCAACCAACCCACACATCCAGCCGACAATTGATCCACCACAAAATACTTTTATCCCACCCCCTGGTCCACAAAATGACGTAGCAACACAAATCAAGTTACTCTCACAACAAATTTTGGATCTTTAGTCGGGGAGAACCACCAAAACACCCAACAACTTGTGTCATTACCCATTCGATAGGAGTCTTACAATGAAACCGTTCTCAAAAGGATTTGAAATCCCAAAATTTGATAAGTACCGTGGGATGAGAAACCCTGAAGATCACATCAAGGAATTCTAGGTTCATTGCATGGAAGTTGCATATGATGATACCTATCTAATGCGGTTATTTCCTAGAAGTTTGGCTAGCACAACCATGGAGTGGTTTTCTCGCCTTCCTCCTGGCATCAAAAATTTCTAAGAGATAGTAGACGCATTCATCAAAAATTATGCATTCAATATTGGAATGGATGTCAGTCTAGAGGAACTCTCAGCTCTGAAATAAGAGAAGAATGAATCATTTGCTTCATTCCCACAATGATGGCAATCCAAGGCCAATCAGAGAAAATGGGCCATGCTTGAAGAACAAGTCTATACTATCATTTCGAATCTTGACAGAGCCTTGGCATTCCGCCTTAAAGTGTAGGGAATCACCAAAAATGACTAGTTGATCTCCAAGGTGCTTAATATTGAACAAGCCCTTATGTCACAAGGAGGATCACCTGCATATCCCAAACAACAAAACAATCACCCATCTTCCAGTTACAATGACAAACCATGTACATGGGAAAGAAACAATAATGTTACCAATGATGTTGTTGTCAACGCCAAAGTTGTCATCAGTGCCCATCAGAAAAACACACCTGCACCCCAAAAACAACCCCAAAACCACCATCAAGCTAACGTAGCAACACAACAGCCAAACAATCAAGCAATCAACAACGTAAACGATCAAATGGGACCACCCCAGTGAAAGAAAAACTCCCCTAAGCGCAAGTACACTACCCTTGGGGAACCACTCGAGGTCATCATGAAGAAATTAATAAACAAAAACCTCATCAGGGCTCCCACTTATGAGAATTACTAGGAACTAGATGTCAAACCACCCTGGTATAATGAAAACAAGCTCTGTGACTTCCAAAAAATCAAAGGGCATACCACTAATAGTTGCATGAGGTTGAAAAACCTAATCCAAGACCTGATTGATCAAAAAATCATAAATGTGGAGCAGCCAGTAGGAAACCAGAACCTCAAAATCTACACGAATCCAATGCCTAATCATAATAACAAAGGGAACAACAATAACTACAAAGGAAAAGGCACCTTCAAGAGCATAAATCATGTATTTGACCATGTTGTCGCATCCTTGGATGAATATTGTGCTACTATCACCATCAAAGGAGCCCATGGTGATTGTGGAGTCACCACAAGAGGCAGGAAGATTACTATTGTAGGGTCATCTCAACCAAACAGAGCACCCAACTCCAACTCAAGATCTGTTCCCAATGGTTATAATGTCCTTGATCAGTTGAAAAGAACCCCAACACAAATCTCCATCATGGAGTTGCTAAAAATTTCATCCGCCCACAAGAAAATCCTTGAGGAAGCATTGGCTTCATCCACCATCTCTGCAAATCTTTATACAAAACAATTCCAAGCTATGGTTGGCAACATCATTACCCAAAATCTCCTTATGTTCTCCAATCAAGATTTTCCTACCCAACCATCTCACAACTGTGCACTCCATTTAGAGTTCCTAGTGCAGAAAAAAATGTTCAATCGAGTCTTAGTCAATGGAGGTGCAGGTTTGAACATTTGTTCCCTCAAGCTCATTAAGAACCTAAAAAATATCTGAAGATTCCATCGACAAAGGTAAAGGCATCACAATCAGGGTGTATTATGATCAAGAAAGAGTGTCCCAAGGCACAATTCAAATCCCTATTCAAGTAGGGCTAGCAATCATGGAAACCACTTGTCAAGTCCTTGACCTTGATCTACCTTATAACATTCTCTTGGGATGTCTGTGGATCCATGCAATGCAAGTAGTAGCATCAACCTTTCATCAATGTGTCAATTTCACATATGAAGGCCAAGAGGTCACCAACCATGGAGATCCTGAACCATTCTCTTACTACAAAAACCTAGAGGCAAAATACTACAAGATCCCTCAAGTGCCTAAAAAAATGATGAAGGGCCATCAACACCATACATTGATCCAGCCACTCTCACTTCCACTTTTGTGACAGAGACACCCGCCACTCTCACCATCCCCACCATCTCTGATATCAAAGTCATCATCCAGGACAATGGTTGGGGAAACTATATAATTCCCAAAATTGATTTTGTGGTGGGAGAGTTACCACAATCTCCCAGATCACGAGGATGACCGCAATCAAATGAAGCCTCAACATCCCAAGCATCCACTGAAGGATATTCCAACTTCAGAAGTTGGGGAGATCTCAACCCAGAATTAATAAAGGAGGACTTATCCCATCTCATGTATCAAGACAATAGACCGACAACTGATCTACCAATGGATGACAACATCAAAGGCTTGTAAATGATGCTCGCAATGGGCTATGACAGAAACCAAAAACTGGGGAAAAATCAAAACGGGCTTCTAATACCCATCATTTCGGAGATGCGAATGAGAAATATTGGCCTTGGATGTACCTCTCCAAGTATAACCATATGTGGCCAAAACTCCAAGAAAGCCAAAACTCCTTAGCAAACGACAACCACCCTTAAATTTCTCGTATCCACTGGTTTTCCCTTAGATAATTTCACCTTTGACATCACTGAGGTGTGTAGTAGTGAGGATGATGAACCTTAGAGAGGTATACCGACACTTTTTGAAGACTCTAACCTCTTTATGATCAGCACCCTATCCTATGAGTCTAAGAACTAATCACATGAGATAAAAGCTAGTCTACCCCCAACTCATCAATTATGACAAACGAGGACCACCAATTCTTGACACATTAAAAAATGATGAGGTGCTCTCAGAATTCATGGGACTGCGGGATAATACTCCATGTGGGGATCATAAAGTAGGATTCATCATCGAACTATACACACAGGCATACTATGGGGAAACGATTGAATCCCTCAGTCGCAAAATCAAAAAATTGAGAATAATCTCTAGGTTCTTGAGTGAAAACCACACTGTGGCACTCTCTGACCTGAAAATAGTAAAAAGAAAGGATGTATCTGATGGTGAAAACCTCTTTGAGGTGCCTGAGGATGGGGGATTCAATCTTCCTCTCAAATCTTTACATCAGGAAAAATCAGCAGTCCTAGCCAAAAAATGCAACCTAGTCAACTTGGGAACAAAGGAGACACCACACATCACATTCTATGTAGAATCATTACTATCAGAGGAACAAGAGCTCCTAGCAACCTTCTTGAGAGAGACAGGTTAATTTTGCATGGAGCTATGTGGACATGCCCAGGCTCGATCCAAAGATTGTGGTTCATCATCTAGCATTTTACCCTGAAGCAAAGCCTTTCAGACAAAAAATGAGAAAAATACATCCTCAAATTGCCCTACTAGTCAAGATGGAATTAAAGAAGCTACTTGATGTAGGATTCATACGTCCAATCGACTACATGGAGTGGGTGTCAAATCTGGTTCCTGTTTCAAAACCTGATGGGGGCATCTGCATCTACACGGATTTTAGGGACCTAAACAAAGCATGTTTGAAACATGATTTCTCATTGCCTAACATTGACATGATAGTAGACATGACTGTGGGACATGAAATGCTTTCTCTGATGGACGGTTTCTCTGGGTACAACCAAATAATGATTGCCAAAGAAGATCAACACAAAACAGCCTTCACTTGCCCATGGGGGACTTACTACTGGAATATGATGTTATTCAACTTAAAGAATGTTGGGGCCACTTACCAAAGAGCCATGACGTTAATCTTTCATATTATGATCCACAAAATTGTCGAAGATTACATTGATGACGTACTAGAAAAATCTAGAAAGAGGAGAGATCACATAGCAACCTTGAGTGTTATTTTTGATAGGATGGAGGAATGCAAGGTCCGTTTAAATCCAAAGAAATGCGTCTTCGGTGTACAGTTAGGAAAACTGCTAGGATACATAGTGTCAATGAGGGGTATTGAAATAGATCCCACCAAGGTAGAATAAATCCTTGAGATGGAGGCACCAAAAACATTGAAATAATTGAGAGGCCTCCAAGGTAGGCTTTAGTCCATCTGCAGGTGCATAGCACAACTGGTAGACAAGAAAATCCTGTATTCTCACCTACTTCACAAGGAAGTAGCATACAAATGGGATATAAAGTGTGAGGAAGCATTCAAAAAAATCAAAGAATATCTGCTCACACCTCTGGTCCTCATGCCACCAATCCCAAGAAAGCCACTAATCCTCTGTGTCAGCAACAACAACAGCCCTTGATGCTCTCCTAGCTCAACACGATGAAAATGGGATAGAAAGGGCCATCTATTACATCAGTCGCACAATGGTTGGGCATGAATGAAACTACTCATTCATCAAAAAATCTTGTCTACTAGTAATGTTTGCTTCACATAAATTTAGACATTACATGTTGGCACACAAAATCAAACTCATCGCCAAGATTGATCTAATCAAGTACCTATTATCAAAGGCAATGCTCACAGGAAGGATGGTCAAGTGGGTCATGATACTATCAGAGTATGACATCAAGTACATGGAAAAAAAAGTAATCAAAGGCCAAGTGATCACAGATTAGCTTGCAAAAGCACCCATCTATTCAGAGAATCCACTCATATCAAAGTTTCCAGATGAATCCATCTTCAATCTCAACATAGTCAACCATTGGAAACTATACTTTGATGGCTCCTACACATAGCATGGATCAGGAGCTGGTGTCTTCTTCATCACCCCATAGGGGGAATGTATACCTAGATTCTACAAATTGGAATTCCCCTGCACTAATAGCATTACAGAATATGAGGCTTTAACCATAGGTCTCAAAATAGCAGTGCAGTGGCATATCATGACCCTCAAAGTATACATAGACTCCTAGCTGATAATAAATAAAGTGAATGACGAGTACCAAATAAAGGATGATAAGTTGAATCCATACAAAAAGTTGGTAGAGAGCCTCAAAGAAACATTCATTGATATCACATATGAGCAGATTCCCAGAGCAAACAATAGAGCAGTAGATGCCATGGTAACTATTAGATCCCTACTGGACATCCCTTGCAACATCCTGAGACATGAATTCTTGGTAGAGCAGCTTCCCATACCTGCATTCGAGGTACCAGAGTCAGGATTTGTGTGCAAAATAATTGGTCCCAGTGATCCCTGGTACCATGAAATTTATACCTACTTACGAATGGGGGTCCTACCCGCTGACCTTCAAGCCTAAAATAAACCATTTTCAAGAAAGCATCCCGATTTGTCATCCTAGGAAACACCCTTTACCGTAGGAGCATAGAAGGAACCTTATTACGATCCCTAAATATTGAGGAGGCATTGACCGCCTTAACTGAGGTACATAACGGTATTTATAGTTCACACTCGAGTGGAATGACCTTGGGCAAGAAATTGCTGAGGACGGGGTATTATTTGCCTACTATGGAAAGGAAAGCACATGACTACGTCAAAAGGTGTCTACAATGCCAGTAGCATGGGGACCTCATCCATGCACCAGCTCAAGAGCTCCATCTGATTGTCACACCATGGCCCTTTTCGTAGTGGGGGCTCGATCTTGTTGGGAAAATCACCCCCACCTCATCCAATGGTCACAAGTTTATCATAACCGCCACTGAATATTTCACCAAGTGGGTGGAAGCCATGCCAATGACATACATAACTGGGAAGCAGATATCAAAATTCATCTTGAACTATCTCATATGCTACTATGGTGTCCCACAAGCCATTATCTTAGATAATGGGATACCATTCAAGAATCAAGAGGTCCACGACCTATGTGAAAAAATCAAAATCCAACATCGCTTCTCTACACCATACTATCCCCAAGGCAATGGCCAAGAAAAAGCCACCAATAAAACCATTCTAAAGATCCTCAAGAAAATAGTCAATGACATAGGTCGTGACTAGCATCTGTAGCTAAATCCCACCCTTTGGGCCTATCGAACCAGCATCCACACACCCACAGGCACCACCCCATTCTCCCTAGTATACAGGTCAGAAGCTATACTGCCCATCGAGATCGAGCTCCCATCACTGAGAATATCATTGAAAAACCTCATCACAAATGAGGAATACCGAGTATCAAGACTAAATGAGCTAGAGCTATTGGATGAGCGGCATATGGATGCCTTAAATCATTTACAATTCTATCAGAACCGACTAAAGAGGATCTATAACAAGAAGATCAGGAGTCGTACATTCCAAGTTGGAGAATTAGTACTGAAGGAGAATCAAAAGAACATCCCAAATCCAAACAACAGAGGAAAATTTGAACCCAACTAATTGGGACCATTCATCATCACAATGAACTACAAGTCAGGAGCATATCAGTTATCAACACCTGAAGGTGAGCCTCTGTAGGAGCCCATAAAAAGATCCCATCTCAAAAAGTTCTACACCTAAATCTTTCAAGGTATAGAACCAAAAAAACAAAAAAATCAAAAAAACCAAAAAAACCAAAAAAAAAATCAGAAAAAGGGATTGAAAATAGTAAAGAGAAAAAATTGTCCTCTAGTGAAAATCACTTCGGTGGTGCTTTGGGCAAGTACCTTGGTGAAAACCTGGCAAACAGGTGCCTTGTGTAAATAAGCACTTTCCATCCACCAGGATCTTCACGGCTTGTTCCGCATCATTCATTCATCCATTAAGCTTTCATTATGCTTCCATCACATTCCATATCACCCATCCATCATCCGTTCAACATCCACATCATAGCTTGGTCCTGTGTTTGTGTCATGATCCCTCCTAGTACTACTCAACCCATTCACAAGGTCAGTTTGTCTTGCCTCTATCAAAGTAGTCTATTGCATCATGCTGGGGGCATGTTCGCATTAGATCAGATTTGTGTATATTCTTGAGGTTAGAAAACTAGAAAATCCAAAAACATCAAAAAACCAAAAAAACCAAAAACATCAGAATATCACAAAATCCAAAAACATTCAAAACATATCAAAATCCAAAAAAACAAGTCAAAAAGGTCAGTCAAAAAATCAAAAATAGAGTCTTCTTGTTGAACTACGGGTCTCTGAGCCTTGAACATAGGCAAGGTTGATCTTTGATCATCCCCCGAGATACTTAGATCAATCCTTTAGGAGTCTGTCATAATAAACTGGCAGTCCATTCGTTCATATCTCATCAATAATCAAGTCTATGTCAATCAAACTACATGGTCTCTATGTGTATAATGTAGGAAAGGATAATATGTTGATCAGTCCCCGAGGCCCCTAGGATAGGTCTTTAGGTTAGTCTCCTGGTCAAAATCTCAAAAAACCCCAAAACATTTTGAAAATCAGAAAATCAAAACATTTGAAAAATCTCAAAAATACCAAAAACAACCTCAAAACATTTCAAAACATCAAAAACATCCAAATATTGGAAAAAATCCATCTATCTCATCTCGCTTTCACCTACACTAAACATCATTCATAATAAATCATCATCATCCTCAACCTTTGGTGAAACAGTCAAAAACAAGTCTAGCAGATCAAAAGTGAAAACCAAAGCCTCAAAATCTAAGATCTAGGTCAGTACATAAGCAAGTTAGTCAACTCTTTGTGTCACTAGCCTATCATCCAATCAATCCCATATCAAAATTATTTGATATCGTCATGTCCTGGGATGCATCCTTCCTACAATGGACATCAACATCAGGCATCATCGTAGTTTAGTCTTGGCTAGTGGTATTAAAGAACATTAACTTGTTTGTTTACTTTATCTTTATCTTTTGATTTATCTTATTACGCTCATTCCAAGGACCTCTCGATGATGTCCAAACAGAAGGATTTAGAGAGATAGGAATGGGGCAACAATCATTATCTTTTATCTATTGTGCTTGTTGGATATTCTTGTAATATAACTTGGTCATGCGTGCTTTTTTTAGGTGTAGGGAGGATGTTTTAGATATCTTGTTGACCACATAGGATGCCTTCCTATGTTTTGGCTAGAGATGTTTGAAATATCTGAACTGCACTCTAAATAAGGTTTCGTACACCAGGTGTGAACAAGAATACTCCTATCTGATTTTTGAGTCAAAGTCCATTAGACTAGGTGCAACACCATCCTGGTTCTTTATACCTTGATGCATCATGCCTACATGTGTAATCAAACATAAGGTAATTGGCCCTTTGAAAATCCTAACTCCTCAGCAAGTAATCATCATCATTATCATCATCCCGTGTCTTGTTGGAATCTCTTATTTTCTTCTATCTCTTTCTTTTCACGATAACATGGTACCATGACAGTTAATCAAATCATCATCATCATTGCATTCACCCTGCATTCACAAACCATCAACACATTGCATATTGCATATTGCATATCATATAGGAAACATTAAATCATATCATAGCATTGCATTTTACACATTGCATATTGCATATTGCATATCATATAGGAAACATTAAATCATATCATAACATTGCATTTTACACATTGCATATTGCATATTGCATATCATATAGGAAACATTAAAATCATATCATAACATTGCATTTCCATTATACATAATATAAATTAGTTATTCTAAGCATCTCATGAATCATTGCATTACATTCATTTCACATAAACATAAAAGAAATCATCCCATAGCATTATAAAACATCTGCATCATCATAGCATCATTTGCATTACACTATCACATATCATATATCAAAGTATCCATATCATAAACATCATGTATATTCATCATATCATAGATATCATCATAAAATTCATGAACATCATCATACCACATCATCATAAGTGCATATCATACATAGAAAAGGTACATTACATCATACCATCCATCATTGCATAATATAGATTTGTTAGTCTAAGCATTTGCACCATCATAACATTTTGCATAGAACATTAAAAATACATACGAAAAGGTACTGAAAAATAAATGCATCCATACATCATCACATAGCATATCCATCACATAACCATCATGGAATCATAATATAGAATAATTGCATAGCATGTAGAAATTAAAAATCCATCCATAATACATCAAAGTAAAGATATAACATAACATATAGCACATCGCATCAAAATCATCATCTCATATATCATCAAAGTATACACTGTCATGGTACAAAAATCTGATCAATGTACATGTGTAATGTCAATAAGTACAAAATGGCCCATGGGACTATAAAAAATAAGCCCATGGGATACAAAAAGAATCATGTCTGATCAAAATAAATCCTAGCCATGCTGATTGATGCCCTCACCACCTGCTCTCTCGCCATGCTCCTCTGCAAGACTGTGCCTTGTCCTCTGTGAGAAACCTGGGACTCGGCTTGGTCTCAACACGACCTAGTGGTAATGCATCCTGCAACCATCAACCTCCTAGATGGCCTCCCTGTATGAACGAAGTGATACCATGTTCAGGGAGGAGGATGCGGCCATGCTCTCTAGCTGCTGTTAGCAGCCCATCTCTACCATTGCCTATAACTTTGTGGCTTGTCTCTGCAAAATGGTCTAGTCCCGCTCTGCTTTGGACTGATCTCTCTTAGCTATCAATGCCTGTACCTGGTCTTGTAGCTGTAGAATCTTCATGTCTCTTAGATCTGACTATAGGGGAGGCTATACTGGGGGATGATCCTAATCCCCATCCCTGGGGGGCATTGGGATCCTATCCCGGTGTCTTGGATCCTACTCCTATCAGGGGGCATCCTGTCTCTGCTCTCCAATCTTTGGATCTCCAGGTGGTTGGTCCTATGGCCCACGATCTTTAATTGGCTGAACTAGTGGTGGCCCACCACCACCCTAATCCTGATCTCCCTCCCCCCATCCCTATCCTACTCCCCTACCTCTAGCTCTTCATTGAGCAGAAGGTGTCCCCAGAACTGTAAGCCTCAACACTGGCTGAAACCAATATCTATAGGCCTGCATGGTCCCTGGATCTACCTATCTCTGGTCATATGGCCATGGCCTGGCCACTAGCTACATGAAACTCTGAACTGCCTCATGGGTAGGTATATACCAGCCCTAGGAGATCTGGCTCACTATCCTCGCAAAAATGGCCATGTACTAATCGTCTGGCCTATCCTGTGGCTCACTGAACTGTATCTAAACCCTGCCTAGTAGGTACATCTCAATCATTGTATGCGCTCTACCCTGCATAAGTCTATCTTGGCAGGCGAAGAAGAGCTGCTATGCATCATCAAACCAAGTTGGCTGCCCAAGGTATGGCTGCCACCTAAACACTCGCATATCATCAAGGACCCTCCTCCAATGAGGAATCTCATGTTGTCCTATGTGAGTAAAAGATAGGCCTCCTCTATATCGCCAGACCACTAGATCATCTGGCTCCATCAGAACTGTAACAACTCTTGGACAAAGCATGGGGATGTGCTCCCATGCCCAGATATGCAGAAGTGTGACCCTTGCCCCAAGTGCTCTACCATCCAGATAGGAAAACTCATGAAGATCTTTGTAAAGAGAGGCTAGCAGAACTGGTCCCCATGCAAATAGTGTCGATCACCACCAGACCATGAACTCCCAAGTGAGCCCCCACCTAGGATTGAAGTATCAGCCCCACCGATCTGGTGTGACAAGACCCGATATAATGGCTGCAATAACTAAGTGGTAAGGTGATATGAGGGGCTTGTGGCACTCCAACTCAATCTGGCCCTCACAGAATATAATCTCATCAATGTCCATGATGGCATAACAAGCCTCCCTCCCAAAATCCATGTCATAAATAACTCGCTCGCCATGGATAGGTAATCTTAGGATCCGCTACACATCCTCTAGTGTGACTATGGCCTCACCCATCAGAAGGTGGAATGAGGAGGTCTCACTGTGCCACCTGTCAGCAAGTGTCATCATCACGCCCAAGTGTGTCTGCATAGGCGGTGCATAGGCGATGTACCAAAGACCCATCTCTCCTAGGAACTCCTATTGTCAGTCAAACAAATCATTCAGAAGACCAAAAATCTCTCGAGACCTATGCTCACATGAGTAGATCTCTCTCTCCTCCTCCTGCATCAGGAAATTCACCATGTTAAAATTCATCAAAAAAATCTTGATCGTGGCTTGTCCTGGCATTCTGAAGTAGCTCCAGCATCACTGCTTATGAAGGCGGTGTAGTTTGCAAACTTCAAACTACACTGCTAGAGTCTTCAAAGTCCCAAATTGCACTGTGGCACCACAATTTGTGATGGCGAGTTAGTTTAGAATGAGCCCTAATTCTAAAGAGCAGCGTGGCGGTGCACTTTGCAAAAGCGCCTTGGTTTGGAGTTTGGACTCAAACTCCAAACTGCACTGTGGCATCCCTATTTGCGATGGCGATGCAGTTTGACTCCAAGTGGCACTGTTTAAAAATTCGAGCAGCACTATTTAGCACCACTCCTAAAGACCTAAATTCTTCACGTAATAAATGGACACATGAATCAAAAGCAAGCTTGGGTTAAGTTGACTCACCGGTGGTCCAGTGTCGAGAAGCCTCTGATGTGTCTGTACCCTATCAGAAATGTGCATGGGGAGATGTCATTGCACCATTTCTCCAAGGTTTCAGAGCTCAAAACTTGCAGAATCTCTCAAGACTGAATGTGAAAATGAATTGGAAGTGGCCCCTCAAGGCCTATTTAAGCCTAAAAATTAGGATTTTTTGACCTCGTTTGGCTGTCCTGCTAGGGTTTTGGACCCTTGATCCCATTTTGATCCGTCTAAAGGCTTTTTTGCATCGTTTTTTGCATTTTATCTCATTTTTTGACCTTCCGGATCCTTTCTAGACTTGTCAGGGACCTTGTCCTCTTTTTTCGCGAGATCACCCAAAAATTAGAAATTTCATCCGATTTCTCGAGGGGCCATTATAGTAGCATGTTTTGTCTGTTGGGGCAAATTTTAAAATTAGAAAATCTTTGGCTTTTGATTGAGACAGTTTATTCTTTGAAACAACATAGCAAGTGCATCGCTTCAAAGAGGGGAAAAATGTAGACACGCAAAATGTATTGATTCACATTACACGCTTGATCCCAATTACTAACACCGTTTCATCCTAAATCATCCCTTTGTCTAACCATTTAATTGAATACCCTTATTTCATTAAATTCATCAATTTTCCTCCCTTAATTAAATAAATCATTTATCTGATTAAGTCACTCTCTCTTGTTAATTAAATCAATCAATCTGATCTAATTAACCCTAGCTCTTTATTAATTAAATAAATCAATTTTTTTAATTAATTTCTAAAGTCTATCTCATTAAATTAAATAAATTAAAAGCTTATTTTATTTAATCTAACATTCATCTCCTTTAATTAAATAAATCAAAAATATTTATTTAATTAATATTAAAATCACATTCTTGTCATCCTTTATTTAAATCAACCCATAAATCTAAGTCAAAGTTGTCACATCATCTAATTCCTCATTAAATTAATTAACCCTCGATTAAGTTAATCCTAACCCATGTCCCTATTAGAGTAAAGTAATTAATTAACTTTACTCTCCTCTTAAGACTTCACTTTATGCACATATATTAGTCATTTAATAATTAATATTAATTATTAAATGCACTCACCTTAGGGTTAGGTTTTCCTTTCCGTTTTGATCTCCTTTTATAAGGATTGATCCCTTGTATTGTATTCACTTCTCGATGTTCTTTTTTTAGTTTGATAGTACATTCTTGCATATTGTTAGAGCAAAACCCTTGTTTTGTTTCCTACAAATTTTTTCCTTGTGATAGGTTTTTGCATGCAGGTTTCTTGGGCTTAATAGATTTGTTTTTCATCAAATCTTACATGGTATCAGAGTTGGATCTGTTGTAGCTTGTTCATGTTTGAAGAAAAAAGGGAGCAAGGGTTTGACAAAAGAAATTTGGGATTCTTTGGCTAATTTGAGAGGTTCTAGGTGTAGTTTTCAGATCTGGTATTCCTTGCCCAACGATATTTTTTGTTTCTTTTTTGTCAAAAAAAAAAAAATTAGGGTTTTTTACAAGCGCATGCATGTGAAAAGGGATTTTTTTGGGGTGTCCTTTTCTGTGATGTTCATAGTGGTGTCCTTCCTGGTATCATTTACTAGACTTGCACCTTATTCCTCTGAACGTCGTGCATGAGCCGATGTTTGCGTTGGCAGATCTAAAAAGGCAGAACTTCAAACTCTCGCGGGCACCGTACTTTGACTTGAAAGTTTTTTTTACTGACAATTTTTATCCAGATCTACATTCTATTTCATCAGTAAATTCTTCAGGTACATAGAGATTTTTCTCAATCATCTATTGCTTTCTATTGTTTTATGGCTTTCAGTTTGTATTGGGGATTGGATTTTTGCATTGTCGGGGGGTGTTTTTTCTAGCTTTCTGTCATTTACATCAAAAAACTAGAATCTATAAAAACCAAAACAAACAAACAAACCCCTTCTGCATCTTTTGTCTAGTTCTGAAAGACCACTAAATAATAAAAAAAAAATTAGAGCAGTTGAGGCACAGTTCACAGGATGGCCGATAGATCTATTGAATCTCTCACACTGCATAATTATCACACTTAGAAGGGTTGCATGATGAATCTTCTCTAGTCTCGAGGGTTATGGTCCTATTTGGATGAGGTTCAGCCTCAGTTGACTCATGCCTTTGAGGTTATGCAGCACAGGAACAATATGGATCAGGCTATGGGATTTATGGCTTTGCACATTTCCGATAGTCTCCTGTTTCATCTTGATGGTTGTCTCACTCCTTGTGCCATTTGGACCAAGTTTGATGGACTTTTTGGTACTATCAATGAGTTCATAACTTTACAGCTTGAGGCCGAGTTAACTTCCTTGGTACCTGATTCGTTTCCCTCCATTAAGGACTTCCTAATGAAGTTCAAACAACAAAGATCTATCTTGCAGGGTTGTGGAAAGGTTAAGATTGATACAGAGTGCATCTTCCTAATCCTCTCCAAGCTTCGAGGTCCATTTCAGATCTTCTCTTCGACCTTCCATTCCACCATGGATGCCTTGGGTGCTCGACATGTCATGCCTACTTTTGAGGCCTTTTGTGATCATCTGACTCGTGAGCAAGCTAAGCTCAAGCAGATGGATTCACTTTCAGGTTCACAGAACCAAGTGTTGGTAGCCCAGTCCTCCAAGGGAAAACAAAAGTAGGAAACCAAAGCCTAAGAAAGATTCAGGGGCTAGTGAGAATCCCTCCAAGCCACCACTTAAGTTTGATTCAAAACCATAGCCCAAACAGAAATCTTCACAGTCTGGTGAGTCTTCCTCCAAGACTAAGAAGAAATCTGGTGATCCTTGCAGTTTTTGTGGAAAGGAAGGACATCCAGTTTCCAGGTGTTGGAAACATTTAGAGGCTTTAGAGAAAGCCATGAAATAGCATAATATCAGTGCACCTCAACCTCCTTCACATCCCATAGGGAAAGGTCATGCTCTTTCTGCACAAGCATTGTCCTCAGAATCCACTTGGATTCTAGATTCTAGTGCCTCTCACCATATGACACACACATAGGATTTGGTCACCGCTCTTGCCCCTACAGGCACTAGACATATTGCAGTTGGTGACTCAGCACAAATTTTAGTTTAGGGTTCAGGTATTGTCTCATTGGATGGTGGTTGTCTTCAGGATGTGCTTTTGGTTCCTGACATTTCGATAAACCTTCTATCTGTTTATCATATTTGCCACTCTGGCTCTGGTAAGACAGTTGAGTTCTCACCACATGATGTGGTTATTCGAGACCTTCATGATCCTGACTTGGTTGTGGCTACTGGGAGTGTGGATTCTGCATCATGCTTATACAAATTTGATGGCTTTAAGAGTTCAAACACTATTGGTTCCTCTCTTATAGCACATGCAGATTCCGTGAGCAGGCTTTAGCATGAGCATTTTGGCCATGTCAATTACAGATATCTACAGCAGATGAGTACTCAGGCACTTGTGATTGGGCTCCCACATATTTCTTGTATTGATGGTGTATGTCGAGGTTGTGTCCTTGGCAAACATCATCGAGATCCTTTTCCTAAGGGTCGAGCCACTCATGCTAGGGCACCCCTAGAGTTGGTACATAGTGATCTTATGTCCTTTCTGACTCCTTCCTTTTTAGGGGCCCGCTATGTGCTCACTTTTATTGATGACTTCTCCAAACGTACATGGGTGTACTTTCTTAAGTATAAGTCTGATGTCTTTGACTCATTCAGGACTTTTAAGACATTTGTGGAGAAATAATCTGGACTTTCTATCAAGAGGATACGCACAGATAATGGGGGGAATATGTTAATCAGGATTTTATAGACTTTTGCACTAAGCATGGTTTACAGCATCAGTTTATAATTCCTTACACCCCTCAGTAGAATGGTGTCGCTGAGAGAAAGAACATAACCTTACGAGAGATTGTAAATTGTATGATACAGTCTCGAGCTATGAGTTCTTCATTTTGGGTTGAGGCAGTCAATTTTGCCAATTATATTCATAATCAGATGCCTCATAAGGCATTGCAACATATGACTCCTGAGGAGGCTTGGACCCATGTCAAGCCTGATGTTTCTACATTCTGAGTTTTTGGTAGTGAGGCTTGGGCATTTATTCCTGATGCTCAGCAGAAAGCCATGGAGAGGAAGAGCTGACCACTCATATTTTTTGGCTACTGTGAGGATGTTAAGGCATATAGGTTGTTTGATCTTGATTCTAGAGAGGTCTTGTTTCGACGGGATGTCCAGTTTGATGAGCGCTATCCTCAAATGGATTCTCCATCACTAGCTTTTCCCTCATTGCCTACTCCTCCCTCTTCATCTCTTGAGGATTACTTATCTCTTGAGGATGATGTAGATGATGATCCACCATCTCCACCACCACAAGTTGCTCTATCTTTTCCTAGGTGGGCCCGTGTCACTGTTGATGCAGCTGGTTCTTTGGCAGGTGATCCTTCAGATACTAGTCGTACTCGTGCTCAGACATCTGGTTCTAGTCTTTTGAGTCATGCCATTTTGGATGATCCTTAGAATTTTTCAGAGGAGACAGGTCACCTTGAGTGGGATAGGGCCATGGATGAGGAGTATTCTTCTTTGCTGAAGAATCATACTTGGGATCTTTGTCCTCTTCCTAAGGGAAGAAAGTTGGTTCGGTGCAAGTGGGTGTACCATACCAAGTATGTTGTAGATGGTTCTATTGATAAGTATAAGGCATGTCTTGTTGCTAAGGGGTTTTCTCATGTAGAGGGTATTGACTACTCTGAGACCTTTGCTCCTGTTGCCAAGATGAACTCTATACGCCTTGTACTTTCACTTGCAGCTTCACAAGGATGGACAGTGTTTCAGATGGATGTGAAGAGTGCTTTCTTGCATGGAGACCTACATGAAGAGATTTATATGGAGCAGCCTCAGGGATTTTTGCATGACACTTCTTTGGTTTGCAGACTTTGGCGTTCATTGTATGGTCTCAAACAAGCCCCTTGGGCTTGGTATGAGAAGATGGACTCTTTCTTGCTTTCCTCTCACTTCACACGTTTTCATTCCAATCACACAGTGTATATTCAGCATCAGGAGGGTGACCTTTTGATTCTTGTGCTATATGTAGATGATCTCATTCTTATAGGTAGCTCATCCTCCATGATTCAAAGTGTTTAGAGTGCTTTGATGGAGCAGTTTGAGATGACAGATCTCAGTCTTCTGCACTTCTTTTTGGGTCTTTAGGTTATTCAATCTTCGGATGGGATTTCCATATTTCAGGAGAAGTATGCTCTTGATATGCTTCAGCGATTTGGCATGCTTGATTGCAAGTCTTCTCCCACTCCATTTCAGTCAGGTGTTGTTTTGTCCTCTACTTGTTCTACTCCTTCAGTGGATCCCACTTTATACAGGCAGTTGGTTGGCAGTTTTTTGTACCTGACACATTCTCATCTTGATCTTTCCTTTGCGGTTGGCCTTGTCTCTTGGTTCTCCCATGATCCTCATGAGAGCCATTGGCAAGCGGCCAAACATATTTTGAGGTACATTCGGGGCACCACTCATTATGGCATTCACTACACTTTAGGATCCCCTCACATCATTGGTTTCACTGACTCTGATCGGGCTCGTGATGTCAATGATTGAAAGTATACTTCTAGCTCTTTTTTTGCCTTGGTTCTAGTCCTATCACATGGTCTTGCAAGAAGCAGTCTTCTATTGCATTATCATCTACAGAGGTTGAGTACCGAGCAGCAATATTAGCCAGTCAGGAGGTTTTATGGCTTCAGCAGTTGATGACAGAGTTTGGGGTTCCTCCAAATAGTCCCACTATTCTTTGGTGTGACAATCAGAGTGCCATTCACATTTCTCACAACCCAGTGGAGCATCAGCGGACAAAGTACATTGAAATCCACATGCACTTCATCAGGCAGTTGATTCAGGATGGTTCTCTCATCTTGGAGTACATTCCTACAGAGGAGCAAGTTACAGACATCTTCACTAAACCTTTGGCATGTCCGCACTATCTTCAGTTGCGCTCCATGCTTGGGGTGAAGGAAGTTGTCCTTGGGGGGTCTCAGTGAGGCCTTCCTTCCTTCATATTTTTTCTTTCAGCATGTTTCTTTATCTCTTTTTGGAGAGGAGTTTTTTCCCACTGGGTTTTCTCCTTTACTCCGCTTTATAGAGATTTTGTTGTATTCGGGTACCTGATCAGACCATGTTGCTGGGACCCATAGTTGCATTGTAGTTCCTTTGCTTTCTTTTGCATTTTTTGTAGCTGCATTGTAGCTCATCTTAAGGGGGGGGTGTTAGAGTAAAGTAATTAATTAACTTTACTCTCCTCTTAAGACTTCACTTTATGCACATATATTAGTCATTTAATAATTAATATTAATTATTAAATGCACTCACCTTAGGGTTAGGTTTTCCTTTCCATTTTTATCTCCTTTTATTAGGATTGATCCCTTGTATTGTATTCACTTCTTGATGTTCTTTTTTCAGTCTGATAATACATTCTTGCATATTGTCAGAGCAAAACCCTTGTTTTGTTTCCTACAAATTTCTTCCTTGTGACAGGTTTTTGCATGCATGTTTCTTGGGCTTAAAAGATTTTTTTTCATCAAATCTTATAGTCCCATCCTCTAGCTTTTGCTACTTGCACATGAAAATAGATTTAATTCATTTATTAAATCCCTATTTTCTCTCAACATGGCATAATAGAGGAATATTCTTCCAAATTTGAAATCTTTCCAAGTGGACTTTGTCCTTCCAACAAGACATTTATTTCATCTTTACATTGAGCCAAGTGGCATTTAAGACATTCCTTTTTCTCTCTTACATGTCATTTCATTATTTTCAAAATCCACCTAAATGTATTTATAGGCACTTTCATCAAAATATGCACATCCTTCATCCATCCATCTCTTGACAAGTGGAATCTTGCCATTGGTTGAATGTTAGTCCCACATTGCTTCATTTTGGGCATTACTTCATCTTACCATTCTATAAATAAGAGGCTTCTTTCCACATTTCATCATCTAGAATTTGAGCAAACTTATTATACTCAATTTCATCTCCAAGCATTAGCTCGTTTTCATCAATTTCATCAAGGAATAGCTAGGTTATTGTAGGTTTTTCATCATGGAGCACACTTGAATCTTCAACAAAGTGGATCACTCTTCATCACACATCAATCTTGCATCATAGGAGTTGGGAAAGGGCCAATTTCTACATCAAATTGGCACCAACTCCCCCATAAGATTAAGAGTTTGCATGTTTTTAATAGGATTTGATATATCTTCTTGATTTTTCATTGTGTTCTTGCTTTCATTCCTATTTGAGCATTGTTAAATGGATTTTATGGGGAACTTAGATTCTAACTTGCATTTCAATCTTCTAATGTGTGTGTTTATTGTGTCTTGCTGGTATTAGGATCTTGGTTCACACAGCTACAACTTAAAATCAATCAATTATTGCATTTTAGATCTAAAATTTGCGTTAAAAAACTATCAAAACATTTTTACCTTTATTTCACACTTAGATCGTGCATTACCTTGTCCTAAATTGAGTAAAAACTAGAAAAATAGTAACCAATTAACCTATTTGCAATTGGAGAAAGAAACATTAAAAAGCAACATAAAAATTTAAATTTTCAATTTTGAGAACCCTATACAAAGCCCTTTTCACCCTTGGGAAACCTTTTCCTTGTACAGGTGTCTCACATAGGTTTTTAACTATCTTTTGTCTATGTATTATCACTCAATTTCTACTTGCAATTGTCTAATTTAAAATTCTAGAAAAATGTTATTGCATATGTAAGAAAGGTGTCAATTTTCTTGATTTTTTACAAATTTGGAAAAAATGTTGCATTTTAGTATTGAAAATCATTAGATCTGTAGGACAATTTTTTACATTTTTTGAAGCATTGCATAATTTGGGAATAATAGCTTTCATTTTTGCAATTCATAACCTTAGGTTGTTACAAAACATTTCAAAATTTATAAGGCAAGTAGAGAGATGTTTCCTTTTCAAGCATATGGTTTTCATAGGGTATCACATGGCTTGTATGATTGTAATCTCCCTACTTATGAGTATAATCTAAGGAAAAAAATGAAACCATTGACAAGTATGTTAGTTACCCTCCTAATATCTCTTCCATTTGTGAGAATGTTATAGTGCAAGAGAATGCAATCATGGATAATCATGACAATCATAATTTTTCTTCTCCCAATACCTCTCCTCCTTGTGAATAAGGTGCATTTGTGTTATAGAACCCAACCATTGAGTGTCATGAGAGTCTTTTTGTACCTCTTTTTATACTTCTACCATTTGGCAAGATATTATGGCATAAGAAGATGAAATCATTCACACATTCCTTAATATCACTTTTCCTAGTATTCATTCATCTCCCAATATCTCTCCCATTTGTGAGGATATTTTGAGACAAGAGGATATAATAATTTAAAATCATGGCAACCATAGTTGTTCTTCTCTTGATACCTCTCCTATTTATGATGGAGGTATCTTAGTGTTAGAAGATACAATCCTTGAGAGTCATGAAAACCTTGTTTGTTTCTCTCCCCCTAACTCTCCTACTTGGGAATATATTATTGGGAATAAAGATGACAAGATGTCTTTCTTAGATGAACATGCTAGGGTCACCTTATATTCCACCTTGATAGAATATCATCAACAAGAAGTCAAATCCATTGAGATTATGAATGCAAAATTGGCCATTAGACCTCCCTTGATTATCGGACCTCCTAAAACTCCTTTTGGGCCTCCTAAGAGTCCTCTAATTATTTGACCTTCTAAGTCACCTCCTAATCCAATTCTTATTATAGGACCTCACAAATCTCATGGCCATATCCTATTTTTTGTAAAACAACTTATTAGTAATCATGTGTTGCAACAACCAAGTTATCATATTGTTTCTCACACATATAACACTAAAAACAATAAGCAACCAAGACAAACTCCAACATCCATTCTATTGCCTCAACCATATATCCCACCTACACCTAACATCCCACAATGTAGTGGTAAATAATTTGATCTTATTTAATAACTTCATAATGTTGCAAGAATGAAGGTGGTCATTGATGCCAACTAGTCAATTGGTTATCAACTACTTTTTGTTGCCATTAATGTCATGATTGCAGGTTATTGGTTGTTCATGTCAAGGATATTGAGAAAATTGTTTGAAGAAAGGTTGGTGTTCAATGGTTTCTTTGGGTTTTTCTCTGGGTCTTTCTCCTATGTCAGTGTGATTCAAATATGTTGATCATGGTTGTTGGAAGCTACTATATCCAGATTTTTGGCTATTGATTCATTGTAAAATGTGAGTTATATTCACCAGTTGTGAATTATGGTTTTCTATGTTTCTAGCTAAGGTCCAGGAGAAATGTTGTTGGTCCAAATTTATCTTTGGTAAATTCTTATGACTTGCGGTTCTAGAGTTGAATTGTTATGATCGTGTTGAAGATAATTTCAATATTTGGAAGGATCATGCTTAATTGTTCTATGTGTTTTACACTGTTTTGGCCGACCTTGTGTTGAACACTACATTCAAAGTTAATGAAGCATGTTGGACCTATTTGGGTCCTCATCAAACATTTTTTTGGGTTACCCTCATTCTAATTCCACCCTAGGATGTTTGGCACTAACCTAATTTGAATATAATGTTGGATGGCCAACCTTGGATATGTTTCAAAGTTGTAGATGGTATAAATACAGGATGAGTTACTGGTGAAAGATGAGACAAGACATAAGTGAAAATAAATAGATCAGATAGATGTGAATCAGTGAGTGTGTGTGATGTGAGTGTGGAAAATTAGTGTGAAGCCTAAATGCTAAGTTTTTGGATGTAGTGAGTTGAAGGTGTACTCTATCATTCATGCATGTTTGCAAGTGGTTGAGAAAATTGTGGTGGAAATCTCTATTGCATTGAGATTGTATTCTCTCTGTAACATATCTTTTCTATCTTCTTTGTATCTCTGTGGTAGTGATCCCTCCAGGTGGTTAACCTTGTTGGACAGTGAGTCTTGGTCCAGACAGTGAGTCCTTGTTTTGGAAGTGAGCCTATTGGAGCTAAAAAATCCACCTTCATTTTCACATGCCTCCATTTTAATTTATCATTCCATGTCCATTGTAAGCCCCATTGCCCATGATTTTTTATTGTATTTGAAATTAAACATAAATTTTTATACATAGCTCATAAAATAAAGCCTTTGATTATCACTTTGAAATAAATCTCCTTAAGGTACTTCCTCGATAGCACAAGGTGTGTTGCCAAGACAATGCCATATCGAAGAAAGCTTTACCATAATCTCCTCGACAAGACCAATAAAAGGCTGATGAAAATGTCAATGAGACCCTCATGCTTCGAGGTGACATACTCAAATGTCTCTCTGACAACCCAGAGAGCAACATGTCAAAAAGACCTAGATGCTTCGACGAGAAAAGTTAACTTGTCTCTTCGATAAGACAAAGTAACATCAATACTCTGAGGATATAGGATTATTTTGCATTCAAGAAACAAAAAACATCTCTCAGACATCAAGATATTTTTATAAAATACATGGTAAATTACTAACAAGAACATGGTCGGGCGAGTACAATGGAAATATCAAAGAGACATTAGTATGTTAGAGTGAGAGATGACGAAGTCTCTTCAACACCACAAGAGCATGTAAGAACAAGATGTAAAACAGACATAAAGGCATCAAATAGACATTGATAAAAGTCTCTTTTACTTTCTAATAATGGGAACACAGCTACAAGCATACATTGTCGATGAGACTATGGGAAATCGAAGGGAGATAACCATGGGTCTCTTCAACATTTTAAAGACACAATATAGGTTATTTGAAGAAACATTGTTGAAAGGAGTAACACGGGTATGTCGAGGAGTCATAAGCTTATCAGAAAGAAGTGTTTACCAGTCTCATCGACATTTAGATATCAAAAGTTCAAGGATGGATGAACTTGAAGTGCAGCCATCGAGGAGACCTTGTGGAATCAAAGAGAGAAACTCAAATGTCTCTTCGACATTTTGAAAAGGGACCAAAGACACATCAAAGAAAGAAAGAGATAGTGATGAGAACTATAGACCAATTTAGATGTGGATGTGCATATAGGATAGTAGATGTGGGAGATCCCCCTATTTATATTTTGAAGAATATTTTGTCAAACCCTTGTTTAAGTTGCTTGGCCATAAATGTGATTACAATTTGTCCCTAGAGATACAGATATTCCTCAAGCCAAAGGATAAAACCCCTAAGGGAAAGGTAACCCATAATTGGGGGGAATCGTATGCATTTGAAGATCGTACTATGATAAGAGTATATGGATTTGAAGAAACTCCATTTTTACTACCTAAGACTATACTAGATAAGGTTTCATACCAAGAGATGTGAGGAAGTTGGCCTTCTCAACTTTCATGAAACTTAAAAGCTATGGAAGGAAATATTTCATCCCTTCTATTTTATGTTTTGGTGACTACCATTATTGTTGATCAAGGGTATAAATCAATTAGTAGTAAAATAGATTATTATGGAGTGCCATTGGGAAACAAGAGGGAAAAGTTTGACCCTAAGCACTTTATTCATGATACCAAAATATCACATAAATTGAAAAGATGTGAACATGAGTTCTTCATGGATGATGTCATTAGAAATTGTGATGAAAATCAAGTGATGATGAGAAAGGTTGTATACAAAAAAATTGTTAGGGTAGAGGCTTGGAGGAGAAGTAATAATCCATTACATGTAGAAGCTTTTCATGAAATACAAGATCCTATGGACAGGATTGAACAATTGATCCTACATGAAGAAGAATTGACTAGGGATGTACCTCTCGTAGCCTTTCAAAGAAGAAGAGATACTGGTTCTAGGAAACAAGCTGAGAATGTAGTACCTTTAAGTCATTTATCACCCCAAACTACTCTAGAGGTGAGCTTCTTGGCTGACACACCTATTATTATCGAAGATGACATTGAGGAAGAGAATGAGGTTACACAGATCACCATTCCCACCATTCCCCAGTATGAAGTGCCTCCAGAGAGGAATGTGATCACCTTTGAAGCTTATAATGAATTATCTTATGATATGAGACATTGGGTTAGCCAAGATCTCATTGTAGATGATGCATTTGTTTGAACCCCTGAGTTTAAATCCTTCATTTATGAGTACAAAGGAAGACTGATAAGAGAAAAGCTAAAAGAAATCAACCCTGAGCAAGAAGTAGGTGCCTTGAAAGAACTTTAGTATGAGGTTGATAAGGAAATGGATAACATCACTCCTGAAAGAGGAATGGAATTACTACAAGAAGCTAGGGTCATGCTTCTTTTAGGGTAGGACATTAGCTTTATTATAGTGTTTGATATTTTCCTAAAAAGAAAAAATAAGGCCTTGCAATTGACAGATGAGGCCAGTGATAAGATATACACTGGATTAGGGTATAATCCTAATAACACTACCTTGCATATTTTGGCACCTTACCCACTAGGAAAGAGGCCTTCCCTTATCAATAATCATAATCAGATCTTTGGTCACCTTCTAGTATAGAGAGTGGGTGATCCCACAAAGCTGGTTTATAATTTATAGGAGATTATGCTTTTTGCTAAAGTCACATATTTTTAGAAAATATAATGATTTAAGCCTTAAAAGGTTCCATTTAAAGTATTCCAATTGAAGAGGGTTTGATCAAACTACCTTAGATCAAACCCCCTTGGATAGAACCCCACTAGTTTTAAGCCATACCTATAACAGAGTCTCCTTTACACCTATCAAAATGCTGATAAAAAGCCACTTTTGATTTACCTTTTGGGGGATCAAATGAATTCATTTAAAATTTATTTTTTGTAAGTATGTAGTCCTTATTATAAGCTTCCCAAAAAGTATAATTTTAAATAAATTTAATTTAATTACTATATTTATTTTGTATTTCTTGTGAATGTAGGTTTTTCACCAAAAATCAAGCTCTTTGTTCTGCACATGTGGAAAAATAGAAGATTATCAAAATAAAATTTTGAAAAATATGAGTGCACCAGATATTGAAGTCTTTGATCCAATAAAAAAATAATAATTGAATTTTGATACATACAAAAAAAGTTGTGTTATATGGTCTACCTATGTTTGAATTGTAATTGGTTTGATTTTGAAACTTGATTAAGGAAAAAATATTAAATAAAAAACTATGAAACCAATTGGAAGCACTAGATATCATAGCTACAAATATAAATTCAAAAAATTTAGAATTTTATCCTTCATAGAAAAAAATTATGTGTTATACGGTGAGCGTCACTCCTTAAAAATGGTCTTTATTGAAAAAAACTAGTTTTCAAAAGAGATGGAAAAATAAGTGCAATATAATTCCAAAAATTTTGAAAAAAATATATTTAGAATCTATAGAAAAAATTTCACAAATCACTAGTTTTCATCATCTTCAAATTCCTCACGGTTTAGTCGCTATAGGTGCCTGAAAGTGAAGATTTAGTTAGAAAAAATCAGTTTAGTGTCCAGTTTGGCCAAAAATTGCAAACCAGTATTGTGGGATCACCCGAGTAGGGGATACAGACCCTATTGAGATTGTTGATCTAAATCTAAATGTGGCCAAGTTTACCAAGGCTTAGATTCAGAAGTTAGTCAAAGATAATAAAGGGTTGATTGAGGTGAATGAGAAGTTGAAGCAATATGTGATCAATTACAAAGATAGATTGCCTTCCTCCTCAGGACCTTACTCACCACTGATTGAATGTGAAAGAAAGGTGCTCAAAGCAATGTCTGAGACTACCTATTGGAAGCACAAATATGAAAGGATTTAGAAAGGGGAAGAGGAATTGAAGATAAACTTAAAACTACTTATTTGAAATGGCATCAAAACTAGTGTGTAGAAGATATGATGATAAGATTAAGCTTGCTGAAAAGGGATGGGTTATCCATGACATAACATATGCAGAATTACAAGAACATAATAGGTTATGTGACAAGATGAAAGAGGTGGGACTGTAGATAAAGGCGAAGAAAGGAGATTAAAAAAATGTATTTTAGGAATATCAAGAGCTTATGAATAGACATGATAGCTTCTATAACATACTGACAAAATAATTGAGTGACTTCAATCAGTCACTAAGTATGGCTCTATCAAATTTCTTTGAGGAAATAGACTTAAAATATCAGGATCTATGGAAGGATGAGATAGCTCAGTATCTTCCAATAGCTCTTGATGAGATTAATGATGAAGATGAGGTGCTTGAGAAAACACATTTGCATCTAGCATGAATATTTGAACTTGAATATGCAATGAAAGATATCATAAACAATGCAAACACTTATGCAAAGACACGATATATCAAGCATGCGTTAAAGATTAATTTATTCATTGCATGGGTCAAGTAGGGAGTGACAAGGTACCAAATTTTGGCAGCTATGGGTGCATTATCATGGAGCATGAGCCTTGAACAAGTCTTAGATGATTATAAGAACTTGCTAGAGACTAATGGATCATGGTGCATCCACCGAAAAATTACTAAGTTTTATGTTTATGTTAGTCAAATTTTAGTTATCAAACAACATACCTTTTTGTAATGGGTTTGTAGCTTGTTACTTCCCATATAAAAGGGGAAACCAAGGCCCATTTTTGAATCATCATTATCTTCATCATCATTGGTGGTAGATAGGTTGCATTAGTATAGCATATTCCACCCATTCATCTCCACATTTTAAAGACTTATGCTATAAATGTATATATTTTGAAGCAATATAATGGAGAAGACTATTCATAATTGGTAATTTACTTCCAGTGTTCAACTATTGTGTTAATATTCATTCTTATATGTTGTTGCATTGTATCCAAAGTGGTTTTCCTAAGTTATTCAAATTTATACAATTTGTCAAGACACATTTGTTGTTGTTGTGTGGTTTTCTTGATTGGGTTCTAGCTAGGGTGAATTAAATTCCTTTCAAATAATTCATTTTAATTGGTTCCTACTAGGGATTAAAATCCTTTTAAACTAATTATTTTGATTGGTTTCCCTCAATTTAAGAATTAAACATCCTTTCATGATATCACAGTAATTTGGGAGAATAACACCAAGATCAATAAAGAAGAGTACAGTAACTGACAAACCTACACGTTTGTACAAGGTGCAAACATCTATAGTGCCCAACAAGTTAGAGTGAAACCAAGGGGTAGATCCACCTATCTTACATATTTGTCTCCTTCATCATCATCCACCCCTCAACACCATTCACCCAATAGGATTAGGAACTAGTCATACTTAGAACATCTTATACAAACTCTCCTTATACACTTGATTCATGAAACATCTACAGTAGGAACTAGTCATTAGCCTTGCATCTACTTCACACCCATGTGCCATTGTGAGTAGATTTCCCAAATTAGAGACCATATTTAAACATTCAAATCTACTTTATCATTTAGGTACACCTGCCTTGGTTTAGCAGAGCCTAAAGAGCAAGGGGTTATCAATCATATTCACCCCATTTTTTTGCCAAAAATGTACTAGGATACTAGCACCCTCTTAAGGTTCAAAACCTATGTTTTTGAGACCTAAAAGATTGGTGACTCTACTAGGGAACAACGTAGTAGACCCACAACCTAAAATAGGTCACCATAGAGTCATTTAAAACTATCACATTGAATAAGACATCAAAAGACTCTATTGGGAACACACCTGAAGAAATTGTAAACTTTTCTCACTTTTCATAAAAGTGAGTGGCGACTCTATCAAAGTTTGCAAGAACGAATGCATTACTGATAAATTAAAATAAACTCCTAAAAGAAAAAAACCCTAGAGTTCAGAGCATCAAAGCATCCTACAAAATTAATGACAAGAGATCTCTACACAAAGATAGTCCAATGAAGAATGACAACAAATGGATAGATAAAGGTGACTCTTCTCTCCCAAAATCCAATAGTACTAAAAATAGGACAACATCTAAACAATTAGATACTACATTCACCAATTAGGAGAGTATCCTAGAACAACCCCTTAAAGTGCACAATATTTTTGATCCATTGAATGAGTCAAAATACCATAATGATGATCTATGCAGAGATCCTCGTACCCCATTTGAGAAAGAAAACATTTCTCATTTTGTTTGCTACTTTAAGGAAGACCCTCAGGAAATGAATGATTTTTATGCCCGGCTAGATGAAGAAAAGATCCAGAGGCAAAGAGAATATGATTATGAGATGTCTCTCAATCAGGAAGGAGAGACCCAATATGAGTTTGGGAAACAGGATAACATTGATCAAGATCACAACAACTCACCAAAGGACACACAAATTTCTAGAGAAGTACTGCAAAACATACAAAAGATACATGAACAGACTAGGCTAGCTAGACTCTTAGAGGAAGAAAGAAGAGTAATAAAATAATTGCATGAGGCGAAATCCCAAAATGCATCACATAGCTCTAAATACATACCCCCCATAGGTAGGCTGGAGTGGAAAATTCTAACAATCTGCATGTATCATCTCATAATACTGGTGTTCCAAGCACTTCAAAAGCACCTTACAACACAACTAGAAAATCAAATCAACATGTGCAACATAGTGTTCCACTACAAAATTCATAATCACAAAACACTAGCAACATTCCACAATCTTGCTCATTGTTGGGACAACAATATGTTCCACACTATCAACACCATGTGCCACAACATAATGTATATTCTCACCAAAACATCCAAAAAAATGTATACCAACCTCAACATGGATTTCAATATTATCCCAATCCACCACATCAAAATCCTTGTCCACAAAATCTTACAAGTCTAAGGAAACAATTTGACTTGGTCAGATATCCAATATACCCATACCCCATTGATAGTAACTTGAGAAATATTGTCCCCAAATTCACAGGGAGTAATACAACTACTGTTGGAAACAAGCAACACTAAGAGGGGGGATAAATCAGTGTTCTACAAATATTAAATTTATGATTCTGATCTTTAACCCACTTAAAACATTCAACCAAGAGAAATATGTAGAAACAAAAAACAAACAACTACAACACCATAACACAAGGATTTTTACATGGAAACCCTATTAGGGGAAAAACCAAGGTGGATGGCCAATCCACAATATGATCTGACTATACTAAAAAAGAAGTTTACAATATGGGAATGCACTTGCATTCAGGCTCACTACCTAGAGCTCACTGCTCAAAATATAAAGGCACACTACCTTACAAATATTTGGATTAGATCCAAGAGAATGAACTGAAGGAGTAGCATCTACAAATGCTTGATTACAGTTTTGGTTAGGCTCAGTAGTCGGTCTTTTGTCCTTCTGACTGATTCTGCACTTCAACTTTGTTCTGCTCTAACTCACATCACAAAATATTTAATGCATAAGTGAAACTATGCATAAATCCCTCAATCACCCTTTTGATATTCGCAACACACATCGACACACCTTATACACACACAAAATGATATAATTGATCATTTATATATATCCACGACTAAGAATTTAATCGTAACCTATTGGCTTCAATAAAAATTAAAAATATTTACAACTGTCAGCTCAAATCATGAATGATATTCAATGTGCATCCACAACGGTCGGTCACAACTTAGCTCAAACCCAAATCAAATTGTTTGAACACAAAAACATTTGATTAAACACTCCTCGAATATCTACGACATGTTATATCATCTGGGTCAGCCACAAAACACTGATGAATAGAAAGATATCCAACCAGATCTCCAAACTTGCATACAACTTGATACGAGGCATTGATATTTTCAAACAACACAAGACATACATTGATTAACATCCCATAAGATCCACAACTCAAAATAACAATAGAAAATTTATATGTGAATTTATGAATGCATAATTGGCGGATGCTCTGTTCTTCCTTGACTGTCCTCAATCTATCTGCCGGTAGGAGAAAATGATGACATGCAGATCCAATCACTGACTAGTGTTGCCATCAATTACAACAACAGAAAATCTTTGCAGTGTCTCTTTCCAACAATGTCCCCCTTTTTCATTGATGGAAACACTTAGTGAAAAATGACTAAGTGTCGGATCAGTACCAACATGAATTACACTGCCACTTCAAAAATTCAAAAAGAATCTTCAATCTCAACTTAGAAATGCAACTCCCCCTAAGATGAATATACCGATTTGACATCAATGGAAAAATTGGGGAAAAAAAAATTCAAAACTGTACAGGCATGATCTAGTAACTTACACAAATTTGAAAATATCTACAAAATCTCTCTTCAACACACTCAAATTTGTGTCCCAAACCCTTTTGAAACTCTCCAGAATTGTTATGTGACCACAAACTAAATAAGATTGAGTTTTCACAATCTCAAGATTCATTGGGTCACTAATTACCATAGCATCTTTGGCTTGCTTTAATGCATTCACTATTATTTCAATCTTTGGACCAATTAGTCCTCTGAGTTCACATGATCTTCCTACAATCCTATCATTTTCATGCTTCAAGCTCCTTATTTTGTCAAGTAGATATATTACTTGACCTTCTTGCTTGCAAACATCACCAGCTAACAAATCAAAAGCATCAAAAATGGTAGCCAATTGTTTTTCAAGATCCTTCACCCTCTTATCATTGTCTTCAATGAATTTGGAAAAAACCAAACATGACTTATAGGCCTTTCCACCTTCAGATATAGAATCTTGAATATTCTTCATGTAGGTGGCTAATAGAGTTTTATCCTTAGCAATCACTTCTTTCAACCAACTAAATCCTTTTCCATCAAACTCCTTCTGCACTTTAACCATGGCTGATTTTTCAAGAGACTCGAAATGAGTACTTATAGAATTTATGAGCTTCTTCAATTCACCAGAAGAGGTACCAGAAAAATCCTTAATATGAGTTGGCATAATTTTCTCCAGAACTCCTGATGCAAGACTTAATAATTCACTATCCTCAATGTGAGAATTTAGAATCTTCTCACTGGCCTTAGCTTGTGCAAATGATGCAACTTTCATTATCTAAATTAGGGACAAGGTGGATAAATTGATCAGGCCTTCAACCAGTTTAGGATCAAATTCTTCCTATTGTTCCACCAGAGATTTCTTCACTACCTTGGTAGTGTTTCTTGCTTCCACTGGGATTTCCTTAACCTGAACCTTTTCTTCTTCTTTAATTTTTGGTTCTTCAGTAATTGTTTCTTGATTGTATTTAGGAGCTTCAACTTCTTCATTTGGCATCTCATTTCCTTTAGCTAATATAACCTTAGGAACTTCAGTCTCCATAGGTGCTTCTGAATTATCCATATCAGGAGGAATCTGATTATCTTCAGTATCTATATTCACCTCCTCATTTACCGGATCAAATACAACATCTTCAAAATTCACTTCTTCAACATTGATCTTGTTTCTTGACAGAAATGCTTCCAGGATTTTCTTGGTTTCATCAGCAATAACACCATTTTCACCGATCATAAGTTTGTTCACCCTTATTTTGCTTTTGAATTCCTTCTTGGCTTTGTCCAGGAGTGAATTCATCTCCTCAATGGACATTTTTGAACACAAGTCTACAAGAATTCTCTTTCTCATATGCTCTTCTTTTGTCCTAACATTTACTCTTCTTGACTCCAAAACATCATATAGAATATTAGGTAAACCAGACATAATTTCAACAAGAACTTTATTGAAAATATTCAGATGCTTTATTGTTTCCTCTTCAAGAATTCTTTGTCCTGATTCATCAAACATTTCATACCATTGTAGAGGGGCTTGAGATTTCCATCCTTGACAACAACATTCTCAACTTCTTCAACTATCATACCTGGTTTGTCAATTTTTACCTTCTTCTTTGCCTTTTCTTCCTCACTGGAAGATTTATTGTTGGTTACCTTGGTAGCCTGAGTGTCGGTAGCCTTCATTTCTTTCACAACTTCATCTGACTCAATCTCCTCATCTTCTGAGATGGCTTCATAGGTTCTTATGTTCTTTTTCTTCTTCCTCTTACCAGAAGCCTTGTCTTGAGTTTGCACAAGAACTGGCTTGGCTACAGGAGAAGATGGGGAACTCCTTGTTGATCTAGTACGGGCAAAGGATGCTGCCAGACTAGCGAATTCAGTTCTTGCTGACTCTTTTCCTACTTCAACTTCATCTCTCTTCCTTTTGGATTCTCTTACTGCTTCTACAGATATTCCCATAAATTCTGCAAATACTTCCATTTCTTTCCTTACTCTTCTGACTATCTTTGGCTTCTATAATTGCTCATGGACTTGCATGCTCTTTTCTGCATAAGTTCCAAACCTTTCTTCTGTCAAATCCAGAGGTGTGCTCAACAAATGTTCTGCATACATCTTCAAGATGTTCTCCTCGACTCCATATCCCATAGGCATAATCCATATCATTCTAGGATCAGCGGCTTCCATATGGCATTGATCAGTATCTACCATGAAATAGATTGTATCTTTGTACTTCTCTACAATTGAGGTAGGAATTATTTCTCTTGCATGCATCATAATCTGAAAATTTTTGAAGTACCCCCAAAGGGCAGTATTTCTAGTCTGACGATCACCAATTCCAAACAATATATCTCTTATTTGAACAACTACAGGCTGATTACTTTGCCAGTGAACTTTCCCAACATCCAGAAACTCATTCATGAAATAAAAGAACAGACACAATAGCAGATTACCATATTTAAAGGAGTTATTTTTGTCTTTCTTAATCTTACCTAGATTCTCCATCAACTGACTTCTAAACAGCTCACACAAGTCATAATCTGCATTTTCTTTTACCATCTAATAGGTTGCATAAATGGTCGTACCAAGTATTGAATTATCCCAGCTAGAGTGGTAGACCTTGTAGCTAATGACCATCAATGAAAATTTCACATCCACTTCAACAATATCTTTGATTGTCATTGCCCTTCTATCAAATTGTGCACCTGTTGCATTAGTAACATTCTGATTCTTTACAAATTTCAAAATTGGTAGTCCACTGAAGAAATTTAGACCTGTGAAAATTCTTATAGCCTCTTTCGTAATCTTGAAAGGTATATTCAACCACATGACCTTAGCTCAAAATATATTGCACCCATTCGCTTTCCTCAAATATGGGAAATCTCACAAACTATGTGAACTTCTTCTCTTCTATGGTTTTATATTCCAGCTTAACAGTGAAGTCCTCTCCAATTATATGGTTGGAATACAAATTTAGCATTTGTTAACTCCCTAGCTCTTCAATATTGGCATGTATGTAAGCCATAATGTCTTCAATGTGCAAGACATCATACGATACAGACGAAACACACCTAGGGGCTCGATCTCAATAGACTTATAAGGATGCAACTTGAACTTTGGACGGGGTCTATCCTTGACTTCAACTACCAATGGAGTGGCCATTTTTACAAATTCACAAATTCACAGGTTTTTCCAAAAAATACCTTTTCGTCGGATCAGAGTTTTGATTGTTGAATCTTCTTCACACTTGAATCTCACTGTAATTCAGCAAAGTTTGCTCTAGGGCTCTCCAAACTTCTTTTCTCCAAAATGCAAAGTGACAAATGAAAGATAAAAATGACTTTTTATCATTTGCACAACTAACCCTTTTTTTCGCACGAAATGCTTTTACCCTAATTCATCTGGTTACCTTGTTTTCATGCACTGAGATAGATAATTCTTTTGCAGATCTCCAATACTATAAAATACTTTCTCCAATTGGTTGAGCAACATCTAAAAGGAATCTATGCACTTACAAGACTTATCCACATTCCGATGTCAATTACCGGTAGGGGGTTAAGATATTTTCTTAACAACTCCCCCTAGGCCAAAGGCCTAAAACTAATTCCCGGAGGAATTACCAGAAGCAGATTCTGGTGCTGGCACATTTCTTTCAATAGAGGGATCCTTCTTCACCCATCTATGTTTGCCTCCTGATCACATCAGTAGTGACTTTACCTTTTCCCTCAACATCCTGCTGCATGTTTTGTTTTACCGGACCTCTTCTGTTCCAACAGAATCTAGCAATCTGGCCAAATTTTTTGTAGTTGTAACACATAACATTTCTTTGTCCAGACCTACTATTCCACTGAGTTTTCCTTTATCTGCATTGGTTGGCTGCAATATGCCCAAGTCTATTGCATGCATAGCATTTGACATCTCTATGAAATTTGTTCATCACATTTTTTCATTCATTTGACTTATGACCAAACTTATTACAATTAAAGCACTGACCTAAGAATGATGGTCCTCTTGAATTCATTTTGCTTCTACATTAAGAAGCCATATGACCAAATTTATTGCAAGAAAAACAGTAACCATTGAATCTTTGAGCATTTGGTTGTCTTACCAGATTCCTTCTAGCTCCTTTCATCTGATTTCCTTTCCTGAATATCCCTTGTCCTAAATTCCTTTGTACAGATCCAGGACTTTCCCCTTCTTTATAGCCAAGACCTCACTTGTCACCATCAATCCTCTGACCTTTAATCAATTCATCAAGCTTGGCTAAGCTTGCTTTGAATTTCTCCTTGTACTCATTTGCAGCAGTAAGTTCATTTCTAAGATCATCAAGTTGTTTTTCAAGCAGTTCCTCATTTTTTTTAGATTGTTCTAATTCATTGTCCAATTGGCTGCACTCTTCAGATTTTTCTTTCAAGGATTGAGCAAGATTTTCTTCATTCTTCTTTCTATCTTCAATCTCCTTGGTCATTTTCATCATGATAGATTCCATCTCACGCCTCAGGGCAACATTTTCTTTGGAAAACTTTTCAAATTCTTCTATTTTCTCCTTCAAGGCATGACTCAGTTGTTCATCTTCCATGCTTCTATTCTTTTGCTTAAGTTGATCACACAATTCCTTTCTTTTCTCCCTTGATTCATTGATTTTGTCTTTCAATGACTGAATGAATTTCTCTACATTCTCAATATTTTCTTGCAGTTCTTGGTTCTCAAATTTTGATTGGTCAAGATCATCCAGGGCCACCAAAATTTGTTCTTTAGGACTGCTTGTATCCATTAAAAATACTTTCCAAGATCTCCCCAAGTTGTTAGGCTTCTTTTGAGGAACTAGCTCTGATACCAATTGTTGGAAACAAGCAACACTAAGAGGGGGGTGAATCAGTGTTCTGTAAAAATTAAATTTATTATTCTGATCTTCAACCCACTTAAAACATTCATCCAAGAGAAATATGAAGAAACATAGAGCAAACAACCACAACACCACAACACAAGGATTTTTACGTGCAAACCTTGTTAGGGGAAAAACCACGGTGGATGGCCAATCCACAATATGATCTGAGTATACTCAAAAAGAAGTTTACAATATGGGAATGCACTTGCATTCAAGCTCACTTCCTAGAGCTCACTGCTCACAATAGAAAGGAACACTTCCTTACAAATATTTGGATTAGATCCAAGAGAATGAACTAAAGGAGTAGCATCTATAAATTCTTGATTACAATTTTGGTTAGGCTCATTAGTTGATCTTCTGTCCTTCTGACTAATTCCTCACTTCTACTCTGTTCTGCTTTAACTCGCATCACAAAATCTTTAATGCACAAGTGAAATTGTGCATAAATCTCTCAATCACCCTTCTGATATTTGAACACACATCGACACACCTTACACACACACAAAATGATATAATTGATCATTTATATGTATTTGCAACTAAGAATTTAATCACAACCTATCGGCTTCAATAAAACTTAAGAATATTTACAATTGTCAGCTCAAATCATGAATGATATTCAATGCACATCCACAACGGTTGGTCACAACTTAGCTCATACCCAAATCAAAAAATTTCAACACAAAAACATTTGAGTAAACACTCCTTGAATATCCAGGACATGTTATACCATCTGGGTTGGCCACAAAACATTGATGAATAGAAATATATCCAACTGGATCTCCAAACTTGCATAGAACTTGATACAAGGCACTGAGATTTTTGGACAACACAAGACATACATTGATTAACCTCCCATAAGATCCACAACTCAAAATAACGACAGAAAATTTGTATGTGAATCGATGAACACATAACTATCAGATGCTCTGTTCTTCCTTGACTATCCTCAATCTGTCTGCCGATAGGGGAAAATGATGACATGCGGATCCAATCACCAACTAGGGTTGCCATCAATGACAACACCAAAAAATGTTTGTAGTGTCTCTTTCCAACAACTACAACAGAGGAACATATAAGAAACTTTGATGCTTTTGTTTAAGACTTAAGCATGGAACAGGAAGATGTCCTTGTGAGGCTATTCATGATGTCCTTGACTGAAGAAGAAAGGGAATGGTTTAACAACCTACCAGATGCTTCAATCACCTCTGTAGAAGACTTCAAAAATTAGTTCCTAGAGCAATATGTGAATCAATGTACTCCTGAATTTTCCTTAGATGAGTTAATAGGAATTCAAAAGCATCAAAATGAATCTATTTTTGACTTCAATCAGAGATTCTCCAAGATCAATAACAAGATACCACATGGATCTAAATTAGCTAACTCAGTAGCTTTAAGCATCTATTTGAAATACTTTGATCCTAAAACAAGGTACAAACTTAGAAAAAAATATCCTAGTAGCTTGACTTAAGCACAAAAGGCTGATATAACCATTGAAAACAATAGGAAAGCTGCTGGCATGATTGGAAAAAGAGATAACCTTAGGATCCCACAAAATCCTAACAATCACCAAAATAGACAAGAAAACCAATACAAGAATGAAAGGCCAAGATTGCATGACATTCCCTATAACACCACTTGGAAGGATGGATGACCAGTGGGTAAGCCAAATTGAAAAGATACTCCAGATCCTTTGAAAAAACATGGAGCACATGTAGTGGATACTACACCATGGTGTCCACCATGTCATAGGCCTCATGCCTCAAAACATTGTGTAGTGGATCAAACTTGCCAGGAAGATGAATGATCACAACAATAGGATAGAGATGGCCACACTATGAATATGTTAAAATGGGGGTCCCATCAAACCAATGATGGATACTCATCCTCTGAGGATGGATGTGAATATGATGTCAGCAATCAGAAAAGCAATGTTAATATGGAACAAGAAGTGTCCTTTGACCTAGATGAAAATACACAAGAAGTAGCATATGCATACAACACAACACCACAATTTTAGTTGAGAACACCAACAGAAGAAGACGAGAAGGCCATCACAGCAAAAGCTATGGCTGAATCAAAATGGAATAGATACAACCTAAGAAGAAGACCTACAAATGTGGACCAAGGAACACCTAGAGGCATATTTATAAAAGAATAGAAGAACAAGGAGAAGGTCTCATTTGACCATAATAAGGGTGAAACAAAAAATCCATAGAAGATGGCTCAGAAGGAGGATGGAAATGTTGAATCTAAGACAAAACCAAATAATGACAAAGTTCAAATTGAAGGGAAAAGGGTTGCTAAAACAGAAAAGATTGAATAAGGAATGACTGCCCCCTCATTTGACATTACCCAAGCACTAACTCAGATGAAGATGACAGTTCCCTTGATGGAGATGATGAAAATTGATGAGTACAGAGACACAACCCTCAAATTGATTTCCAATGCATCTCACAAACAACAGGATCAAAACAAGGAGGTTAATGTTGTTGAGCAGAAAACTACAAAGGAACTAGAAGTTTATTTGGGTGATACCCTTATGTTGATGGTGTTTTCTGCACAACAACAACTCAGATAGAATATGATATTCTTTCTCTCTTGAAAGGTAAATCTCTATCAGAAAGCCTCAAGAGATAACCCTAAGGTCTCTAATGTCAGGTCTTGACAATGCATAAACAACTCAGTGATAAATGTGAAAATGTTGGTAATCACAAAGGGACCTTACTACAAGCAAACATTGAATCCTTATATTTATCAGATCTAACAATATGGTGATACTTCCAATCCTAAATCTAACCCAAATGATAAAAGAAAGAGAAAAAGAGATAAGGTTTTAGAGAGATTCTTAAATTTAACACTAAGCCTAAGATTAACAATGCAAATGATGAAACACTTGAAATGGACCAATCCCTCAGAAACTAATTTCTGCTTGACCTAGATAAATCTGCAATCTTACAAAAATAGTGCAATCTTCTAAGGCATTAACGATTTTCAAATCATGAACATTCATCCAAAACAATCATATTGCAATCAAAATGAACAAGCATCCACAATTGAACTAAGCACAGTGAATTTAAAGTCCAGGCTAACTTTGCAAAGCAACTAACAATCAGTTGGTTGCAAAAAGTATGGACCAAAGATTGTTGCAACACCTCAAGCATCAAATCATAAACACTATCAATTCATCTAACATTAAACCTAGTACATCTATCAAATAAACTTAAGCAATTCCAAAGATAGAATCACAAGAACCATGCCAGACAAAATTCAATGCAAGAAAGGCACCAAATCACAATGTCTTCACTTGCATTAAATTACCCAAAGTAGCAACAATTCCAATATTTTTTTATAGCACTTGCTTGCTTGAAAATAAGACTAACTCCTAACTCAAACTCTTTCTATATTATTTAATTCGCTTCAATATCAAAACTATCTAGCCCTTACAAATGAGGCAAAATGCCATATTTATAGAAACCCCCAAGATATGTCAGCCTAATTTAGGGTTTACAATAATAAATGGCCACAAAACAAGTTGGCCAAGAGGAATTCAAAATAAAATAAAATATGACTTAAATGCATGTATTCCATTCAGGTCGGACTAGGTCTCCAATATAATCTAAACCAATGCATGTGAAGGAGATGAGAAATAATGGGGAAGCACAAATTTTGATGTAGCATTGCATTAACTACTTCCCCCTTTATCCTTAGTGCTCTCCATCTTATCTTGTACCATCAAAAATACCTTGTCCAAGTTGGCCACATGTGGCATAGGTAAAATCTTAACTCTCCTCTCAATGTACTTGATATCATCTCTTGATTGTTTTACCATTTTATCCCAATCTACCTTACTGGTTTGATATTTATCAATAACTGCAATGTAAGTAGCTACATCATCCAACTGATGTTCAATGATTGGGCCCTCATTGATAGGTGAATACACATCTCGCCACCAATTCCTTCTTGAATTTAGCTCTGAATAGTTGCTTGGGTAGCTTGGAAAAGTGGGACTTAGGCTTCTCCAACCAGGAATTGATGAGCTATTGGGACTTGATGGTATCCTCCTCATAGAACTTCTTTTCCATATCCATATCAAAAGCCACCACATGAGACCTATATGTCATGTCAAAGGTTTGGGCTATAGACATAGGATTTAGATTTTCCACATTTCTCCCTTGGGGACCAACTATCCTTTGTGTACCTCTATCATAGTGTCTAGCACACGTGAGCACCAACTCATAACACTGTACTATAGGAGGGAATCCAGCCACATGTGCCAACCCTTATTCCAATGTCCTTCTGGCCAACAAAGAAAGGTTATGTGCTGCCATCCTTGTCTTGAACTCTTCATAATCCCACAATCCAACATTTGTATCAGTTACCTTTCACCAAATGGAAGTAAGCTTGCTCTAAGGAATTCTTCTCTTGATATCCATTTTGATTCTTTCTGCCTCAGAAATAGAATACCCCTCTACACTTGGATCCATCACTCTACCCTTGGCTCCACTTGTCACCACCTTACTTGACTCAGCCTACAATTAACAAAGAAACCATAATAAAGATCACATGAAACCCAAGTTAATTAATCAAAAATGACATATTCAACCTCAATATGAGTCCCATGATAAGAAAAACTCTCTAAAACCTTATAAGAATTGATCATATCAAAGTTTCAGTTTTTAGTCCTCCCGCGGAATCCAGGCCAGAGAGGAATTTTGGAAAATTCCCAACTGGGCGGATTTTAGCGAAATAAACATAAAAGCATCTAATAACCATTTAATCAATTCTCATTAACTAAGAAACAACATGATACATCTTTAAATAATTCAAGTTGATCATACAATGCATAATCACCAGCTAATAAATCATGCTATCTCTCAATTCTTCATTTTCAACAAAGTTTCAGAGAATTCCGCCCAGGACGGAAATCCATGAAAACAACAATAGTCTACGAATTCTAGGAAAATGAAGGAACAAAGGAAATTTTGGTAAAATCTATAGGGAACGGAAATCTGTGAAGCAGGAAAAACTCCAAATTATTGCACATTTCAAGAAAACGAAGAGAAAACGGAAAGTCAGAGAATTTTGGCAGTTAAGGAATTCCACGAAGACCTCAAACTTCTGGATATTGTTGTTTTCTTGTGACTTCACTCAAATTGATTGAACAATCAAAAATTTGAGGGCCTTGGGCCCGAAACTAGCTTGATTTTAACCTCTTACAGATCATCTTTAAATTTGAGGCTCATCCTAAAGTAAATCAAGAGGAATTGGTGATGCCCTAAGCACAAAACCCTAAAATTCTACCATGAATGCATAGGACAAGCTTGGGCTCAACTTACTCATTTGCTAGGTTTACATAAGGTTCTTTAAGGCCTACACAAGCGAGCTACCTCATAATGAAATTGAAAAACAAGCTTGAAAAACTCACTTGGGATTCATTAATCTAATAGAATCAAACAACCCTAACTTCAATTGTTCAATGCCCAAACATACAGAAATTCAGACTCCAAGCACACTCAGGATGCCAAAGAATCACTCACATTCAACAATCAAAAGCAAGGAAATGCGTACATACCATTGATGAAGTGAAACTCAATTACAACAATGACAGGTAACAATATTTAGTGCCTTAGCAAACAATAGATGACACCCAGGAAAATCACCACCAAATCCAAGAATTCACAAATCCAACATGCCAAATCTAGCCAAGCACTCAGGATCAAGCACTTCAGATCAATAGAAAGCAAATGATGACAAAGCTTAATGGCATAAAACTCCCCAAAATCAATTTAATACCTGCCGCAAAAATCGTACAAACGAGCATTAATGCAGTCGACAAGACAACCTTGACCAAAACCCAGGAACCTGATAGGATGACATAATTTTAGAGAAATCTAGTCACCACGGAATTTTGCAAAGGACCAAAATCTTTGGATCACAGTGCAAAGAAGCCACCACTAGGTTTTTCGAGTATCCGAGGAATTCCACTAGGAGTGAATTTTCCCGAGAACAACGAAAAACCCGAAATGAGTCTAAAACTTGAGGTTTTCAATCAATATCACAAAGGGATCATCAATGTAGGTAATATAAATGTTCAAGCTCACACCAAAGTGAGGTAAATCCTTAAGATCAAATGGCCAAAACATCAAGAATGAAAGCAAAAGAGGGTCCCTGCTTTCAGCACGGCGTGTGTGCGAAAAACTGCACAACACCTTACAAAAAATCCCTCCCATGTGGATCCATTTTACACCACATTGGTGACGAACAAAAAAATGGTGAAAAATTGTATGATTGACTCAGGGGCAACAATCACTATCATGCCTTTAGCTATCATGAAGGAATTAGGCTTGTGGGTAAACACCACCTATGGGAAGTGCTACGCCATGGATAATAGATCGGTCCTAGTAGTTGGAGTGATATGGGATGTAGAATTAAAATTAGCATCATACCCTAAGGCAACATATAGAATAGACATCATTGTGGTGGACACTCCCCCTTACTATGGAATGTTATTATCTATCCAATGGACTACAGTAGTAGGTGGAAATGTCCAGCTAGATTTATCTTATGCCACAATACCTGTGAATGGAAGTGGAGTCAAGTTGTACAGAGAACCTAAATTAGAACATGTCATTGAGCTCTTTGACCCTAATCAAATGAATTGCTTTTGTTATACAAACCTTAAGAGTTTTAGAATTGAGCACTTAAACCCTAAATTGCTAAGCACGGATCCAATTGCTAGAGATGTTTCTCAAAATGAACAAGGCATATGGTAGATGTATTTTGATGGAGCCTGCAATAGATAGGGGAATGGAGCTGGGATTATTTTCATTTCACTAAGTGGTACAACATTTAAATACTCATTTTTTCTAACAATTGAATGCACAAATAACATAGCAAAGTATGAGGCATTGTTGCTAGGTTTAAACATTGCCACAAAGCATGGGATCAAAGTATTGACCATTTTCGAAGATTCAGAATTGGTTGTTTCACAAGTAATGTCAAAGTATTCAACAAAAAATAAAAGATTGAAGTAATATAGAAATACAGTATGGGATTCTATAGAGATCTTTGATGCCTTCTCCATTGACTCGGTGGATAGATCAAGAAACTTAATAGCTGACTTCTTGGAAAATGTGGCCTTGAAAAGGGATGGCATTACCTTAGCAGGTATCTCATAAGTAGAACTCAAGACTAGACCTACAATTCCTAAAAACATTTATAATTGGTAGGTCTTCAATGATGACACAGATTTGATCAAGTTCTTAGACTGCATTGATCAGTATGAGGCTCAATAAATTGATTTCAATGCATTTGTTGAAGAAGTGGGCAGTAAACAAACTGTGTTTGGACAAGAAGTAGTGCAACTCAAAACAAATAAGATCCCTAAAGTATTAGTGGCATTAGAAAGGGTGTTTGATGGGAATGATTGAGCAGTTATGAAGAAAACACTAGTAAGAAGGGAATATATTGAATAAATTAATCTTGGGACTGAATTGGCTCCAAAAAAGGTGTACATTGGAAAGAAGAGAAGCCCTACAATTAGAAAGATGTTGATCACATTGTTGAGAAAATATAAGCATGTTTTTGCATGGTCATATGATGACCTTAAAACATATAAAGAAGACCTATTTCAACAAGAAATCCCACTGAAGCCTAATGCAAAACCCTTTAGATAGAACCAAAGACTGATAAATCCTACTCTAGAACCCAAGATGTATGAAGAACTCATGAAGCTCAGAGAAGGAGGTATTATTAAGCCCATCAGAAATTCTACTTGGCTTTCCAACTTGGTGCCTATTAGCAAGAAGAATGGAGACATAAGGTTGTGTGTGGATTTTCAAAATTTGAATGTCTCCTCTCTTAAAGATAATTATCCCCTCCCAAACATGGAAGCTATGCTACAAAGGGTAACAATATGTGAGTCATTGTCCATGATGGATGGTTTTTCAGGGTACAACTAGGTGAAAGTAAAAGAATCGAAATAGTATAAGACTACGTTTACTATACCCTAGGGCACATATGTATATGTAAGGATGCCATTTGGCCTCACAAATGCTGGTGCCACCTTCCAGAGAGTTATGGATGTTGCCTTTGTTGACCTGATTAATACAATAATGGTGGTATATTAAGATGATCTCACAACATATTCCAAGAAATTAGAAGACCATGTTGAACATCTAGAGAAGATCTTCCTCAAGGCTCTGGAGTATGGTATTTCCTTAAACCCTAAGAAGTTCCATTTTGTTGTGACTGAAGGAAAATTGTTGGGACAAATAGTATCCAAGGATGGAGTAAGAATTGATCTTGAGGGAGTGGAGGCTATAGATAAGATTCCTATCCCGAATACAGTAAAATCCATTATGTATTTCTTTGGGTAGATAAACTTTGTAAGGAGGTTTATATCAAATTTTGTTGAGATTGTCAAGCCCATTTCAAAAATGTTGAAGAAGGGTTCCAAGATTGATTGGACAAAAGAAGTAATTGATGCATTCATATCTATTAAAAGGGAAATCAAGGAGACCCCAGTGTTAAAATCACCTGAATTCAGTAAACCATTTCATTTTCTCATTTGCATCTTACCACACAGTTACAGCAGTGATGGTGTAGAAAAATGATGAAGGGTACAAGTAGCCAATATCATTCTTCAGCAAATCCCTTCAAGGAGAAGAACTAAAGTATGACATTATAGAGAAGTAGGCGTATGCACTTTTCAAAGTTGTAAAGGCCTTCAGACCTTACTTGGTAGGTGCTAAAGTGATTGCATATATTCCTAATGCTGTAGTTAAGGATGTATTTGTGCAAACTGAAGTAATAGGGAAAAGGTGTAGATGGAATATAAGAATTCAAGAGTTTGATATTGAAATCCAAATCACCAAATTGGTAAGTGGACAAGGGTTGGCTAAGCTCATGGTTGAATCCAATCTTGAGGCATCTCAAATATGTAACATAGGGGAGGAAGAAGGTATGATTACAAGCATAGAGAACACCCCATGGTATACTAATGTAATGTATTATCTCAAAAACCAGAAATGTCCTAAAGACTTGAATGAAGATCAAAAAATAACCTTGAAATTGCATGCCTCAAAGTATGTCTTTATGGATAAAGACTTATACTAGAATAATAGATATGGAGTGTTGTTTTTATGCTTAGATGAATCACAAGCAAACCATGTGTTGAAGGAGATGCATGAAGGAGTCTATAGAGGACATTTTTTGGCCAAGACCACTGCCCACAAGATCCTAAGAGCTAGATACTACTGGCCTAGGGTCTTCAATGACTCTTTTTCTTATGTGTGAAAGTGTGAAGCTTGATAAAGTTTTTCTAGAAAAATGAAGTATCAAGGAGCACTATCACTCATACCAATGCAAGTTGAAGCTCCATTTCATCAATGGGGGATTTATTTCATTGGAGAAACACCAGAGAAGACTAGTGGAGGCCATAAATGGATTCTAGTCGTAACTGACTATTTTACAAAATGGATAGAAGTCATCCCTACAAAACAAGCCACTAGTAAGGTTGTGATAAAAATTTTAATGGAGAATATCATCACTAGATTTGGAACACCTATGAGGATAGTCACAGAAAATGGTATGTGCTTTAGATCAAAAGAGTTCAAAAGGTTCTATAAGACATATGGCATAAAAATTTAGCATACATCTCCATATCATCCACAAGAAAATGGGCAGGCTGAATCAAGCAACAAGAGTATCCTAAAAATAATTAAAAGAATGTTGAATAACAATAAAAAGGCTTGGGATTCCAAATTGAGGTTGGCAGTTTGGACAGATAGAATCATAGTAAATAATTCAACTAGAAAATCACCCTTTGAATTGGTTTATGGGACACAAGCAAGGATGCCTATGTAGAACCTTTTACCAGTATATAAGTTTATGCTCCAAGAAGACTTGGATATCCCTAAACCCATGGAAGATAGAATGGAGTAGTTGGAAGAATTGGATGAGATTAGAAGCTTGGCCCAGGAATGTAACATAAAAATGCAGTCACAAATGAATTACTTGTTTGAAAAAAGGGAAAAGGAAAGAAAGTTTGAAGTAAATGATATGGTTCTATTATGGAATTCCAGATGCCAAGACAAAGGGAAACATGGAAAATTTGAATCCCTTTGGATAGGACCATTTGTTATTACAGGAAAGGGTGGTGAAGATTCTTACTACCTTCAAAATATGACATGAGAAGATCAGGAATTACCAGTGCATGGACAATTCCAGAAACACTTCTTTTCTTAAATTATAATATTCAATGCATAGTATTTTTAGGTTCCCCTCCCCCCCATCCCATTTAACCACATTCACCTATGGTCTACCTCCCATAGATCATTTATGGATTCTTGCAATGACCTCACATTCATTCATCCCCAATCGGAGCCACTGTTGCAGCTAAAAAATTCATCTTGGTTTTCACATGCCTCCATTTTCATTTATCATTCCATGTCCATCATAAGCCCCATTGCCCTTTATTTTTTACTGTATTTGACATTAAACATAAATTTTTGTACATACCTCATAAAATAAAGCCTTTGATTATCACTTTGAAATAAATCCACTTCTTAAGGTATTTCCAAAACAACACAAGGTGTGTCACCGAGACAATGCCATATCGAAGAAAGCTTCACGATAGTCTCCTCGACAAGACCAATAAAAGGCTAATGAAAGTGTCAATGAGACCCTCATGCTTTGAGGTGACAAACTCAAATGTCCCTTTGACAACCTAGAGAGCAATATGTCAAAGAGACTTGGATGCTTCAAAGAGAAAAGTTAACTTGTCTCTTCATCAAGACACAGTAACATCGATACTCTAAGGATACAAGATTATTTTGCATTCAGGAAATAGAAAAACATCTCTCGAGCATCGAGAGATTATTATAAAAATAAATGGTAAATTACTAACAAGAACATGGTCGGGTGAGTACAATGGCAATATCAAAGAGACATTAGTGTGTCAGAGTGAGAAATGAAGAAGTCTCTTTGACACCACAAGAACAAGTAAGACAAAGATGTTGAAGAGACACAAAGGCATTGAACAAACATTGATAAAAGTCTCTTCGACTTTCTAACAATAGGAACATAGCTACAAGCATACATTGTCGATGAGACTATGGGACATCGAAGGGAGATAACCATGATTCTCTTCATTATTTTAAAGACACAAAAGAGGTTATTTGAAGAAATGTTGTTGAAAGGAGGAACACGGGTATGTCGAGGAGACATAATGTTATTGGAAAGAAATGTTCACTAGCCTCATCAACATTTAGATATCAAAAGTTAGGATGAACTTGAAGTGCAACCATCGAGCAGACCTTGTGGGATCAAAGAGAGAAACTCAAATGTCTCTTCAACATTTTGAAAAGGGACCAAAGACATATCAAAGAAAGAAAAGGACATCCTTGACAATGTAATTAAGGTCTCTTTGAAATTATGAAATAATGTCTCACCCAGTTGACATGACTAATGAGGTCATCGAAGAGACAACTTCCATTAATATTGAAATTGATTAGAAAGGTGGAATGAGCACCATTTATTAACCAGAGCTACTTCAAGTGAGCCAAATATCAATATAATTGATTCTTGAGAAATAAAAAATAGTGCAAATCATGGTTGAAAATGGAGGAGGCGAAGATGGATGATAGAAAGCAACTCAGAAACCATTACATTCATTCAAGTAAGTTCTCTTGGCTTCATTGAACGCATTCTATAAAAATTTGCTTGAAGTACTGTGCAAGTAGGGTTTTGAGATGGATAAAACCCTAGAAAAGACAAAAGTAAAGAGGCAGAAAGTAGAGGCTAGGCCATTAAACCAAGACTTAATAGATCAATCTCCTAGGTCTAGACCAAAATTGAGGAGAAAAAATCAATTGAATCCTTTATACGAAACATTGGAAGATAAAAATAAAAATCTTGGAGATATGTGGACTCCACAAAGAGGCCATGATCTATTTATATATCATTATAGAAAGAAGTACAGACATAGACCTGTCTCGAATCCATGGAACATGAATTTGGAAAATCTTGTGATGGGTAATGTGTTTTTCAACGCGGAACTAGTTAACGCACTAGCTAAAAACTACAACCCTAAAACAAGGGCAATCTATTTCCACGATGGTTCACAATTTATTATCATAACACGGGATTATATCTACATGGTTTTTTAACTTGACACATCCATGAAAACAAAATTGAGGATAAGAGAACTATTGGAAGAGTATCAGACCATGGATACAAGTTCTAAGAGGTGGAAATTACATCTTCATAGATCCAAGGGCCCAGGAAACCAACTTAGAACATTCTCTAGTGATGAAAGACCCCCATTTCCTGTGGATTCATTTGAAGAATACTACCAGTACACCTACTATTCAGTTGGCCAAGTCCTAGGAATTCATGATCCTATTGTAATGACTATAGCTCCCATGGTTCTAGCCCCACATATCCAAATCCAAGATGCTAGGGCCTTTGATTATGCATAATACATATATGAGGTCATTAATACTTCTCTCACTACCATTAAGAATAATAGTGATGACATCAACTTCAAGCATTATTCTCTACTCATGCATATGATACTATATGAAGGATAGGTAATGGGAATGTGGGGAGAGGAGTTAAGAATCAAAGGTTTGGATAGTGATGAGAACTATAGACTAGTTTAGATGTGGATGTCCATATGGGATAGTAGATGTGGGAGGTCCCACTATTTATATTTTGAAGAATATTTAATCAAGCCATTGTATAAGTTGCTTGGCCATAAATGTGATTAAAATTTATCCCTAGAGATATAGAGATTCCTCATGCCAAATAAGAAAAACCCAGAGGGAAAGGTAAACCATAATTGGGGGGATTGGTATGCATTTGAAGATTGTACTGTGATAAGAGTATATGGATTCGAAGCAGCTCCATTTTTACTACCTAAGATTGTACCAGACAGGGTTGCATACCTCAAGATTGTGAGGAAATTATCCTTCTTAGCTTTCATGCACCTTAAAATCTATGGAAGGCAATATTTCATGCCTTCTACTTTTTATTTTTGTGACTTTACCATTATTGTTGGTCAAGGGTATGAATCACTTAGTAGCAAAATAGATTAATATGGCATACCATTGGGAAACAAGAGGGAAAAGTTTGACCCTAAGCACTTTATTCATGATGCCAAAATATCATAGAAACTTAAAAGATATGAAATGAGCTCTTCATGGATGATTTCATTACAAATTGTGATGAAACTCAAGTGATGATGAGGAAGGATGCATACAACAAAATAGTTATGATAGAGGCTTGGAGGAGAAGAAGTAATACATTATATGTAGAAGCTTTTCATGAAATACAAGATCCTATGGAAAGGATTGAACAATTGATCCTACATGAAGAAGAATTGACTAGGGATCTACCTCTCATATCCTTTGAAAGAAGAAGAGATATTGGTTCTAGGAAACAAGCTAAGAATGAAGTAACTTTAATTCATTTACCACCCCAACCTACTCTAGAGGTGAGCTTCTTGGTTGACACACCTATTATTATTGAAGATGACATTGAGGAAGAGAATGAGGTTACACAGATCACCATTCCCACTGTTCCCTAGTATGAAGTGCCTGTAGAGAGGAATGTGATCATCTTTCAAGCTTCTAATGAATTATCTAATGATGTGAGACATCGGGCTAGCTAGGAGTTCATTGTAGATGATGCATTTGTTCAAAACCATGAGTTTAAATCCTTCATTTATGAGTACAAAGGAAGAATGATAAGAGAAAAGATAAAATAAATCAACCTTGAGAAAGAAGCAGATGCCTTGAAAGAACTCCATTATGAGGTTGATAAGGAAATGGATAACATCACTCCTGAAAGAGGAAGGGAATTACTACAAGAATCTGGGGTCATGCTTCTTCCAGGGTGGGACATCAGCTCTACCATAGTGTTTGATAGTTTCTTGGAAACAAAAAATAAGGCCTTACAATTGACAAATGAGGCCAGTGATAAGATATGCCCTTGATCAGGGCATAATCCTAATAAAACTACCTTGCAAATTTGGGAACTTTACCCACTTAGAAAGACGCCTTCCCTTATCAATAATCATAATCAGATCTTTGGTCACCTTTAAGTACAATAAGTAAGGGATACAAAACCTATTGAGACTTTTGATCTAAATGTGAATGTGACCAACTTTACCAAGGCTCAGATTCAGAAGTTAGTCAAAGATAATAAGGGGTTGATTGAGGAGAATGAGAGGCTGAAGCAATATGTGATCAATTACAGAGATAGATTACCTTCCTCCTCAGGACCTTACTCACCACTGATTGAATGTGAAAGAAATGTGCTCAAAGAAATGTCTAATACTACCTATTGGAAGCACAAATATGAAACGATTCAGAAAGGACAAGAGGAATTGAAGTAAAAACTAAAAACTACTTATTTGAAATGGCATCAAAACTAGTGTATAGGATGTATGATGATAAGATTAAGCTTGTTGAAAAGGTCTGGGTTATCCATGAAAAAAAAATGCAGCTTTACAAGAACATAATAGGTTATGTGATAGGATGAAAGAGGTAGGACTATAGATAAAGGTGAATAAAGGTGATAAAAAAATGTATTTTAGGAATATCAAGAGCTTATGAACACACATGATAGCTTCTATAACATACTAACACAAGAATTGAGTGACTTCAGTCAGTCACTAAGTATGGCTCTGCCGAATTTCTTTTAGGAAACAAACTTAAAAGCCCAACATGTATGGAAGAATGAGATAGCTCAGTATCAACCAATAGCTCTTGATGAGATTAACAATGAAGATGAGGTGCTTGAGAAAATACATGTGTAGCAAGGACAAATATTTGAACTTGAATATGCAATGAAAAATATCATAAACAATGTAGAAAATTATGCAAAGACAAGATTGTAAGAGAGGGGGACCGACCACGTTCAAGGCCCTCGGTCACAAAGTGCCAAGAGTGGAAGGCTACCCTAACTTACCTCAGCTTGATAGGGTGTTAGTAAATGCAAGACAAGAATGATGAGGACTATAAGGTCCTTCAGTCTCTCTACAAAACCAAAGTATAGAACGGGGCTAGGCAAGCTGATTTTTTAGGTTTAACAGTATGCCTCAGGAAGATCTCTTCTCGAGGACAAACACATAGTCCTGGGATGATAGCGTGACACGCTAGCATCTCTCAAGTGCGTTGGCATCCATACGACTAGACAACTAAAGATACAAGGTCGAACCTAGTAAAACAAGCTAACAACCCAGCTAATCACTACTAAAGGGCCAAAATAACATTATTAAATAAAAAAAATACTCTCTAATATGATAAAGTAAAAATGCAAGAGTTAGGGTGGCAAGAATTATCTCACAAAGAAACTCATTCGCTAGCTAGCTCTCCAAAAGCACATTCACCAAAACATAAAGAGGAAGAATGTTGGGTGGCTATATAGGGGTCTGCCTCATTCAAACCCCTGTTTAGGTGTTTCCACCTCCATGAATAACCAAGAAAGTGAGTATGATAAAGAAAGATAGTAATGAAGAACACTAAAACACTAAAAAATAGTAAATGTGCTTACTCAACCAAGTAATAGAGGAGAGGAATGGGAAGCTTACCACCTCCACCAAAAGCACTCAAGGGTAATGGAGGAGAGAATGAGAATACTCGAGCCTCTACTGTAATGGTGTTGTCTAAAACTTTCTCTATTGAAGTGATGGAGTGAAGTTGCTGCTATAATGGAGTGCAAAAGTGCTGCTAGGATTGCTTGGAATGCTTAGAAGTGAGTACAAGAGTGTGAATGTTAGCTTTTGTAGAGATTATAGAAGATGAAATGCTTGTTGAAGGAGGGAATTTGAAGGGGAGATGAAGAAAACAACCATATTCAGGTCAGTTGGCCGAAGCAGGCATTACAAGTTGACTTCTAATGAGAAGTGTAACACCTCTGTAGGTTTAGTTGTATGAATCTTCTAGGGACGTAAGCACACCACGTAGGAATCCCTGATAGAAATTCCTCCACCGACACTCAAAATAGGCACCAAGTGGAAAGAAAGCTACGGGATTAGGTGTAATTAAGCCTCTAAACTTGGTTTTCGAAAGTGGAGAAGGAAAAAAGGGGAATTTTCATAAAGGGTGCAAACTCACTCTTATACATTTTTCCCCCACTTTAGCGAGCATGAATACTGATGAGTGCTTAGTCAAGTAGATCAAAAAAGAGTAAGGTTATAAATGTATACTTGAACCATCGAGGAAGCAAATCATGATCTGATGAACCTGAAGGTGCAAGGCAAGCGAAGGACTTCATAGCTTCTCAGGATATGAAGCTAAAGAAAGAAAGCATCTTACAGGCCTGTGAACCTGCAAAGAGGCAACCCCCAAGATCTCTCACATGAAGGAAGCCCCATGAATTAATCACCTTACAGGCTCGCAAACCTGCAAGAAAGGTGTCCCCCAAGAACTCTCACATGGAGGATACCCGAGAATCATCCCCCAAGATCTCTCACATGGAGGAAGCCAAGAAAGTTCCCTACATACCCACAAACCTATAGGAAAGGTATTCTCCAAGATCTCTCGCATGAAGAATACCCAAGGAAGCACCCTACAAACCTATAGACCTATAGGGAAGGTAACCTCCAAGATCTCTTGCATGGAGGAAACCCAAGAAAGTGCCCTACAGGCTTGCAAACATGTAGGGGAGCCACCCCCACGATCTCTCACATTGAGGAAGCTCAAAGGAAGTGCCCTACATGCTCTTAGACTTGCAAGGAGGTATCCCCAAAGATATCTCACATGGAGGAAACCTAAGAAAGTGGACTCTGTAGAGTTAGGAAGTGACCATGTAGGCAAGTAAGTGGATAGTCACGTGGACCATCGAAAATTCAAAAGACTCTCAAAGGTATCCCTCGAAGACCCATCATGAAGAGGAGGTCCACTCAAGGGACGCACAATTTGAAAGCAGATGTTTTCTTTCTTGAAATTGATCCATCATCAAGAGATCCTTTTGAAAGATGTTCACTTCATCAAGGAATTTGAAAGGAATAATATGCCCCCATGCGAGGGGAAGGTCAAAGTTGTTCCCACTGTGGAGGAAGGTTTTCAAGTCCTTTCTTTATAAACCCATGATGAAGGAAACATGTTATGTTAGGGTTCCAAGTTGAGAATGCAATTCTAAAGAAAGATTTGCAAATATTTTCAAGAAAAGATTCGTTGGCAACAAATTTATTTTCTAAAAATCAAAATGTTGAAGGAAGGCATTGTCACACTTGAGACAAACAACTCAAGAGAAGGAGAGAGAAAGATAAAGAGAGAGAAAAGGAGAAAACATGAACAAAGGGCATAGGGGGATCTAGTTTGGTTGGGTCAGATTTTTCCATGATCATATAAATAATAGGTAACCACAGTGTAAGGCGAAAGATCATCAATCCCTAACCAAATCAAGAACAATGCATGGAAAACAAAGTAAAAATAAAAAAATGGGTCAGCATGGAAGGGAATCCAAAATTCCCCCAACAATTTGCAGCATCCCCAATTTATTAAAAATCAAGCACAAACATGGAAGAATGATGATACAAATAGAGGAAGGTTTACAACATAAAAAACATGCATGTATCCAAGCACCAGCAGGGGTGACAAGGGTCATCTAGGCACACATAACATGATCATGGGGGAACACATCACAAAACACATGCACACACACAAGATCAAGAAGAGGCCTCCTCCTAACACTGATCGACCAAGAGGTGGTCTGATTCCCACTCTAGATCATTGTAGGGGGAAGGAGGATGAGCCTGCAGTGGTGGGATGTTAAGAGGAGGAGTGTCTGGCCCTCCCATAACAAGGGCTAAGGAAGAGGGGCCCACAAGGTCTTCTTCACCAAGCTCTTGTGGAGTTAGGGTTAGCAATTTCGTGAAGATCGCTGGTAAGGCCAAAAATTTATCCATAGAGTTAAACATGCACCCTACAAGAGTGTTGTGTCTAAGTTCAGTGGACGAGGCAAGCTGCACCTAAGATTCACTACTAGGCTCGCCGAGTGACTCAGGAGCGGTGATGAACTCAGGGGAAGCCGGGACTGGTTCCATCACTAGGATAGAACAAGTCAGCACCAAACCACCTTATGAATAAGGTTGGTTCCTCTTATGTCCTTCACTACTAGAAGGACAATACTCCACCTTTTCCTTTGTTGGAGGAGATGAACTCCCCACATATGAGGCTAGAGGTGTGGAGGAAGAGGAGGAAAGAACCATGGTGGATACAACCAAGGTATAAATCATATCCACGGGCTTTAAGAAAGGCTAGATATCTAGAACAGACATTAGCACAAGTGGCTCCATTGAACGAGCAATGAACACCTGTACCCCCTTGGGGTTATGTGCATTCATACTCATAGCAGAAGCTAGAAGCAATGTGGAACTAAACTAAAGAGAAGCAGAAGGAAGAGGAGAGGAAGAAACTACATGAGGCCCTGAAGCAGGGGTGATCATCTCTTCCTCCTTCCTTTGCGAGGTGGCCTTCTCAGCCAAGAGATCCTTTCCTCGGTGCTTGTGCTCACACACAAGGCGGTTTCTATGAATATTCGAGTTGGAGGCCGGAGGTTGTGAAGGAATAGAAGGCTCTTGCTCAACCATGGGAATGTCCACTACGGCCATCTCTAGTAGAGGAATGGATTCCTGAATGGGAACAGGAGGAATAGGTTGAGGAGCAGCGGGGGAAATCAGCTCAAGAGCCTTGGTAATGGGCCTCTTCCCATTCACCGCTTTAGGAGCAGGAGTGGTAGGAGGCCATAGAGGTCAAGACAATGAGGACTCTCCATGGGGGAGCTTCTTCTTGTTATACTGAACGGGTCTAGGCTTCATCGATAGAATAGGAAGTTTGAATGTAGGACACTTGGGCTTTTGCCAAGCATGCACCATAGGATTCTCCCTCAAGCATGGAGCAGAATAGGATAGTACCACAATAGAGTGAGAAGAAGTGTTAGACTGACCAATGAAAGAGGAAGAAGGAGGATCTTAGGATCACTTCTCTTCTTCCTTCCTACGTTCCTTAGTGGCATCACTGTTAGCTTTTAAGAAAACCCTATGTGAAACAACATAATGTGACAGAGGGTATCTCACTTTCATCCTTAGGCACCTTTTCTTATCGTTCTAATATGTTTGGTACATAAGGTTCATCCTAGGAAAAAGAGAACCAATGGGTGCAATCCAAGAGTAGTCTAAGGAGTAACTACCATGAGAAATCGATGGTTTATAACTGATGTCGTGAATTACATGCACGGAACCCCTGTGGATAAATTTTAAACATTTATGCATGACTGAAGGTACTGTTTTCATAGCTACCAACCAAGGGATACCCAATTTCACCCTAAAGAGCTCAGACCCAGGGATAATGTCAAATAGGAGTTTCAAAAATTTAGGTCCAATGAAGACCGACAGGACAATACTACCCACAGGGGGGATGGAAAGCCCATAATGTGTGTAGATGGTACTCACAAGTGCATCATACCCATCTTTATGTAAAAAATTAATCAACATGATCTCCTCAGTTACGATGTTTACTTGTGACACAGGATCAACAAGAACACTCGATATGATGTGTTCGTCGATCCACGTGGGGATGTAGGGGGGAGATGGTTCCTTATTAAATCCCATCAGTAGGTCCTATGAAGTGAAGGTTATACTAGTACCACTTTCCACATAATACACAGAGAGGATAGGTTGATGCAGGAAGGAGGCCATTGCACACACTAGATGATACTTTCACATAGTCCCTAAAGTCTAAAGATCAGACGAAGACCCAATTAAGGTTTCATTATGCAACACCTTCAGAACCTTCCAACTATAGTAACTAGGGTTTGCAAGTTGGGTTGTAAGGCGACAACCTCACAACACTCACACCTACAACACTCCTAGAGAACGAGGAAAGGAATTGTCAGTATCGCAAAACAAAACCAAAAATGGTTCATGTCGGGTTCACCAAAAATGTAAGAGATGGGGACCAACCACATTCAAGGCCCCAAATCACAGAGGGCCAAGAGTGAAAGGATTCCCTAACTTATCTCAGCTTGACGGGGTGTTAGGAAATGTAGGATGAGAATGATGAGCACTATGAGGTCCTTCAGTCACTCTACAGACCCAAAGTACAGAACAAGGCTAGGTGAGCTGGTTTTTGGGTTCAAAACTATGCCTTAAGAAGCTCTCTACCCTAGGATGAAAGAATGGTCTTGGGATGATAGCGTGGCATGTTGGCATCTCTCAAGTGTGCTAGCGTTCCTATGACTAATAAACTAAAGAGACAAGTCGAACCTAGGAAAACAAGCTAATGGCCCAGCTAATCTCTACTAAAGGGGAAAAATAACATTATTAAATAAACAAAATACTCTCTAATATGATAAAGTAAAAATGAAAGAGTTAGGGTGGAAAGAAGGATCTCACAAAGAAATTTGTTCGCTAGCTAGCTCTCCAAAAGCACGTCCACCTACACACAAAGAGGAGAAAAAATGTTGGCTGGTTATATAGGGGTCTTCCTTAGTCAGACCCTCGTTTAGGTGTTTCCACCTCCATGGATAGCCAAGAAAGTGAGTATGATAAAGAAAGATAGTAATGAAGAACACTAAAACACTACAAAATAGTAAATGTGCTTACTCAACCAAGTAATAGAGGAGAGGAATGGGAATCTTACCACCTCCACCAAAAGAACTCAAGGCTAATGGAGGAGAGAATGAGAGTACTTGAGCCTCTGCTGCAATGGTGTTGTCTCAAACTTGCTCTACTGAAGTGATGGAGTGAAGCTGTTGCTACAATGGAGTGAAAAAGTGCTGCTAGGACTGCTTGGAATGCTTAGAAGTGGGTACAAGAGTGTGAAGGTTAGCTTGTGTAGATATTATAGAAGATGAAATAATTTTGAAGGAGGGAATTTGAAGGGGAGATGAAAAAATAGCCGTATTTAGATCGGTTGGCCGAAGAAGGTGTTACAAGTTGACTGCCAATGAGAAGTGTAACACCTCTGTAGGTTCAGTCATAGGAATTTTCTAGGGATGTAAGCGTGTCGCGCGGACGACTATGTGCTGTACAAGTTTCCCTGATATAAATTCCTCCACCAATGCTCAAAACAGGCGCCAAGTAAAAAGAAAGCAGTGGGCTTAGGTGTAATTAAGCCTCCAAACTTGGTTTTCTAATGGAGAAGGAAAAAAGGGGAATTTGCATAAAGGGTACAAATTCACTCTTATACAAGGATATATCGAGCATGTGTTGATTAATTTATTCATTGCATGGGTCAAGTAGGGAGTGACAGGGTACCAAAGTTTGAAAGTTGTGGGTGCATTGTCATGGATAATGAACCTTGGAAAGGTCTTAGATGATCACAGGTACTTGCTTGAGATGAATGGATCATGGTGCATCCACCAACAAATTACTAAGTTTTATGTTTATGTTAATCAAATTTTAGTTCTCAAACAGCATACCTTTTTGTAATGGGTCTGTAGCTTATTGCTTCTCATTTAAAAGGGGAAACCAAGGCCCATTTTTGAATCATCATTATCATCATCATCATTGGTAGTAGATAGGTTGCATTAGTATAGCATACTCCACTCATCCATCTTCACATTTTGAAGACTTCTGCTATAAATGTATATATTTTGAAGCAATATAATGGAGAAGATTGTTCATAATCGGTGATTTACTTCCAGTGTTCAACTATTACGTTAATATTCATTCTTATATGTTTTTTTATTGTCTCCAAAGTGATTTTCCTAAGTTATTCAAATTTATACAATTTGGTAGGACACATTTGTTGTTGTGTGGTTTACTTGATTGGGTTCTGGCTAGGGTGAATTAAATTCATTTCATATAATTTATTTTAATTGGTTCCTTCTAGGGATTAAAATCCTTTTGAATTAATTATTTTGATTGGTTTCCCTCAAGTTAAGAATTAAACATTATTTCATGATATCATAGTAATTTGGGAGAATAACACTAGGATCAATAAAGAAGAGTATAATAACTGACAAACCTACACATTTGTACAAGGTGCAAACATCTAAAGTGCCCAACAAGTTAGAGTTAAGCTGAGAGGTAGATCCACCTATCTTACATATCTATCTCCATAATCATCATCCACTCCTCGACTCCATTTACCCAATAGGATTAGGTACTAGTTATACTTAGAACATCTTATACAAACTTTCCATATACACTTGATTCTTGAAACATCTACAGTAGGAACTAGTCATTAGCCTTGCATCTACTTCACACCCATGTGCCATAGTGAGTAGATTGCTCAAATTAGAGACCATATTTAAACATTCAAATTTTCCTTATCATTTAGGTACACCCACCTTGGTTTAGCAGATCCTAAAGTGTAGGGGGTTATCAATCATATTTGCGACGTTTATTAGCCAAAAACGTACTAAGAGACTGACACCCTCTTAAGGTTCAAAACCTATGTTTTTGAGACCTAACATAGCCTTTGTAATCAGTTTTGATATTCTCTATATTTTGAGTTAATCCTCACCATGGTTTTTACCTCATTGGGATTTCCATGTAAATCTGGTGTTGTTGTGTTTGTGTGAAGGTTTTTAATTTCTGCACTTACACTTAATGTTTAATCATTTTAGCAGTGTTAAGGATTTCTTCTGGTGAATGATTTAAGGGTTTAAATTTATTACAACTGATTCACGCCCCTCTCAATTATCTTCTTCAAAAATTGGTATCAGAGCTTGGTTCCTTAGAGAAGAGCTTAACTACTTAAGGAAGGTCCAAGATGGCTAGTAAACTTACTCATGATTATTCGAGGTTCGATGGAACTAATTATGCTATCTGGAAAATACTAATGGAAGAATATCTAGAGTATTGTGGATATTATGTGGAGAAAGATTACAATAATCCTTACACTCATGTTAATGGTCTAAGTATGGCTGATGAGATCAAGGCACATGAAGCGAACAATAAGGCAAAGTACATTTTGAAGAATAGTCTTGTACATTCCAAGTTGATTAAGGTTTTGAATATGAAGACTACTAAGGAAGTATAGGATTCTTTGGAAAAGGTGCATGAAGGTGATGAAAGTGTCAAATAGGAAAAATTATATAATTTGGAGACACAGTTCGAGCTCCTCCATATGTCTAAAGATTAGAATGTTAAATCTTATGTACAGAGATTGGATGAGATAGTAGCTGGAATGCAAGGACTTGGTGCTACTATAAATGAAACTAGGATTGTAGAGAAGATTCTTACAACTCTCCCTAATGCTTACAGCAAAAAGGTATATGTTATTCAACAAAGTATAGATTATAAGACTTACAATAAAGATATGTTGTTGGGATCTTCGACATCTTATTAGATGAGGAAGCCAAATTTGAGAAATGGATTCAAATCAAAGACTGCTTTTAAGGCTACAAAAGTTGAAGATCTGGATGAATAAAATATTAATGAAGTAGAAGCTTTGTGAGAAGGATGAGGAAAGGCTCTAGAAATTATGAAGGTAAGTTACCCTTTAAATTCTTTAGTTGTGGAGGAATAGGTCATTATGTTGTAAGGTGTTCAGAAAGAGCTAAGAGGAATTAAAAAACATATGAAAAAGAAAAGAAAGGTAAGAATATCAATAGAGTATACTATGTGAATGAGAATGCTAGTATATCTGATGAGGATTATGATTATGAAGATCCTGATGAAAATGAATGCTTGTTCTTGGCTATAAAAGATGAACCTACTTATGCTAATTCTGAAAAATAGGTAAAGGAATGCCCTCCGAAGAAAGAGAAAAATGAAGGTACTGTAATCTCTGCCCTACATGCTAAACAAGAAAAGAACTATTGGGTTGTTGACAGTGGTTTTTCACATCACATGATTGGTGATAAGAGTAAGTTTGTTAAACTTGAAAAATATGATGGATGCTTGGTTATGTTTGGAGAGATGAATTTCTTTCTTGGGCAACAAATTAATCAAACAGAGAAAGGAATTTTTATTTCACAATCTAAGTATATGAAAGAGATGTTGAAGAAGTTTTGGATGGATGGTTCCAAACTGGTATGTACTCCTATGGTGACTCGTTGCAAATTAGGTAAAGATGATGATTCACCTAGGCTAATCAGACCAAATATAGATCTATGATTGGTGGACTATTGTATTTGACTACTACTAGACCAGATATTATGCATGTTTTATGTCTTGTGACTAGATTTCAAGAATATCCTAAGGAAACACATGTTGTTGTTGTTAAAAAAATATTCAGATACTTGAATGGAACTCCAGATTATGGGTTATGGTATCCTAGGGATATTGACTTTACACTAAGTGCTTATAAAGATGTACATTGGGTTGGATGTGTAAATGACAGAAAGAGTACAAGTGGTGGTGCATTCTTTCTTGGTTGAAAATTGGTGGAATGGTTGAGTAAACAGCAAGATTTAGTTTCCTTGTCTACTGCTGAAGCTGAGTATATTATTGCTACATCTTGTTGTACACAAGTTCCATGGATGAAAAAAAATTGAAAGATATCATAGTAGTGTATGAGGATCCTACTTCTATCTTCTGTGATAATGAAAGTACAATTAACATTTCAAAGAATCGAGTGATACACTCAAGGAAAAATCATATATCTATTAGGTATCATTTCTTGAGAGAGAAGGTTGGGGAGAATGAATTAATCTTGATTATGTCCCCATGAAGGATCATATTGTTGATATATTTATGAAGGCTCTTCCTAAAGATACTTTTGAGTATCTTCGAGAGAGGTTAGGGTTCATTGCCCCTCCTTTCTTGAACTAGATGCATATGGAGATACATCAGTCTGGTGGATCTATGGATCTATCTTTCTTCTGGACTAATTTTTTGGTGGCTACCTCTCAAGGGGAGTAGGTAGTGTCATGTGTTGTTATTTTATTCTATTTTTAATTTCAAATGGGAAATCAATGTAAAATATCTTTTTCCTTTGCCATTGATGTCAAAGGGAGAGAAGAAGAATGTGAAAAATATTATCTACTAAGGGGGAGAAATAGAAAGATAAATATTGAGAAGTGTATTTAGAGCTAGTATCTTGTCTTTGTTTTGAAAATGTGTCTCAACCTTGCAATTATATGCATTTTATTGTTGATAGGATGTATATATATTTATATAAATGTTTTCTAGTTACACCGATAGGTGTATACAATGGTAGCACAGAGCAAAATGTGGGCGTGTTAACTTTTTCAGGAAACTTCTAGAATGGAAAACATATATTAAATAAAGGATATATTCAAAATCTAGACCATTCATTATTAGGTTTTAGATCTAATGGCAGATATTTGGTTGGCCTATCTTGCCTTGGAATGTAACTATATTATACGAGGGAATTGTATTACAACTATGGTAGAGATTGTGATGATTTCTGAGAGTCTAATAGCGGTCATGTTGTCTCTTGATATCTAAGTGGTGATACTCATGTGAGAAGCTTGATCTGCAAGTATATTGTAATCTTTGTGATTTACAAAATAATATATTGGGTAGCTTTTGAAGTGTGGGTTTTTTCTCCCGAAAGGATTTTCCCCACATAAATCACTATATCATGGTATGCATGATATTTAAATTTATTTATGTTTAAGTTTATGTAATTGTTAAAGATCTGTAAAAAATTTAAATTATTCTCCTCTCAAGATTAGTGTAGGAAGTTGTTATGCTACCTTAGCTTCCTTACAAGTGGTATCAGAGCTTGATCACCTTTGATTTTAGTTGTGGGTTGTTGGGTTTTTTGAACTATATTAGATCTGAATGGGAGCTTGTGTAGAAGACACTTTATGATCTTGTTGTAGGAATTTTTAGATGGCAAGTTCATCAAGGAGAATAGAGGTAGAGAAATTTTCTAGAAATTATTTTGAGATGTGTAAGCTAAATATGGAGGACCTATTGATAGATCAAGATATGTGGGATGTTGTTGATGAGAATGTTTCAAGACCCACATATCCTGCTCAATATGCTCAATATGATGTTATGGATCGTAAAGCCAAGGTTCTAATCAGATTGTGCTTGGTAGACTCTATTTTAATTAATGTCCATGAGGAGACCTCTGCACATAAGCTATGGAAGAAGCTTGGTGAGATGTATCAGGCCAAATATATAGTGAAAAAGATTTTCTTGAGGAAGAAGTTGTATTCCTTGAGACTGGAAGGGGGTGGAGGAATCACAGACCACCTGAAAGCAATCAATATGTTGGTAGCTTAGTTGGTGTTAAATGGACGATGAATAGAAATGTCATATCCTACTTTGTTCTTTTCCTGATTCATGGGATTCTCTTATTATGGCTATTCAGAGTCCTTTTGTTATTTTGAAGACTAAATATGTGGTGGGTTCTTTTCTTTCTAGAGAGATGAGGAGGAAGGTATCCATCATTGCCAAGGAATCCATGAATGTTCATGGAAGACCTAAGGAAAGAGGCAAGAAGAATGAGAAGCATGAGAAATCCAAGTCCAAGGGGAGATCCAAATCTCTTGGAAATTCCAAAGTTATTTGTTGGAAATGTGGTAAGCTTGGAAATGTTCATAAGGAATGTAAAGAAGAAAAGAAGAAGAAAAAGAAGAAAGCTAATTCTGATTCTAAGTTCAAGAAGGAAGATCGTGACGCATTCATTGTAACTTTGGCAACTCATGCAGGTAATGATGTATGGCTAACTGACTTAGGTGCATCTTTCCATTTGACCTTTAATAGAGATTGGTTTTGTGAATATGAAGAATTCGATAGAGGTAAGGTGTACTTGGGTGATGATTCTCATTTAGACATTGTTGGTCGTGGTAAAGTTAAAATCAAGTTTCTTGATGGTAGAATAAAAAGGATTAATGGTGTGTTGCATATCCCTGGATTAGAACAAAATTTTTTATCTATGAGAAAACTAATAGATGAAGGTTGCAAGTAGTATTTTCTATTGTAGGATGCAAGATGGTCAAAGGTGTTATGGTGATTGCTAGAGGTGTCAAATATGACACATTATATAAGTTGGATGCATGCACTATTGAGTGCAATAGTACTTTGGTGAAAAGAAAGTTTGTTGAAGAAGTGAGGATTTCACCTTCAGTAGATGGTCATGGCTTTTGGGTACCCAAGGGTGCTCTTTCTTCTGATACAAAGTTACATGTAGAGAAAACCATGTTATAGAAAAAAAGACTTGGCCACATTGGAGAAAATGGTCTAAGGACCTTGAAAAATAAAAACCTTGTTAAAGGTTTGTCTGATTGTATTCTTGAATTTGATTTTTGTGAGCATTGCATTTATGGAAAAAAAAAACCATGTTTAGTTTTACTTGAGTTCTCATAAATCTTGTGGTGTATTGGATCTTATTCATTATGATGTGTTTGGTCTTGTAGATGTTCCTTTGATTGGTAAATCCACATATTATGTTTCGTTTATTGATGATTATAGTAGGACATGGGTATATTTCCTAAAGAGTAAATTTAAAGTTTTCAATCGATTTAAAGAATTTAAAGCAATGGTTGAGTTACACACTGGAAAGAAAATAAACTTTTTGAGGACTGGTAATGGTAGTGAATTTTTCTCTAATGATTTTGATAAATTTTGTAAAGATTGTTGTATTCATAGATAGAAGACAACTCTATAATCTCCACAATAGAATGGAGTTGCAGAAAGAATGAACAGGACATTGATGGAGAAGGCTAGGAGTATGTTGAGTGGTGCTGGCCTAGAACAAAGCTTTTGGGTTGAAGTTGTTGCCATTTCCTATTACTTGATTAACAAGTATCCTACATTAGCTCTTATCAATAAGATGCCTATAGAGGCATGGTTGAGTTGCAAGAATTCATTGATACATCTTAGAGTTTTTGGTTGTGAGGCATATGCACATGTATCAAAGGAGAAGTGAACAAAGTTGGAGAACAAGGTTATGAAATGTATCTTCATCGGATACAGTTATGGTGTGAAAGGATACGAGATTTGAGATCCTATTGTATAGAAGGTAATACATAGTAGAAGTGTGATTTTTAGAGAAACTAAGCCTTCTTCTATTACATTGCAGCCAGAACAAAGTAAATAGGAAGATGTGATTCAATTTCCTCCTACACTTGAGAAAGTTGAATCAAGGCCTAAGGATAGACAAGAAGTTGAGGAGAGCTCATCTAGCTCTGGATCTCCAGAAGAGGAGGAAGAACCTCCAACTCAACTTGTTTGTAGGTCTACAAGACATAGACAACCACCTAAAATGTATTCACCTAATGATTGGAAATTTATTTTTTCTTTGAATACTAAAATGGATGAACCCAGATCTATAGAAGAGGCACTATGTATGAATCATGTGAGATCCTGGAAGATTGCTATGGATGAAGAAATTGCATCTTTGAAAAAGAATGATACATGGGATCTTGTAACATTTCCTAAAGGATGAAAACCTATTGGTTGCAAATGGGTGTTCAAGAAAAAGATTGGTTCAAATGGAGGTATTGATAAGTATAAAGCAAGGTTGGTTGCAAAGGGTTACTCTCAAGTTGAGGGTGTTGATTATGGTGAGATATTTTCTCCTGATGAAAAAATGACATCCTTTAGATTTTTTCTTTCTATTGATACTACTTATGATTTAGAGGTTGAGCAAATGAATGTGAAAATTTATTTCCTTCATGGTGATTTGGAAGAGGATATTTATATGACATAGCCAAAGCACTACATGGTGAAAGGTAAAAGTAAATTGGTTTGAAAATTGAAGAAATCTTTGTATGGCTTAAAATAGAGTCTTAGGATGTGGTACCAAAAATTTGATACATATGTGTTGAGTTTTGGATTTGAGCGTTCTAAATCAGATCATTGTGTTCATTATAAAACTAATGGTGATCATTTCTTGTTTATTGAATTATATGTTGATGATATGTTATTTATTGGAAAAGGGAAAGGCATGATTTTAGAACTGAAATCTCAACTTGCTGCTAAATTTGAAATGAACTATCTTGGTGCAGCTAAACACATTCTTGGGATGGAAATTAAAAGAGATAGAGTGAACAAAAAGATATGGCTTGGCCAAATTAAGTATGTGAACTCAATTTTATAGAGGTTTGATATGCAAGATTGTAAACCATTATGTGTTCCCATTTCTGTTGGAACAAAGTTATCTATTTCAGATTGTCCAACATCTCCATCAAAGATGGAAGACATGAGTAGAGTGCCTTACTAGAGTGCAGTTGGAAGTTTAATGTATGTTATGGTTTGTACTAGACTAGACATTTCCCAAGTAGTGGAAGTCCTTTCCAAGCATATGTCTAATCCTAGTAGAGTTCATTAGGATGGAGCTAAAAGAGTCTTCACATATTTGTGGGGTATCTTAGATTATTCCTTATGTTATCATAGTAATATGATTGAAGACAATATTTCCCTTAATATTCATGGTTAGGTGGATTCAGACTGGGTAGGTGATGTTGATAGCAGAAAATCCACTAGTGCTTATGTGCTTACTTTATTTGGTGGTGCAATTAGTTGGATGAGTAAGCGACAAGTTGTGGTTGCTTTGTCCACTACTGAAGCAGAGTATATGGAAACTACTCATGCTTGTAAAGAAGCCATTTAACTTAAGATACTGTGTTCAAATATTGGTATAAAACAAGGTGCAATGACAATTTATTGTGATAGTCAGAGTGTGATATGTCTAGCCAAGAACCCGACTTTTCATGCCAGTACCAAGCACATTGATGTACACTATCATTTTGTTAGAGATATGGTCGAAGATGGTAGGGTGAAGATGGTTAAGGTAGAGACTTTAATTAATGTTGCTAATTCTTTAACTAAGCCTATGAGGACAAATAAGTTTAGATGGTGTTCAAAGACTATGGGCCTTTTGGCCCTTAGTAATTAAAGAGACGATGTTTACACCCTCACATTTCTCTTGCAAGGTGTTAACAAGTGAGAGATTTGTTGAGAAAATGTGTCTCAACCTTGCAATTACACATGGTTTATTGTTAATAGGATGTATATATATTTATATATATGTTTCCTAGTTACACCAATAGGTGTATACAATGGAAACACTGAGTGAAATGTGAGCGTGTTAACTTTTGTAGGAAACTTCTAGAATGGCCGACATACATTAAATAAAGGATATATTGTAAATCTAGACTGTTTGTTATTAGGTTTTAGATCTAATGGTAGATATTTGGATGACCTATCTTTCCCTAGAATGTAACTCTATTTTATGAGGGCATTGTATTATGACTGTGGTAGAGAGTGTGATTATTTCTAAGAGTCTGATAGTAGTCATGTTGTCTCTTGATCTTTGAGTGGTGATACTCCTATGAGAAGCTTTCTCTACAAGTATATTGTAATCTTTGTGATTTACTGAATAATATATTGGGCCACTTTTGGAGTGTGGGGTTTTTCTCCCAAAATGGTTTTCCCCATGTACATCACTGTGTCGTGGTATGCATGATATTTATGTTTATTTCTATTTAATTTTCTATAACTGTTAAATATCTATAAATTTTTTGCATTATTCTCCTCTTAAGATTAGTGTAGGAAGTTGTTCCACTACCTTAGCTTTCTTACAGTCTTTGATCATTTTTCACATCATGTGTTGTCATCAATGAAAAAGGGGGAGATTGTTGTAAGAATGTAGGTGTTGTCATTGATTTAAACTAGTCAATTGGTTATCAACTAGTTATTATTGTCATTAATGTCATGATTGCATGTTATTGGTTGTTCATGTCAAGGATATTGAGAAAATTGTTTGAATAAAGGTTGTAGGTGTTCAGTGGTTGCTTCGGGTTTTTCTCTAGGGTTTCCTCCTATGTTTGTGTGGTTCATATATGTTGATCGTGGTTGTTGGAAACTGCTATATCTACATTTTTGGCTATTGATTCATTGTACAGTGTGAGTTATGTTCACCAGTTGTGAACTATGGTTTTTTGTGCTTCTGGCTGAGGTCCGAGAGAAATGTTGTTGGTTCGGATTTCTCTTTAGTAAAGTCTTATGACTTGAAGTTCTAGAGTTGAATTTTTATGATCATGTTGAAGATAATTTCGGTATCTAGAAGGATTGTGCTTAATTGTTTTATGTGTTTTACACTGGTTTGGCCGACCTTGTGTTGAAAACTATCTTTGAAGTTGATGAAGTGTGTTGGACCTATTTGGGACTTCATCAAGTGTGTGTTTGGGTCGCCCTCATTCTAATTCCACCCTAGGATGTTTTGGCACTGACCTAATTTGAATTTAATGTTGAATGGTCGACTTTGGATATGTTTCAAAGTTGAAGAGGGTTTAAATACAAGATGAGTTAGTGGCGAAAGATGAGACAATAGCTAACTGCAAAGAAATAGAGTAGATAGATATGAATCAGTGAGTATGTGTGATGCAAGTGTGGTGGATCAATGTGAAGCCTAAATGTTGAGTTTTTGAATGTAGTGAGTTGAAGGTGTACTCTATCATTCATGCATGTTTGCAAGTGGTTGACAAAATTGTGGTGGATATCTTTGTTGCATTGAGATTGTCTTATCTCTATAACATATATCTTTTATCCTCTTTGTATCTCTATGGAAATGAGCCCTTTGAGTGGTTAACCCTATTGGACAGTGAGTCCTGACCTAGACGGCGAGTCCTTGTTTTGGTAGTGAGCCTTGTTTCTTAAGCAGTGAGCCTTTGTAATCAATTTTGATATTCTCTATAGTGTGAGTTAATCATCATCGTGGTTTTTCCCTCATTTGGTTTTCCACGTAAATCTAGTGTTGATATGTTTGTGTGATGGTTTTTCAGTTTCTACACCTGCACTTAATGTTTAATCATTTTAGCAGTGTTAAGGATTTGTTCCGGTGAATGTTTTAGGGGTTTAAATTTGTTACAACTAATTCACCTTCCCCCTCTAAATTTTTGTATTCAACACATAACACTCCTACTAAGATCTCCCTTTTGTATTTGATCCAAACATCACCTGTTTACCATAGAATGCTTCAAAATGCCTTGCAAAAATTTTCCATCCGTCCTAGTGCACAACCAAATGATGTGGTAGCTTTCATTGATAAAATAAATTCACCTAATTTGGACATTATATTTCATCAAAGTGAATTACCTCCTTTGGGAACACAGAAACAAAATGATGCTTTCATGATGATAGCCATTATTAAAAAGTTTGGAATTAAATGTACCCTTGTTGACAATTGTTCGATGTTCAATGTTTTTAGTGTAAATCTTTTGGATAAAATAGGAATGGATAAGACTAAAATTCAACTAGACTCTTTGTCTATCCATGGTTTTGATAATGTAGGAAAGCAATCACTTGGTGTGATAAAATTGCTCATAAAGGTTGGAAATTTTATGTTACAAACTCCTATCCATGTCATGCCTCATGATTTTTCATATAATCTTCTCTTGGGTAGACCATGGATTCATGAAATAAATATAGTCCCTTCAACATTACATCACCTGCAAAAATACACTTATAACAATAAGGTTTACACAATAAAAGTTGATCCAAAATTTGAGAATTATTTACAAACTAAAAATAGAATGAAGAATCCTCTTAGAACATTGACACCAACTACAAAACTAAAACCTCTAAAATTTGAGGATAAGGATAAGTTTCTTTCATTGGTGACTAAGTTGTTAGACGATGATTTGGGTTCATTAGATTTTACACCTACATTGATGGAAGAATACAAGATTACATAAAAATCAGAAAAAAAAAGAAAGAAAGAAAGAAGTGACAATGATATCAACTAAATCATCAAAAACATCTATTCCACAACTTTTAGCAAAGAAGAGGAAAATAAAATTTATACGTCCACTTATGATGAAAATGATCATGAAAAGCCACCTTCCTTGAAAGAAATGGAAAAAAATTATGGAAGAGGTTATCAATTGTTGAAACAATTTATCTATAATGGGAAAGGGTGATGTGTTAAAGAACAAGGTATTTGTGTCCCTATAGAGCCTAACATGCAAGAAACAACAAGAGGTATTGGTTATTGTCTTTCAATTAATAAATAGTATTAGTTGTTTCTCCTTGCCATGTGGTAGTTGTAGTATCATAACATATTCACTACCATGCATGGGGGTATAAACTTGGTTTTATTATTTTGTTTTTCAAGGAGAAACATATCATGATCCATTTTAGGCTCACCTTTTGTCTCTACACTTGGGGGATAAGGGGTTAGGTATCCTTGTCTTAGGTGTATTTCTTAGTGAGATCCTTGTCTACCTCCTTTAAACATTAGTGTAGCAAGTACACTAACACATTTTAAGGGGGGGCATATATTCCCCCGGTTATTGTTTCCTTGTTCCATTATTAGTGATGATGGCATACATCTAGGAAATGTGATTATATTAATCAAAGTGTGGCTTTATCGATCTATGTGAAGTATCACTTTTTTGGTAATGTTAGGCTTAATGTTCCATAAGAGTGTGACCTTTCTTGGCATATGGAATTCCTCTTAGTGGTAATGTTATGATTTGCATTCCCTAAGGTTTGAATATTTTATTCCTTGACTAGTCTTCTCTTTGTGGTGATGTCAAGTGTGATGTTCCCTAAGGTGTGACCTTCCATGCATTAAGAAAAACCCCTTTGATTATTTTTTTTTTACCTTGTCATTTTATTCCATAATTGTCTAGCATAATGCATTTTTCTATCCTTATGAAGAAATTGTATTCCATAAGTGTCTAGGATAATGCATCTTGCTATCCTTGTGAAACAATTTTATCCCATTCATTTCTAGCATAATACAACTTGTTAGCCTTGTGAAGCAATTTTATTCTATAAGTGTCTAGCATAATGTAGCTTGTTATCCTTGCAAAGCAATTTTATTCTATGATTGTCTAGCACAATATAGCTTGCTATCCTTGTGAAGCAATTTTATTCCATAAGTGTCTAGCATAATGCAGCTTGCTAGCCTTGTGAAGCAATGATCATTTTTATGAGTACACACCTAGTGAATATCATACATCACTATCCCTTGTTAGTATATTTTAAGGAAACAATTCATAACACAACTTCCTAGTCCATCCCTTTTTTTTTATTATTATCTTTGACACTAAATATTTGTGCACCTTGTAGAACTACTACACATGAGTGTTCTTTTGTTCCTATGTTGGTTTTCCATGACTTGATATGATACACCACATGGATAAAAAAGTTTTAAATCTTATATGGTGCTGACATGAGCTATTTTGATTGGTTTGTTTACATCCAATTAGGCCGACCTAATTGATGTATGAAATATACTTGTATATATATGACTTTTTTTAGTTGAACGTGTGTGTGTGAAAAAGTGAAAAGGATGTGTACGAGATGAAGGATAGTAAGAATTTGTGAGCTTAAATGATTTATCAGTTGTGATCAAGGAAACAAGGATCAAAGTAGAATTGTTAGGTGACTGCTATGCAGAGTAATACTTCACATTTAGAGCCTCATTGGAATTAAACACGACACATAGAAGGTGCATTTCATCAGTTCATACTATTGGAAGTGAGCCATATCTTTGTGTATCTTGGAAGTTAGCCATTTCATTGTGTATTCTAGCTATGAGCCTTCTAAGGATAGTGAGTCCTAGTAGTGAGCCCTGTAATATTCTATATCTCAAATACATTATATTGTGAGCTAATACTCAACATGTTTTTTCCCATTTTGGGTTTTCCATGTAAAAATTTGGTGTTGATATGTTTTATGGTGTGATGTTCATTTCAATGTCTTCATTCTATATTGTAGTCATATGTGCCTTAATAATTGGGTGGTTTACATCTAAATGGTTTAATGGAATATTGATTCAACCCCCCCTCTTAGTATTTCGACCAATCAAAAATTGGTATAAAAGCCCGGTTCCTCTGAAGAAGACTAACAACTTAAGGAAGGTCCCAAAATTTGAATATATAGAAGATATAAAAATTCTTATTCCTCTGAAAGAAATCTCTACTAAGAATAAATAATAAAATGAAGATTTGAAGGATAGGTTGAAGGAAGCAAATGAGTTTATTAAGGATATGAGGGAAAGATATCAAGAAGTTAGTGATCAATTAAAAAGGGCATCAATAGGATGTCGTTAGGTCCCATTACTTTAGAATATAAAATTCAATTTGTCGACCAGGTAGTTTTCAAGGAAATTTGCAATAGAAGAAGTCTGGAGTATCTCCCTCAGGTTTTCTAACTTTTAAGAACAACTTAATATTAATTCTAAATTCAAACTATCTAACTAAAAAACTGTAAAGCAATTTATTCCTAAGAAAACAGGAAATGTTTGAACTGAAAACATAAGAAAACTAATTTAGAAAGCATAATAACTAAATTGAAAAGCACAGAAATGACTAAACTAAGAAGCTAAAAAATAATAGAAGCAGAAAAACTTATAGCAATCCATAAAACATTTTCTTAACAATAAATATTCTAACAATAATAATAGAAACTACGAAAGTGAAAAGCAATAAATACTTTAGAACTAAAATTTCATAACAGTAAATTTAATGATTCTCTACATAACAACATCATAATAAAAGAAAACACTTATCTACTCCTGTTGAGTGGCCAGCTCATGGGTTATCACATTCATTCACAGCTCACATTCACAGCTATTTTAGAAACACTTCTATCAATCATAGTTATCATCCATAACGCATAACTCAGAATGTTTAGATAAAAATCTCTTTATTCATAAACCTTGGAAACATTCTGACAGTATAACATTACTTTTTCACTGCATATCTTACTTCTAGAGATCATATCTTTTATAGAGAAACTGTAACTACATCCTATATTTTAGATGGTATGGATAACCATTGAAAATATCTAAAACATATCTACGGATAACTTGTATGTCTTTAAAAACCTATTACATAGTATTTAAGACGCTCAAGTCGAGCCATAAAGTCTTTAATTCAAAGGATAACAGAAATAACAACTTTAAGAGCAACTATATCTTCGGTCCATCACCCTAAAGTTCCAGAGCATATTTCCAGCATATATCTTCAGCCTGTTCTAGAGCACGTGTTGGTTGGATGCTTCAATCTGAAACTTTGATTGACCGATTATTATCTACAAAACACTTAAAATAACCCATTAAATTTGTATTGTCAAAATACTTCAAGAAATCAAAAGAAATAAAGTTTATACAATTTCTCACTAAAAATTAAGCAATTATTTCTCCTAAAATTTAATTAATTGGCAGAGGATAGAGATTTGCATGTATGAACCAGGTCTTTATGGTATTATCATGATGAGCTTATTTTTACCTCATCATTTCCTCCCCTTCCTAATTTTTGGCAGGTCCTCCTATCCCCTGATTATAACTCTGCCCTTTATTCCCTTCTTCATACTTTGCACTAATATCATACAAATCTTTTGTTGTAACATCAAATTTTATAGGGGAATTGTGGAAACCTCTATGAAAAGCAACTCCCCCTTTCCATTCATTGAAAATTCTATCATCTTGATCTATATTAATATGAAAAGCAGGGGCTGGATGTAGCAATAAAGGAGGTCTGTACCTCATTCCTATCCATTTTGTTCTAAGATCTCCTAAAATTTTGGCCAAGGCATCTGCTCTTTTGAAGGACCATTGATGCTAAGAGGAGAGATCACCTCTCTTTTCTTTATATATATAGGTAATGGAGTGTATCTCTCTTCACATGTGTGCCAAGCCCTGCCAACCAATTTTTGCCCCTGTTCTATGAAATGATTATAACAAACTCGAAGGCTATCATCATACCTCCCCTTCATTTTCTCATCCAGCAAAAGAGCTACAAATGTCTTCTTGAAAGTTGTTGGTCTACTATTTGGAGATCTCATTTGAAGTCCTATACTTTTCTCTGCTTGAAGATATTCCTTATTACGTTCTTGCCAATGGATTTGATTATGCATAGTAGACAATAGAGATCTTAATTGTACTTCCCCCACAAAAATATTAACAAAGAAATCAGTATGTTTTTCTAACAAAATATCATGGGTAAAGAATTCATAGAGCATATCTTGCTCTTCAGGCTTTGAGTCTGCAAATTTTTTAACAAATTCTTTATCATTAGGTTCATGAGGCTGGTCATTGTCAATTCTAAGCAATTTCCATCTAAAACATTGTTCATTCAAAAACATTGAATACAATTTTGATGGTCTTCTACAGGATAAAAGAAATTCAGCTATTTGACATGCATCCTTTTCCCCTTATAAGCTTTATGAAATTCTTCTTTTAATAACACCATTTGCATTTTCAATCTGTTATTATCAATTTGTGCATTCCTTAGGAAATAGCACCATTCCATCCATTTTATTAATAATGGAGGAATCTAAATTTGGAACCATTTAGTTACTGTTGTTTCAGTTTGAACTTCTTTGGATTCCATCATTGGTTTACTTGTGCTTTCCTGCAAGTCCTGCTCTAATTCTATAATCTTACTAAGAGAAGCATTTAATTCTTCCTTTTGTCTTTTCTTTTCTTCTTCAAAGGCTGAAAACATGAGCATAAAATTTCCTTTTAAATTCTGAATTTCTTTATTTAATCCATTTCTGTGTATCCTATTTTCCTGATCACAATTATGAATTTGTATTTGCAGCTCACTAATAGATGTATCTTTTCCCTACATTTCCAACTTTAAATCCTAAATTTCTTGATCCCTTTTATTTATTATAGTCTTATACACCATTATTTCTTCTTGTTGCAATTCCATCTCTTCCTTATTTTTATGCAACTGACTTCTTAACTTTTATATCTCTAATTTCAATTTTTCCAATTCTATATTAATATTTTTAGTTTCAACTATTTCAACAGTTTTATTGACAACTAGAGACAAATTTCCTAACATACTGTCATCAACCTCCATAGGAAGTGGAGATTTTCCCCTTTATGTTTCCTATTTTTCTTATTCTACAACTTCTTCTTCAAACACCAAATGAAAATGTACTTCTTCAACAGACATTTCTTTATCTCAGGATTGGTGAATTGACCCCTCAGTTTCCAAGGTTTTCTTTTGCTTTTTAGATTTTGACCTATTACCCTCACTTTGTACAGGGGTTTATGTAGATCCAGAGGATAATCTTTTACTCTGCCTTAAAGGAGGAGTATCCTGATAACTTAAAATGGTTGGATCATTTAGAAGAATAATTCTTCTTTTCCTCTTCTTTACAGGATGAGTATCCACGTTTGGATTCATTATCTCTACATCTTCTATCTAGGTCAGAGTTTCAAACCCATCATTTCTAAATTCTGGCACTTCCTCACCAAAAATGGTAGGAATTTGGGCTTCAGAAGCCTTAGGGTCTTTGGGGGAAGTTGCTTCGGAAGGTGAAGCAACTTGTTTTGAAGATTCTCCTAATTCTAACTTCCTTCTTGATGTAGGCTTATCAAACTTCCCCAAAAAAATTTCCCATTTACTTCTGAGTTTCTTGTGGAAGTGATATTGACAAATCAATTGAATTATCCCATGATGTTTTAATGGCCTTGAACCAGTTTTATATCTTTCTATTGAAGAATTAATAGAATCATTCAATAAATGAGGAAAATTAACCCTTAGAGCAGGGCTTTCCTTCCCATGCCGCAAATGTATCAACATGCAGAATGCAGGTCCTACCACAATAGTGAGTTGACCTTCACAAGTAAAATACCTAATAATCCATGCAATAGTAGTACCCCAGGGTTCTAATATAGAAGCTCGTTGAAACCCCTTATTTTGTCCCCTAGTACTGACAACTATCATGGGTTGAGGGTCTCCCTGTCTAAGAAACAATTTTGATAATTTTTGATGTGGTTTGTGTTGTTTCAGATATTTTAATGCCAGAATTTTCTAACCCTGAAATAGAAGAGATAATTTTTGAACTCAACTTGAAACGTTTCCCATGTAGAATCACCTAACCATTAGAATAATTTTCCGCAAATGCATTCACCAAATTTTCATTATACCCTTCAAACTTCCTGAAAAAATCCAACCAACCCACTTCTTCAAACAACCGAGATATGTTACTTAACCCCAGCAATTTTTCTACAGAAATTGGCTTAGATTTCTTCTTTGTACCGCCCATTTTTACCTTGTCTCCACCACCCTACTAAAAATTCAATAATGCTAGAGACTTGTGCACTGCTATTTTTGAAAATATGATCGGACTATAATTATTTACTCTACTCTTGCTTAGAGCTTGTTGTGTAATAATTTCAATCTGCATGAAGGGCCGTAAAAAGAGTAGCATACTTAACAATTAATCACCAAGTGGCTCAATTTACTAAATTGGGAAAGGAAACTCATGCCAATAAATTATATTTTATTCAGAAATAACTACTTATTTAAACCAAAAATTTGTACTTACTTCCATTCCATGATCGCTTGAAGATCTTATACCTCTACCGATTTGACAGGATGATGCAAGGGTATTCGCTGAGGTGACGGTACAGTTATTATGACATGAATGAGGAAGCTCATGGATGACGAAGTCATTAATGAAAACAAGCTATTATGGCGGAATTTATTTATAATGGAAAAAGAAGGTGTGTGTACCAATGTACAATAATCAAAGCATCGAGGAAGATTTGAAAAAAAAAAATTAGAAAGGAGGTGGCAAAATGAAAAATGAATGAGTTCCGGAGCACGCGTAAAGCATGCATTCAGAACAAAGAAAGTGGTTAAAGTTTTGGAGCATGTGTAAGGCATGCATTGGAAACTTAGAAAGTGGATAAGTTATGGAGCATCGTCGAAAGATGTAGCCAAAATGGTAACCAAATGAAAGTTCTGGAGCATTGTTGAAAGATGCAGCTAGAGCAGCAACCAAATGAAAGTTTTAGAGCATCATCGAAAGATGCAGCTGGAGCAACAACCAAATGAAAGTTCTGAAGCATCATCAAAAGATGCAGCCAGAGCAGCAACCAAATGAGAGTTTCAGATCATCATCGAAAGATGCATCCGGAGCAGCAACCCAATGAAAGTTTCAGAGCATCGTCAAAAGATACAGCCGGAGCAGCAACCAAATGAAAGTTCTGAAGCATCATCAAAAGATGCAATCAAAGTAGCAACCAAATGAAAGTTCTGGAGCATCGTCGAAAGATGCAGCCAAAAAGAAGAAAATGACGAACACCAATTAACTTGAACTTTAGGAGTTATATCATTCTACAAGAACATCCTTCCAACATGGTAGGCTGAAGAGCAGATTTCAGAGCATCAGGTGTTTAGACCGTCAAGTTCCAGAGCACTAGCCAGCTGAATCATCAAGTTCTAGAGCATCTTGGAATGGTGCTCTGGAAGTTGTTATTCCTTTATGAGAAGTCCTGCAAAATGAAAACACGTGATAAGTCCAAAAATTTATGAAAAATGCTTTGAAAACAAATTTGGTACACATGTCTTTTTATTACAACTTTTCATCAATTTTTTTTATTTTTTTAGATTTAACATAAAGATATTAAATCAAGTAGACTCTGCCTTGGTAGAGTCAATGCATTGGATCTCTCCTTGCATTTCTACCAACTTTGTAAATTCTTCTTTATTAACAGGTTTATGGTAGACACGTAGGCGATGACCATTAACTAAGAGAGTTTGTAAATCACCATTAATGGGTTTTAGCTAAACTGTGCCATTCGAGAAAACTTCAAAAATTTCATATGGCCCCAGTCAATGAGTTCTGAGTTTTCCTTTATGGTCTTTATATCTTGAATTGAATAGCAAGTCCCAATCACCATTATTAAATTCTCTATCTTTAATATATTTTTCATGGAAAACTTTTCGTTGATGTTGAACTAATTCAATTTGATGGACAACATCCAAACGAAGCTCATCCAACTCATTTACCTGTAAAACTCATTCTATTTGAGCTCATTTCAAATCTAGACCCAACTCCATAGTTGTACGTAGGGTCTGAAGTTCAAATTCAATGGGAAGAAGAGGTTTCTTCCCAAAAACAAGCTCATAGGGATTAAATCCAGTTGTATATTTCCATGTTGTATTGTACGCCCAAACGGCTTCAGGAAATTTCCTGGCCCAATCTCTTAATACATGTCATATATTAGGTTGGCCAAGAATATGACCTAATCACAAAAACTCCAAATCACACACTTCTCAAGATAAACACCTTCTGAATCTGATATTACTTCAATTTCTCATCACATTAATATCAAAGAGATCACCATTAGAACTGCAACACTAGAACATTATTTCTAAGAAAATACAGAGTCTCCACACTGGTATACAAAATAGAGAAACAACTGTAGTGTACAAAGTTAAACTCTGTCACTGATAACTTTCTGTACGCAACACAAAAATTATCAAGATCCTAGATATAGCTATCTGAAAGAGTCAAAATAATGATATTAAGAGAGAAGAGTCATATCTCATATTGCGGTGAATTCCAAACTCAAAAACCAACATATTGGTTTAACAGTAGAGAACACTTCTAGTAGAGATCAACTTTCGTTATACCAAATATGTTTCTCACCATGTTACCACAATGTTGACATCAATGACAACATTGGAAAAATAAAAACATACTATGTACACTTCATGCTCATGTTGCAAGGTTCCCATATTTCCAACAATCTCCCCCTTTGGCATTGATGGCAACATGCATATCAAAAACATTTTTATCCCAATAAAATACAATTGAATACTCCCCCTTTCAAGGTTAATGCTTCTCTTTGCAAAATTGTTCTTGTCAAAAATGTTTTTCCTCTATCTATCTATCTCTCCCCCTTTGGCATCAATGGAAAAATTCATGAAAGGGTCCGGTATAATTCCTCAAATGAGTATGTGCAAAAAAAAGAATTGATCAACATCATGAAACAATGTTAACCTAAGGAAGAAGAAGCTTTGAGTTTCTTCAGGGTATCTTCCCATGTATCTTTTCCTTCTTCCCACAATCCTTTTGTGCTTGTAAGATTCTTGTATAGTAGTTCAAGCTTAGTCAAAGAGTTTATACCAACTTTCAAAGTATTGGGACTAAGATTAACTTTTGATAGATTACTAATACTGTCAAGAGCACTGGAAACAGGAATGTGTCTGAGTTTTACCATATCTATGAGTGCCACAAACTTCTTAATTACTTCTATTATTTGATCCTATAGGGTAAATAATTTTTCCTATAGCTGCACTATGTAGGACCATCTCTAATTGTCACTATCATCTGCCAAGCTATACACATCTACTTGAGTACTCATTCAATTTTCACTCTTCCTTATTTCATCTTTTATATTTAGTATCCTATTGGACCAATTCAAACAAAATAAAAGAAACTCTTGAGCTTCTTTCTCATAGTCTTGTACATCCTTCAATTCCTTCACAACTCTATGATGTGCATCTACACATTTCTTCTTGATATCTTCTAGATTTTCTTTTGCATACCTATTCCCAGTTTGTACTTCTAGTCCAAAGATGAATTCTTTCAAAGAGTTAATCATATTCCTGAGATTTTCCACAATTGATATAGATGAATTGAAGTTGGAGCCAGTGATCACTTTTTGCAACTCCTTTAATGCTTCTTGAATATTTATGCTTTCATGCTCATGTTGAGCTCTCTCTAATTCACTTCCTTCTATGATTTCTTGTTTGATAACAACACCTTTTCTCTTCTTTCATGTTCTGGTTGCACTGCCAGAGGCTCTAGTCATAGAAATTTCTTCTATATTAGGGTTCTTAGGGATTTCTAGAAGCACTTTTGCATAATGATAAATATCAGCCTCAATTACTTCATAATCTAGTTCAGAAATCCATACCAGTCTGGATTCAACTACTTCCATATAACAAAAATCTATAGAAACTAGGAAATTAATATTTTTGGAGTACTTCTCAATCACATTTTCTAGAATTCTTGACCTTTTATTCATTCTCATTTGAAATGTTCCAAAGAATGGAGCAAGAGCAGTTTCTTGAGCATTCAAACCACCAAGATTTGTCATGCAATTCCTAATTTAATGAGCTATTGGTTATGAGATTTTCCATTCTATCCTTCCAATTACCGGTAACTCTTTTATAAAGTAAAAGAGTAAACAAACTGTTAAGGTACCATACTGAAATGTGCTTTTCTTAAACTCTTCTTGATTTATTTTAAGTTCTTCAATAGATGCAATCGAAGTAGCTCACAAAGGTCATAATCCGCTTCATTCCTAACCATATCAAGAGTAGTGTAAACAATAGCAGTAGAAATTATGTGATCATTTCTTGGTAATAAAATTTTGTGTCCAATAATCATTTCAGCAAACTAAATGACTGGATCTTCAATTGTACTCAAAATGAGTTATTTTCCTTTAAGGGTCGCACAATTCATCTCAATTATCTCTTGTTCATTAATAGTCTTTCATTTGGGAACCAATCCAGAGGAACACAAACCAATTACATCTCTTATAGCTTCTTTGGTTATCAAGTGTGCTTTATCAATCCAAAAAGATTCATCATGAATCCTACTTAAAGCCATTCAAATGTATTTCTTGTTGAATTCAAACAATGGAGCTTCTACCATACATCCAACTTCTTTTCAACTAAGATTTTATATGCATCATGATTTTCTTCCAACTCATTCTTCCATAAAATATTTAAATGAACTGGTGACATTTCCTCAATTTTACCATAAACATATGCATAAATGTCTTCAGTAGGTAATACTCTAGGAGGAATGCTAGAAAACACACCAACAGATTCTTCCAATAGATTTTTCAGAGAATACTTCCTTAATTTGATTTAAAATTTATCCAAAATATTCACCACCTTTTAATTATCCATGGAATAAAATTGAGATGTTGTTTAAGCAGAATACCTCTGTAATTTTTGATGAAGAATAGGATTAGATGTTCATCTTTTGGAGCATGCTTTTAATCCACTTTGATTTCCTCTTCCTTCACCAAATCTTGAAACTCTACTGTATGGAATTGCTCTAGTTTCTTCAAGCTTCTTCTGCATGCTTCTCCTTTTTCATAAATTCCTTTTGTTGAATGCGATTTCCTTGATACTTCTAAATTTATTTCTTTCATTCCAAATGCCTATGCAATAATTTCTTCAAATTGCAAGTAGATGACCTCAGAATTCATGTACACTTCCATCCTTTCAAATTCTACGAACTTCATTCTTCACACATGTGTCTGAAAATTCCTTTTGCATGAAATCTTGAGTTTGTAACCTTATTAAATGCACTTATATCATGATATAACATCATATATCGATGAGAGGTTTATTAATTTTTTTGATTATTGCTCCCCCTTAGGCATTTCCTGACTTAAATTTTGATGGGCGTATTTGCACCAGAGGACGACACATATAAAACTGATGATTCTGACTTAGCTTGATTAAATTCTCCTTCCTTTCTCCAAATTATTTTCATTTCCTTTCTTACTTCTTCTGGATCTATGATTGGTTCATGTTTCTTTGTCAGATAGTTATTTTTTATCCTTTTGTTTCTTCAGTCTCTAGCAAAATGTTCCAGATTACTATAGTCATGACAAACAACATTCTTCCACCCATATTTTCTTTTATTCAATCTATATTTGTACTAATTAGCCTTGTTTCCAAATAAGTTTTAGTGATAACAATAGCCATTAAATGATAAAAATGCCTTGTTTAACTTCTAACTTCTACATACCATAAACTTATGTACAATCTTCTTGCACTCAAAACATTTTCTAAAGAATGATAAAGTATCATTCATTCTACTTTTGCAGTCTTTTTCCCTATATCTAAATTTATTGAAAAAATAGCAAACACCATTAAAGGATAAATACCTTTGAGCATTAGGTTGTCTGATGGGAGTCCTTCTGGTATAGCTTCTATGGTTCTTGATTTTTCCATCATTGCACTAAGTCTTCATGTCAGGAGGGTGATTCCCCTTTGAAATTTATCCTTCTTCAAACCCTAAACCACTTTTATCCATTGTAGGTTTATGAGAAATAATCAACTCATCAAGCATTGCAATGACTGCCTTGAATTTATCCTCATGTATTTTTTCCTTTTCTAGATCTGATTTCAGAATTTCCACTTCTCACTCAAGCTTTGCACATTCACCCACCTTCCTCTGAATTTCAATTTTCTGATAGTCTTCAACTCTTTTCTTTTCTTTCAATTGTTATAGCAATCTAGTGATATCATCATATGCCTGATGAGGTAAAAATAACCTCATCATGATAATACCATAAAGACCTGGTTCATAAATGCAAATCTCTATCCTTTGCCAATTAATTAAATTTTAGGAGAAATAATTGCTTAATTTTTAGTGAGAAATTGTATAAACTTTATTTCTTTTGATTTCTTGAAGTATTTTGCCAATACAAATTTAATGGGTTATTTTAAGTGTTTTGTAGATAATAATCGGTCAATCAAAGTTGCAGATTGAAGCATCCAGCCAACACGTGCTCCAGAACAAGCTAAAGACATATGCTGGAAATATGCTCCGGAACTTTAGGGTGATGGACCGAAGATATAGTTGCTCTTAAAGTTGTTATTTCTGTTATCCTTTGAATTAAAGACTTTATGGCTTGACTTGAGCCTCTTAAATACTATGTAATAGGTTTTTAAAGACATACAAGTTATCCGTAGATCTGTTTTAGATATTTTCAATGGTTATCCATACTATCTAAAATATAGGATGTAGTTACAGTTTTTCTATAAAAGATATGATCTCTAGAAGTAAGATATATAGTGAACAAGTAATGTTATACTGTCAGAATGTTTCCATGGTTTATGAATAAAGAGATTCTTATCTAAAAATTCTGAGTTATGAGTTATGGATGATAACTACGATTGATAGAAGTGTTTTTGAAATAGCTGTGAATGTGAGATGTGAATGAATGTGATAACCCACGAGCTGGCCACTCAACGGGAGTAGATAAGTGTTTTCTTTTATTATGATGTTGTTTTGTAGAGAATCATTAAATTTATTGTTATGAAATTTTAGTTCTGAAGTATTTGTTACTTTTCACTTTCGTAGTTTCTATTATTAATTGTTAGAATATTTATTGTTAAGAAAATGTTTTATGGATTGCTATAAGTTTTTTTGCTTTTATAATTTTTCAACTTCTTAGTTTAGTCATTTTTGTGCTTTTCAATTTAGTTATTATGCTTTCTAAATTAGTTTTCTTACATTTTCAGTTCAAACATTTCCTATTTTCTTAGGAATAAATTTCTTTACAGTTTTTTAGTTAGATAGTTTGAAGTTAGAATTAATATTAAGTTGTTCTTAAAAGTTAGAAAACCTGAGGGAGATACTCCAGACATCTTCTATTGCACATTTCCTTGAACACTACCCGGTCGACAAATTGAATTTTATATTCTAAAGCAATGGGACCTAATGACAGCCTATCACTTTTTGGTGCCATTGTTGGGGACCTCTTAGCTACTTTTGCTTGAGTGTTAATAGAAAACGCCTAGAATATCTCTTTTAGGCTAAAAATACTATCTTTGGCTTCCTTTTCTGCATGGTCAGGAAAAGAGGCCCTCACAGATGATTTATACCAAAGACCCCCCCAAAATATGTCCCAGTTATACATAGGGAGGCCAAAGGCTTAGAAGACCACTATGTCGATGAATTACTTGAGCCTAACCCACCCGAGGCTTTCCACTATTTCCCAGAAGATCATCTTGTAGTGCAACCTATTGTTGAAGAAATTATTTTTCAGGAGCATATTCCTCTGAACATTATGGGAGATCAGAGGGCAGAAGCTAACCGTAATGATGCCAACCATAATAACAATGATCCTCAACTACCTATAACATTCACTTATCCTATTGCTCTGGATGCAGATGATGATACAATGATGAAAAACATCTCTCCAGCTTTCCTTCCAACCTTTTTTGGCTTATCTTCGGAAGATCCAAACCAATTTCTTTTTGAATTTAAGGTCCTTTGTCAAACCTATGACTATAAAAATGATAACAAGAAACTGAAGTTGTTTCCTTCTACTTTGAAGGATTCAACCATGCGTTGGTTTATGGGACTACCATCTAGAAGTATTACATCTTGGGAAGAAATGGAGACTGTGTTCTTGAATAAATATCAGAGTTATTATAGGGTGAGTGATCATAAGGAAGAGTTGTTTAAACTTAGGCAGAATGAGGATGAGAGTCTAGAGGACTATTTGGATAGGTTTCTTTTCTTATCTAAACAATGTGGAGAAATGACCATTAGTGTTGAGATTCTCAAGACTATATTTCTTAAAGGACTCGATTATGATGCAAGAAGAAGTCTTGATTTAATGGGAAAAGGTGACGTGTCTCAGTTAAATCTTGAAGACATATGTGACTTGTGTCACAATTTCTCACGTACTCGGGGAGGAATCCAAAAAACAAATATTTTCAAAGGGAATAACGAGATAGGTAAGCTACGAGAAGAAATAGAAAATCTTAAGATAGACATACTTGTCCAATTGAACACTACGTTGGATGGTATACAAGCAAAGACACGTAACCCTGAGACTTTGTCAGTCTATTGTCCTAGGTGTCGAAATAAACATCTTTTACGTGAGTGTCCTTTAGACAAGGTTAATGTTTGTCAACTTTGTGAGAAAAGCCACCCTACCAATCAATGTGAGCTTCTTATTGATATTAAGAATACTAAGAAAAAAACTACTCAGGTTGAAGAAGAAATAAATGTGCTAAATCAATGCCAGGGAGGTAATTTTTCTTATGGGAAGAATTCCAACCCTGCATGGAGACCCCATAACAACTAGGTTGGTAACCAATGGCCTCCATCTTGGAATCAACCCTATCCTCCACAACCTACTTGGGGAACTACTTATTGGGGACCTCTTGAATGGACAAGTCAATCATGGGGAACTCAGTAGTGGCCAAACCAATCACAACCACAATGGTACCCACAACATATTGCTCCCCAATGGAATCAAGGAAAAAATCAATTTTATACTGGTCCTAGGAGGAATCAACAACAGAATTTGTTACCACCACCTCAGAACCTTCCTCAAACTGAATAGGTAAATCAACCTCAACTTCTAGCACAACCACTTCCTAATCCTAAGAACAATCAAGAAAATACTTTGGTATATACTATTGAACAAGATAATGTCACAGGACTTAATGCCATTCATTGTGGAAATGTTTAGTTACGTTCCAATAGGACAATTCAATCACCCACTATTGAGGAAGTAGTGGACGAACCTATTCCTCAAAATTTTGAGAAAGATACTACCCTACCCACAAATATTACTGAGTCTTATTCAGTGGCAGGAGCTGTTGACTTACCTCAGGAGGAGGGAGGTTAGTCTTTGACTGAGTTTAGTAAAGATATCCCTTCAAAGAAGAAAATTCAAGCACCATTTCCAGAGCGTTTGAAATCAAAAATTCTGAAAGATACTCTGGAAATGACATTAGCCTCTGAAACTGCATTAATTCAGGAAATTAAACAATTGCAAATAGAGGTTCCTTTGCTGCAAGAAATAAAGGAAATTCCTGAGTTAAATCAGTTGATCAAACAATTGTGTATTAAAACTCCAGGAAGGAAACCAAAGAAAATAAACACTATGCACATTGATGGTTATCTAGCTGATTTTTTGTCTGGAAAGACTGTTGCTCCAAAATATGATGATCATGGGAGTCCACTGATTACTATTACAATTAATGAGGTAGAAATACCTAATGCATTGGTGGATTTGGGAGTAGCTTTTAATGTAATGACGGTGGATGTAATGGAAAAATTAAGTCTTACTGATTTAAGTCCTACAACTATAGTCTTACATATGGAAAATCAGTCTATAGCCATTCCAAAAGGTGTTATTAAAAATGTTCTTGTTAAAGTTAATGGATGGGAATATCAAGTTGACTTTCAAATAATCCAATCACTTACACCTAAAGATAGTTATCCAATAATTTTGGGAAGACCATGGTTGGCTACTGTCACTGCTAAAATTGATTGTCAAGAAGGAGGAATGACCATTTCACATGGTCCAGATAGTAAACGTTTATTTTTATATCCTCCTGCTAAACCTACCGAATATACTAAAGTCTGGGTTGATGAACCAGAAGAATTTAGTGGGCAAGATAGTTTGGCCTCCTTGGCCATGGTAGTGATTAAACAACATGGAGACGAATTAGAGGATGAGTTAGTAAATGAGGTTGCACACTTGGCTATAGGCTCGAGTGAAGAAGTAATAGAGGATGTACCAGAAATTTTGGGACAACTAATTGATATAAGTGGGATGGAATAGAATTATGTTACCATGGGGATGCCTTGTCTGTTGGCTAATATGATTCCTAGAATGAGTTATTTCTTTGATGATATTACAAGATTTCACCGAATTATACCTCATAGTTGTCCTCTCAACACTTTGTTACAACCAATACATACCATCACTTAGGCCTATCCAGGAACAAAAACAATTATGTTGCTACTAGGAAAAACTATGAATGTCAATAGTTGGTTGACAGAAATACAAGAGGATAAATTATTTAATGTGCTTGTAAAAAAGTCTAAAGATTTTTCTTGGGACTATATAGACATGAGTGGGATTCACCCGAGTGTTTGTACTCATCACATTTATACTAATTCTAATATGAGAACTATTCGTCAACCACAGAGGAGACTCAATCTCGCATTAAAGGATCTTGTCAAAATTGAGATTGAGAAACTCCTCCGTGCAGGTCCCCACTTATCCTATCTCAAATAGTAAGTGGGTGTCACTTATGGTAGTTTTACCAAAGAAAAATGGGAAGTGGAGAATTTGTGTGGATTATAGAGAACTCAAAAAAGCCACTTTTAGAGGTTATTTTCCCTTACCATTTGTTGACCAGGTTTTGGACAATTTGGCTGGGAGGAAATATTTTACCTTTTTAGATGGATTTAGTGGTTACAACCAAATTCAAGTAGCACTAGAAGACCAAGATAAGACAATGTTTACTTGTCCTTGGGGCACATATGCATACCAAGTTCTTCCTTTTGGACTTTGTAATGCTCCAACAAATTTTCAGAGGGCCATTTTGGCTATATATGCAGCACTTGTCAATGATTGTGTAGAGGTTTATATGGATGATTTCACAATATATGGGTTAACCTATGATGAAGCTCTTCAAAACCTGGATATGGTTTGTGAGGTTTGTGAGGAAAACTATCTATCCCTTAGCCACGAAAAGTGTTTAATAATGGTGGAACAAGGAATAGTCTTAGGCCATCACACTTCCTCGGAAGGAATAAAAGTTGATCCTAAAAAAATTGAAGTCATTCAACAATTGACTGTTCCTCAAACACAAAAAGATGTTCAAAGTTTTCTTGGACATGCTGGATATTATAGAAGGTTCATAGAAAGCTTCAGTAAGATAGCAGCCCCTGTGTTTTCTCTTCTCCAAAAAGATGTGGAGTTTAAGTCGACGTTTGAGTGTCAACAATCATTTGAAATGATCACCCTAACCACAATAAAATGATAATATTTTTTTATAAGATTTTAGATATAAGTAGAGGACTCATGTCTAGATGTGACACATATTTTTTTGTAATTATTTTCCAAGTAAATAATTAATTATGAATTTGTTATTACGACTTTTAAAAAATATAAAAACTTGTATGTCTGACCACCTTAACTTGGTCAAAACTTCATGAAATTCAATTTTTTTTTTTTTAATCCTATAGTATATGAAGCATAGAATGTGACACATATTTTGGATTCAAAAAATATGATACCGCTTTGAAAGTTATAGATATTTTTCAATCAGCCTATCAATAAGGACTTTAGTCGTAATTCTAATAGAAAATGAATAATAATTATTTATTAAATTCAAAGTAAAGAATAATTTATATTGGTGGAAATTGAGAGTCTCCTCTACAAACCCTTTTGTTTCATCAATTTTGGCTAAAAATAAAGT